>CM068494.1:28787612-28876199 GCA_034769265.1 Remorina albescens | reverse complement strand
GCCGCCGAGGTTTCTCTGTGAAGCTTCAGATATCAGAAGTTCAACGACTTGATTCACCAAAACAGTAATTTGTTGGTGAGACTCTGAACCAGAACTGATTTTATAATTAAACACATCCAGCTAATTTACACGAGCTGATAGAATCTGCTGCTCTCACCGACAGAGACGTCACACTGCTGTCAGGCTGAGTGTGTGTCTGTAAGGAGACAGTGAAGTGGATGGTGTATGTTTGTATCCGCTTGTAATTGCTTGTTCATGTGTGAGTGAGTGTGTTGGTTTGTGCCAGTGTGTGTGTGTGTGTGTGGTTGTGCATTTACTGTGACAGCTCACCTGCCTGCTGAAGCAGACACAAGAAAACAGATCAGTATTTTTAATCTTCTCAATGCCAATTCAATTTGGACACTTGGACGACGCTGCTCATGTTTCCTCGTCGTTTAATTTATATCCAATAATAATCACCAATACAGTGAATTCAGAGACTGAAAAAATAATCCAATATTATGAGAGATATGAAGAGCCCACTTCTCTCCCGTGTGGTTGGTTCCTCTGTCGGCCTGTCGACCAATCAATTAAACCTTCAGCACCAAATCTGCTCATTTCACCGTCGACTTTTTCAGCCGAGTTGAGAATAAAAGCAGATTTCAGATGAAACTCCGTCCGGCCTGTTGTGTCTCTAACCGTCCCGATTTCCTCGTCTTCCTTTGAGGTGGTGTGTTTCATCACTTCTTCCCTCCAATGTGCAAACACAATCAAACAGGAAACACAAATTTTGGCAGCAGTGTGATTTTCCAGAGCGAGGAGCGAAAAACACTCGTACTATGTTTTTGATCATTTCTGTCTGCCGTCGGTTTGGATTTTATTTCCTTCTTACTCGCTGCGTCTCTTGTTCGATGATGAGCGTCCTGAAGCGGCTCAGACTGTTTCAGAGACTTCCTGCTCTGAAGAGCTGAATTTGGGAGATTTCTGTGATGTTTCCAGTCGTTCAGATTAAAGTTTATATCAGCGGACCGAAAACAGCCCGAGGCGTCAGCGAAGCCAAAACCAGCGGGCTGTTCGCTTCCAGCAGAAATCAGTCGACGTTCAGTTAATCAGAGGAGACTCTTTATGTCTCTGCCCCTCTCTCCATTCACGGTCCTTATCGGGACCAGGAGACCGTCGAGGAACCACAGAGGGCGGCGAACAGAGCAGGAAACAGGCTGATCGGATCGTTCATCCTGAGCAGGAAGAGACAAACAGCTGATTGGACTATGATGGATAGGACAGGAAGTCCTCTTGATCTGATCTGTGGATCCGTCTTTACGGAGACATTTAGCTTGTTAGCATGCTAACTGTTTAGTAAAATAAATTGTCAGGATTAAACTTCCTGCTGCCGAACATCTGATGAAGGTCAAAGGTCAGTTAAAGCAGCAGACGACACAAACTGTTGGATTCATTTTTCATGTTTTTGTCGTCGTTGTGTGTCTGTGCACACATGTCAGATTGTGGTGTTTATGAGTGCTTGATTCTGTTTACTTTTCCGTCAGAAACAAAAAGTCTTTTACAGCAAAACCCTGACAAAGAAATAACAACCACGTCCATATCTGTGGAAATCTTTAGAAAAAAAAGAGTGTGTGTCTGTCTGTGTGTGTGTGTGTGTGTGTGTGTTGTACCAGCCTGCACTGGTGTGATTTCCAATGAAACGACTTCAATTATCAATAAATTCTCCAGCTGCAATTTATCAGACAATAGAGAGAGAGAGAGAGAGAGAGAGAGATAGAGATAGAGATAGTGTGTGTCTTTGTGTGTCTGTGTGTGTGTGTCTCCGTGTGTGTCTTTTCATACAGGAAGTCGATAAGCCGCCGTTCTTTCCCCTCGGCCTTCCTCTCGTCTCTCAGGTCAATAAACTTCAGACGCTAATCATTTCCACCTCCCTCCACTGTTTCTTTCTTTTCTGTCTTTTATTCAGACCACGTTTTCTTCCTCTTCTCTGTCCAACACCAACATGTTTGTCTTATTAAAACTAAACCAACAGACCTGATGGTGAATCCAACCTGACGAAGGTGTGGAGGGAAGATGGAGACTTTAGTTGGACTCAGATCACCTTCATCAGGTCTGAGGACCGTCAATAAATCCTTCAGTCAGTCCGGGTCAACTGAAGGAGTCACAGTCGGAACGTCTAAGGTCTGGATCGGAGGCTCAGGAGGTTTCTGAAGGTTTCTGAAGGTCCTGGACTCTCATGTGACAGAAAGGTGTGAGAGGCCGACTGCGCAGCTGCACACAGATACACAAACACATTCCCAAAGACGGAAACACGACGACACACAACCACCTGCTGCTCTAAACCTCCTGCAACAAATCCAAACTGCAGATCCAACACTTTATCAGATTACAGTTAAATTAATCAGAAGACAGAAGTTCTTCTGAAGGTGTGAACTCATCTGATCAGTTTTATATTATGAGTGATTTCTCTCATTCACACTTCTGAAGCAGGACTCTGATCCTCTGCTGCTGAGCTCCGTCCTTCAGACCTTCGTCTATCAGAGCAGGTCTGACTGGAGAAAAGAGGAAACACTTTATCCCTGTTGTTCTTTAACAGACTTACGTGTGAACATCTCAGCAGGCTGAACCTGAAGGAGGTCTTCGGTTCAGATCTTTTAATAAAGGTGGAGGTGACGAGTCTCAGCCGTCACATCTGACAGAAGCTGATTTTTCCTTGTTTCGTTAGACATTCAGACGTTTTCTCAGAACTTGTTGCTGCTTTTCTGCTGCAGATTCTTGTCGTTCGTTCCTAAAAACAAACTGTCTCAGTTGGATTCCTGGTTTTAAACCTCTTGAGGGGAAGTGCCTGGCTCAAGGGCATAATGTTGAATAGTTCTACTTGTTCCACAAGAGAGAGCTGAACTGAAAACACAAATTTAATTCTTCCTCCACAAACATCCTCCGAACTAACCAAATGATCCAAGGGTAGATAAAGTCAAAGGTCTGTTTGGTTTTTTTATATATCAGAGGAGACAAAATCACACTGAAATACAACCAACATACAACATATCCAGACCGGAGAAGTTCAAATATGGAGCGTAAACAGTCAGTTTAATCAAACATCGTGTTGATGTCGGTGGATTTGTTTCATCATCGTCTGTAAAAATAAAACCTCCATTGTGGATTCTGGCTGTTGTTGATTTGGCTTAACTGCTTATGCAGATTTCAGGCAGTTCCTTAATTAGGCTTCAGTTAATTGCACACCCACATGCAGCTTATAAGTCAATTATGAGCTAAACTGATCGTGGGCTATGAAAAGAAGTAAACACATATACTGTAACACACACACACACACCATGTGTCATTGCCTGACTCTCATTCTCGCTGCCAAACTAAAATTTCCACGGTGTTGAATGTGAAACGAGATTGTGCGTTTATTTCTTTATTTTTAGTAAAAGTCTGGATGAGGAAGTGCAGCACGTTAGTTTTTATAGAAATGTGGCAAATCGACAACCGAACGTTTGCTGTCAGATAATTACAGCAATTCTTGTAACTGCAGTTCACACGTCAACCTGAAAATGAGACGCGAGGAAACGGGTAAGGAACTGTCACACTGCGTTTTAAATTACACAGCGAGTGTGCGTTCATCAGTGTGTCTCCAAATCAACGCTGTGATCGTCGCACCTGCTCTTTATTCCTCGAAGGGAGCGGCTGGAGCGGCCATGTGAAGACGGCTGTGGATGGCCTCGAAGGAGGACAGGAGGAGGTTGAATTCTGTAGGTCAGCTGACGGGGAGCCGGTGGAGGTGATGGGGTGGTTTATTGGTCAGTGGTCGATCTGACCTCCAGGTCAGAAGGCTTAAATACAGCTACGACTGTTTGAGTGGATTAACAGGAAACATCAAAAGGTCTTTAAGTGTTTCACATTAAAGTGTCAGTTCAAACTGCTGTCTTTAAAATATGAGCTACTTCAGGTAGAAGTCCCCCCCCCCCCACAACAGGAGGCTCAACTTTTAAAGGATGTCCAGATCCAGTCCAGAACCTGGTCCGACAGTCCAATAGTCCCAAAACTGGTCTGAGAGTCCAACAGTCCCGAACCTGGTCTGACAGTCCAACAGTCCAGAACCTGGTCTGAGAGTCCAACAGTCCAGAACCTGGTCTGACAGTCCAACAGTCCAGAACCTGGTCTGACAGTCCAACAGTCCCGAACCTGGTCTGAGAGTCCAACAGTCCCGAACCTGGTCCGAGAGTCCAACAGTCCCAAACCTGGTCTGAAGGCTGCTGCAGGACTTTGGGATTCAGTGACTCAGGTCCTGCTTCTGTTTGTGGGGTTGAACCAGACACACACACACACACACACACACACTGTCATAGGGCCAAGTGCACACTTATAACGAGGCGGCAGCATCCTCTATGCCAAAGGAAGTCCAGAGATACGGGCAGTGTGATGTCATGGATGGTCATTTGTGCGTGCTTTGATTGTGTTTGGGCAAACTGGCTGCAGCACGGAGAGGTTTGACCATTCACCTCAAATATAACAGCTGGGTTTCATACGTGACCCCACAAATCAACATCTCTACCCAAATTTATGATGATGGACATCTGAGATCTGGATTATGGCTCGAAATCAGAGGAAGGTTTGTTTTTTTAATTAATGAAAGTGTCATTATAGACCTGAAGAACCAAAACTAAATTCATTCTTCTGAAAAAAAAATGCCTTTGGTCAAATTTACTGAGCGAGAAAAACAAAATACACAAATGAAACGTTCGGCAACAACACAACAGTCGAAGAAAATAGATCTGTGAGCAAATACACAAACACTGAGTAAGGCTTTCTCTCACACACACACACACACACACACACTAACAGAGGCAAAGACACACACAGACAAGGACAGTTAGATGCTCACAGACTGACAATAATAAATGTCACACAGAAATTCACATCCATGCATCACACACACACACACACACACACACACACACACACACACACACACACACACACACACACACACACACACACACAGCCACTCTGTCATAGGTCCAAGCACACACTTATACACAACCTCATGCACAGTGTTGCACAAAAAAAAGGCCATAAGGCAATAACTCTCTGTGGAGCTGCCCTGCCTGTCTGTAGGTCAGCCAGCTAAAACTGCAGAGCAGAAGGGGCCACAAACACACACACACACACACAGACCAACTATCATTATCGCACAAAGCAGCAGACACGCACTCTGCGCAGGGAGAGAGTTACTTTGCAGCCAATGAGATAAACAAAGTTTAATCCACACAGTCTGACTGGAGTCTGTTCAACACAATCAACACTCAGACGCACAACCAGCTTCATCCAACCAAAACTGAGAATAAACTTTGATTTAATGGGATGAAGATTTAATCGGACCTTCAGTAGACGGAGGAGGAGACCGCTCCAAAGATCAGCTGCTCTCTGATGGTTCTTCCTGTTTCCTCCTTAAACTGAGTCAGCTGACGTTGAGCTGATTCTGAACACGGAGACATTTTTAAAAATAAAAAACAGAAGTCTTCATTATTCATGTGCTGATAATGTGCATTTTAAATTGTTTCATTTAGTTCCAGGAACAGGAAGCAGAATCGGTGCCTTTCTGTGACAGAGCTGTTGTCTGAATTGTGCGTTTGTTAGTTGAGACATGCGTTTTCCTCACAGATGAAATCCTGAACTATGGCCGACGTTACCTGAATGCACCATCAATCCCGGCACTAACGCCTCCCATTCGTCTTGCAGCTTTTCCTCCAGCAGACGATTTATCCCCCTCACAATCTCGTTTTATCTGTGCAATACTGCAGATCTTCTCCTCTTCCTCAGTCACTCTGCTCTTTATCAGGAGCAAACAGGCTGAAGTGAATCTTCTATAAAAACTCCATCCTGACTTTATTGAACCTTCACAGCTCTGGGACAAAAAGCCGGAGGTTGCCTGTCTTGTTTCCGTAGCAGATCACGGATCACAGCGGACCTCCGATGGACGCAAACATCCAGATGCTGTGGTTAGAAAACAGACCTGAAAGGAGAAGCGCAGCTCTGAACGGCCAGGCTGCATCTGTACATGAAGCAGATCTGTTGAACAGTCAGAAATTAGACTAAACGTTACCAAAGAAGCCGTTCGTACCAGAGTCAGTCTTCAGACTGTAAAGGAACTTCAGTCATTTCTGCAGATCCACCACAGGAAGTCCAAGACAAGACAGGAAACACTTCCTCCAAAATGACTCAGAATATGGTCATCAGGTTGTTTTATGCAGCAGGGAGGAGGACGAGTGCCTGTAAGTCTGAGGCCAAATCCTCAGCAGGAAACCGACGGACTGCCGACTGCAGGTGGGGAATGAAGGGGGCAGCTCATCTCAAAGAAGAACTGCCCCCTCCACATTCATGCCCCGCTGCCTGGTGGTGATTCTTTTGTCAAAAAGTGCCTGCCTGCATTTTCCTGGAAGTTGTTGGATACAGCTTTGTTGTTTGCTAAATTTGTACGTAAGTTTCTGAAACTGAAGGATTTATGTTTGCTTTCAAAGTTGTAAAAATGGTTTGTTGAACATGTTTTTGTGTGATTTTAGGTCCACTGTTTTAATAAAGTGTGTCAAAATGAAAAATTACCTTCAAATATAAAAGGTCAAATCAAAATCAGCTAAACCCCCTCAGACTCCAGAGGGGTAAACAAACAAACAAACAGAAACCAACAACAACAACAACAACAGCATCTTCTACTTCGATTCATGAACGAGTCTGAGAGGAAAACAAGCCGACCGACTGGAGCGTCAAAAGAGAAGCAGACGACAGAGTGGAACCATTAAAGCTTCATCCAAACGGCCAGACTCAGTCACAGTGGGGGGGGCTTTAATCACTGAAACACTGGGTTTCATTGCTGGAAGGCGTTTGTGCCGTCACACTCGGCTGCACTGAAGGAAAACACCAGAGAGGCCGCAGCAGGAAACGTCACCCGCTCTGTGACGAGCCGCTTGTTGAATCGTTGTCGCCTCCGTCTCATCGATGCTGTTTGGGCATTTCATCGGAGGGTGGGGGGGCTGAGGGGGGGCAGGAAGCTGCTGTGACTCTTCTGAATTGTGACACATTGAAATGCAGCCGGACCGTTCGGCTCACAGATCGATAAAAGGACATTTTAAGATTCAATTATCTTTTTCCCTTTGCCTTCCGACACTCGCTCAGTCTCATCTTGAACTCATTTCCTTCCCCTCGTCTCTCCATTCACCCCCCCACCTTAACGCCCCCCCACCCCACCGGCTCTGGCTCATGTGCTGGAGGTGCTGCAGCAGGATTTCAGAGTGTAATTGAGGCAGCAGCAGCAAACAACATTCACACGTTCATTTTACAGTCTGAGCTGATGGAGCTGCAGCCTCTTTGGCCCCGGGGCAGTGGAGGGTGTATCGGGGGCAACTTCTGCCACAACTGGGGCAAAATCCAGCCTATCAACTGTAACGCTGCTCAACCTGATCTGTATTTGTCAGAACAAGAGACCTGGATCAGCTGAGCTGCTGGTCTGAAACCAGATTTGGAGGAGTGACCTGCTCTGCTCTCTGTCCTGATTGGATGGAACAGGCCGTCAGTCCTTCTTTCGTCAGTTTCTGTTTTCTTTCACCGACTCCATCGAGAGGAAACCGGACCAGAAACCGCCTGAGCTGCTTATAGCAGATTTAAACATTTAATGCTGATTTCTGCCGTTGGTTAATTTTAGGGAAGAACCTCACGTTTAGGTCAGGATTGAGTTTGGAGCCAGTATTTAATGGACGCAGTGAGAAGAAAGTGTTTGATGGAGCATTTAGGGTGAAGATGTGATCTGCAGCTGCTGAACGTTCAGTCTGACTGAACTGCAGCTTCTCTGTGTCATTGATTGGCTGCCAAAGGTCAGGAAGGTTTTATCGAATCAGGATCTGATCAGAGGAGTCGGAGAGTGGAGACAGTGACTGATAACCTTCACTCCTCTCACATAATTATGAATAATGTTCGCAGCTCCGACAGCATGTGCTCCCATTTTCATTTTACAACGTTTTGACCTTCAAAGCTTCTTCAGTCGTCTCAACTCAAATGAATCAAAAGTTTTATGAAATTATCAGAATCTGTAGAGAAATACAAAGAGGTGAAGTTAAAATAAACAATAAATTCTATTGTCTATTATTTACATCAAGGGAAGTTAAACCAACCGGTGAAATGGAACGTCAGCAGGTTAGCAAACCAAAGTAACCAGGCATCACAACTTCCTGTCTGGATTCTGAGTTTACAGGGGTCAAAGGTCAGGTGGTCAACATCAGGTGTTGGAGGTAACATGAAGTGTGGAACTGCTGGTCTCATTGTTTTTTCTGTTGTGTTTGTGAACGAGTCTCAGCTGCTCGCTGTATTTTAAAGTATTCCTCCAACTCGTTTATTTCCTTCTTTGATTCGTGTCAAAGCATTTTAAAAGCCTCTTTGTAAGCTGCTGAATAAAAAAAAGTTATCATTATTATGATAAAGATATTTTGGAGTCATCCGCTGAGCTCCACGCAGCAGCTACAGTGAAGAGGTTTCTCTTTACGCCTCAGAAGAAATTAGAACTGATATGACGGCTCCTCTCAGTGAATGTTTCAGGGAGCTGAAAAGTGTTTGTGATTCTCAGTCAGTCAAAAGTCTGCCGTGGTGGGACCAGGTCAGACAATTACTGCTGCAGAGGGAGGACGTGGAGGACGAGGATGGACGAGGGGGGGGCGGAGAGTTAGAGGCCACTGCAGAACAGCAGCAGGACACTGTGTTAACACACTGAGTACAGTCAGGCATAGTTGGGGGGGGCAGCAATTTAAATTTGGGATGCAGTGAGGACGAAACACCGCTCAAGACAAATGATTACAGCTCAGAGCAGATAATGATGCTAGAGACCAAGATAAACTGAAGGGGGGGTTAATGTGTCCGTTTGTTTGTGTGGAAGGGAGATCGGGACAAAGAACAGTGTGTTTCTGTTGGGCTTCTGCAGCAGAAAGAAAACAGCTCAGGTGGCTGACTCAGTTCAGACTCTGTTCTCTAACTAAAAACACTCTGAATGTTTCCTTCTTTTCCAAAGAAAAGTTCCTCTCATGTGTTTGTGTTGTTCTAGAGCTGATCTGAAGTTTCTATCTTTATCTGATCAGGAGTTCTGCTCATTAATGATGAAACATCAGCTCTAAATATCTGATTGTCTTTATTCTGTCAACACAATAAACTCAGAAACATACAGGACTGATCCAGAGACACTCTGATTGGCTGTGACATCACCCACCGGAGCCAATAGGAGCGTCTGACGTAGAGACGTGACTCTAGACGTCACTATCAAAGATGGAGGATGAGAATGGACGGATAAACACACAGAAGGAGTCAGAGAGTCAGACTGATCCAGATCTAAACTAACTTTGTTGTTGTTCTTGTAACTATGACAGAGACAGAGACAAAGATCATGAGACGTTGAGAAAACTGAGATTTTAACCCCAAAACCACAACGAGGGGTGTTTTTGTTGGAGAACTGTCTGATTAGCTGAGTTGAGTTGATGATTTGATGACGGAGTAAAAAGAATCAGCAGCCGTCTTTAGTTATGGAACAAACAGACAACATTTCCATCTCGGTCATGCGCTAACAAAAATTTCATTGTGAGGCTCATAAATCTTGTTTTTGGGGTCGAGGCTAATCTCAGTTCAGTGATGGAAAACCACAGACCTCTGCAAAACTCTTTTTTTTTTTTTTCCTGGGAATAAAGAAAACAGAAACCTTCCAACTTCAGTGTGTTTGGAAGATTCAACATGACTGAAGCAGAAAGATGAAACACAACAACACAACTCCAGCTGCAGGTCAGAGGTTCAGGAACCAATCAGCCCTCAGTAAACACCAAACCTGCACCAGCACCAGGCCCCAACAACGCCGCTGACAGAGGCTCGCTGTGATGTCACATCAGCTGGACGGGTGTGTGTGTGTAACAGGCCAACAACCACAGCACAATGACTGTCCCTCAGAGAAAGGAGGCTGAACCAGAGCCAGGATCCAGACCTGATTCAGAAACCTGAACCTGAGTCTGGACCACTGGGGGCTGCTGATGCTACAGAGAGATGGAAGCACATCCTATATTACCTGATGTGCATTTGTTGACTCAATCAGACAGTTTGGCAGCGAACGAAGCCTCAGCTGGACGTTCGTCTCTAATCCCAGAAATGAAATGGTCTTTTAAAAAGACAGAAGTGAATATCTGCTGCAGGCAGAGAGTTAGAACACAGATAAGAAGAACAGGCAGGGATTAAAGAAGAACTAATAGAAACGGAGGGAGCAAGCAAAGTATGAGAGAAAATAAGCTGCCACAGAAGAAGAAAGCTGCAGAAAGACGTGGGAAGAAGCAAAGAGACAGGAAGAAGACAGGAAACACGAGAGGAAAGAAAAGACGAGACAAAAAACATCAAGTAGAGCAACTCGAGGCAAACCGATAAGACGGAGAGGGAACGTTGCACGATGAGATAAGGAAGAGAGAGATGAGGAGGTGAAAGACGATAAAAGGAGACAGAAAGGAAAAGAATCAAAGAGAAGACGAGAACTGGAGGAAGAGACGATGAGGAGGGCAGAGCAGCGTTTGTTGTTTCTGCTCTGCATGAGTCATCGTCAGATCCGATTAAGACTGAAGCAGCGTTAGCGCTCTCGCCCACTGCTAACCTACGGCTACATGCCTTCTACACACGGACACGCAATGCTGGAGTCACAGAGATGTTTCTGTGTTTTCTCTCCATAAAACGCTGAGGTAGCATCTTTTCTTCCAGCGTCCAACAAAACACATTAACAAGATTAAAATGTACAGAAACAGCAACAACAAACACGAATAGGACACACAATATGTCCCATTGTGTCGTGTTTAAAACACTTCAATATCTCCTGTCATTTTCAATTATTGTCCATCCCCCCCCCCACTCCCACTCCTCCCAGCCCACCCAGTTCAATACGTTCCTAAACCCACAGTGACTTCCTGCCGCTTTGGCCAATAGGAGACGTGAAATCCACAAATCACAACGAAGGAAACAACAAACATACTGGGCCCTTCACTATGACATCATAGTCAGGTTCTGTTGCTAGGCGACATCTAGTGATTGTACTGATGACGAGACGACGACAGGAGGAAAAGGGAGAAGCGGTGACGGTTTATAACGAAGAGTGCTGCGTTTGAATCCCGTCTGTGTTTTTCCTTATAAAGTTGTGATTTTTATATTCAGAATCAGCTGTTCGCTGACTGTTTTTATAGTAACCATGGCGTTCAATCTGTGCGTTTTTTTTTTTTTTCTCTATTGTAACCGTGACTACCAAGGCCAGTTGGTTTAGTCCAGATTCTGATCATCCTCTAGAGATTCTATTAACTTCATTTGTCTGCAAATTCACAATATCTGACCTTTGACCTTTGAGTTCTGCTGAAGCTCTTCAGGAGGTCTGGACAGAGACGCGTTCATAGCAACATCAGTTTACTGTAACCAGTCGGCGGTCTATCTGGTCTGAAGGGAACCAGACTGAACCCCGAAGGCGAGAAGAACAAACTGTCGTTCAGCTGCATCATCTGGACCTTCGAGCTGATCTGTAGATTTATCAGGCAGAAACACAGTCAGAGACACTCCGGATTAATTTTTCTCCTTCTTCCCTCTCTGCTCTTCCTTAAAGAGGAAAATGGAGCTAATTAAACACAAACACTGGAGATCAATCCTTCAGGAACTCTTGGTCACAACACCACCTCTCTGAGGAAACTGTACCGCAGACTGAGCTCTGCTCCGAGCAGACGTGTCATCGCACAACGTTTGGTCCGATTCAGGCGAGGCAGCAGGTTTGATCGATCCAGTTCAGATATCCCGGTGACCTGAAGGTCCTGATGATTCTCAGACCTGCTGATTGCTCCTCTAACACAAAGTTACATTCACGCACAGTTTAACATCCAAATCAGTTTATTACGCCCATAAAGTGACCTCACTGAGGACGGCGAGGATGAACACACAGGATCATTTCTGTGCCTCATTTACACAGAAAAAAAAAAAAAAAAAAAAAAAAAGGATGTGATTTTTGCTGCATGTTCCCTCATAATCAATCAGCTGACATCTCTGTGTGTTCATTTGGCCACACTGATAGTTATTTTTAACTATTTCAGTTATATTTTGATTAACTGTACAGCCTTAGCTCACATAATTTCCTCTATCAGCTTCTTCTTACATTTGATCAGGATCTGCCGACTTTCTTACTTTAAATCCAAAATACAACCACCATATCTGCTGTTAAACTTGACAGCAACTCCAGTTTTTGTGTCTCACACAGCCAGGCCTGACTTCACAGGCGTCCACAGAGGACGGACGTTCAAAGATCAAAATCAGATTAGAATCTGAGCTCTGCCTTTCTAATCCAACCTGAGAGTCCAGCTGTGAAATATAAAATCTGGGGGGGGGCGCTCAGCGTCTCCTCCACAGGAAACACTTCAGTAGAAACTGTATTGTCCGCACGTCACTGTCACAATAAATACCATTTCATTGGCTTTAACACGAGCACGCTGAAGGATGACAGTAATCCTTCCGGAAGCTTCCAGATCTACTCCGTCGACTCTGTGATGTCGGAGATTCTACGAACGGATTCTTCAGAATGAGACAGAAACTCACTTTATTCCTTCTGCACTTTAACGAGCCTTGTTGTTTAAATCCTCCGCTGATCCAAAAACATTTCCGTTTGTGTTGCTGCATTTCACAATCTGATTATAACGAACAAACACACAGACACACACAGAAGCCGCTCTGAGCTCCTCAAACACCACCGTCATTTCAGAAGAGCTGGTTCCAACATGGACTGGAGAAAGAGTTGATCATGTGACCTTTACAGCTGCACACGCCGCTTCAACACATCGATATATTTGGACACTTTTCACGTGCTGACAGTTGTACTGTAAGCACAAGTGATGGACGCTGACGTCACCGAGCAGTTAGTCTCTTTAGACGACGTCGCACACGATGAGTAACTCCAGTGAGTCATTAATGAAAGGTCAAAGGTCAACAGTAGGGTAAAGTCCTGAGGACAGTTTGGACGTGACGCGAGGAGGAAGCTTGATGTTCGAGGTCGCTCAGCTTCTGGATCGTTCGGCTCAAAACGGCAGCTGAGTGTCGGTTACAAACCAGAAATGTACTGAAATAAAAGGAAAGGGGCGGGGGGGGGGGGTCATTCTCTGACTATCTGCTCATCTCAGAGGTGTCTCTCTACCTCACTTCCTGTCTTCCCTGTCCAATACATCAGTCCATTTTACATGTTTTCATGTTTGCCCCTTTGCCCTCTTTGTCCCCTTCCTCTCCCACCTGTTGCCCCCCGTTGTCAGTCCGTCTCTGTCCTGTTGTTGTGTAAATAAGACGTTTCCATTGAGCTGCAGCAGCCGAGGTCTAATTATAAAAAACTACAAACAGCAGCAGTCAGTCTCATTTGTTTGATTGTTGAAGTTGTCATTCCTTTGTGTTGGATTGTCGATTTCCAAATGCATCCTCATCAGAGCAGCTGCTGCAGATCAGCTCCGTCCTTTGGTGTCTCAAACAATAAATGATGAGTCGCCACAAAATAAAGAACAAATCACATTAAACCGTCAGGTCTGTTTGTGCGTTTGTAGTTTTGTCCTTCCAGTGTATGACAGTAAGTGTGAAATAAATGAACACCGTCAGTGCTTCCTCCTCCACCCCCCCCCCGCCCATCAGCGATAACATAACTAAACCTTATTACAGGCTTTTTTTGTTTTTTACAGAGTTGCTGCTCCAGCACACACTCACTTTATTACACACAATGAAAGACTACAGAGCACATTATTTGATCTTCTAGTCAGCTGATTAATAGGATCATCTCCTTCAGCTGATAAAGGGCTGAACCGGAGCTTTCTATCACTCCTTCACTGTTCTTCATCCGTTTCTCTCTCGTGGTTTTCCTCTCTGTCTCTCTTCAGTTCCTCCCATTCTTCTTTCCCTCTTTCATGCAGATCACGGAGGCCATTGTTACTTCTAGCCTTAAATCCCCCCCCATCATCAGCATGATGGATGAGCGCTGGGCAGACACACACATACACACACTTATCCACTATCTGTCCTTCACCGGGGGAATGAGATGTTTTGATCCAACAGCTGTTCCACAGCGGTGGCGAAGCTGCTTATAAATGCATCAGACAGCGCCGCTTATTTTCATCAGACAGCCAGAAACACAAACTTATCTCCATCTGTGAAGCAGCCATGATGTTTTTAGCCCCCCCCCCCCCCCCACAGCTCGGGAGCCGGCGAGGGTTCAAACACAAACCACGGATCATTACAGTCAGCGGTTCTCTGTCCCGTCCCCTCCAGGCGTCATCAGTTGACTTGTTTTGCTTTTATCTGATATAATGGTCGACAGAACAGAGTCTCAGAAGAAGGTGGACGTGATGTCATGACCACAACAAGACCAAGCGCCCCCCTGAGGCACCAGTTCACATCAGATCCTGACAGAGTTCTGCTCTGATCTATGGACTGATGAAGAACCTCCATCCAGGATTAGCTCAGGACCCCAGAGCCTCCACCCGATCTGTCAAACCTGGATCTGGTTCTGTTAAGGTCCAGGTCTGTGTGTCCTCTGATGAGTTCAGGACTGACTGAAGCAGCAATACAATGAACGCAATAATTCATTGAAGAACATCACAACTGATCAGGCGACATTTGAATCATTCAGCAGGACCGTGATCTGAACCAGAAGGTCAGAACTTCTCAGGGTGAACGTCTGAATCATCAGCTGACCAGACCAAAGGACCGACCTCGGCAGTTATGATGAAAGTTATAACGATATTTTTAAGACGGCCATTTTGAACGGCTGACTTAACGTTTATGAGGCACGTCACTTCCTGGACCTGACCTCGTGGATTTGGATCGGGTCTATCACTGGACTCATTAAGAACTGAAACAACCACCAGACAGTTTGTTTACAGCCGGGCGGGAGAGGACAGAGTTAAATCTGTCCAACATCAGATCGGAGATTTTTCTGAGGACACGATGAGTTAATTTGGTCACCGCCAGCTACCAGCCATTTTTAAGATGGAGGTTACTGGACTCAGGAGAGTCCATTAAAACAATCAGGGGCCCCTGAGGTCGTTATCAGTGGACAGCAGGTCACTGTGGGTCCAGAATACTGATGCACCAACCGCATCTCATTCTGTGTGTCTGGTGGAACGTCATCCTGTCTCTCTTTTTTAAGCATAATTTTTGCTTCATCACCTCATCTCTCTGTCACACACCCCAACACAGACAGACACACAAACACACACACACACACACACAGGGTGTTAGCAGAGAGTTAGAAGACAAACGCTAGTGTGTGTGTGTGTGTGTGTGTGTGTGTGTGTGTGTGTGTGTGTGGGGGGGGCTCTCACACTTCCTGTCACAATGCTGGAATTAATCTGCTGGCACCAGATTTTCACTCACAGTAACAATGATGTGTCCAGAGTCTTATCAGGCACCTGAACGCCTCACCAAAATGTGACCACTGGAACCAGATAAACAACCCCCCTAAAATCAACTGCCCCCATATCTGCCCCCCCCCCCTCACCCCACATCATTTCAGTTTTTAGAGAGGGAAGAAAATGAGGTGAAGAGATTCTGTTTCATATTATTGGAGATCAATAATCAATACATCTGATCAGATTAAAAAAAAAAGAAAAAGTTGATCCGTCGATGACAGAAAACTGCTCAGTCTGTCACACGACCAGCCTCCGCTGCACGTTCACATGTGTGCACCATCACGCACGCGCACAATGTAGCTGACCAACATCCTCACCGTCTCCCTCCACCTGTGTTCACGCTGCAGGACACACACACACACACACACACACACACACACACACACACACACACACACACACACACACACACTCTCTCTCTGACCTGCCAGCATCAGTAGCCTCTCGCGGGCTCTGCTGAAACGGCGGAACAAACCGGTGCTGACACGTGTGCGCAGAGCACGCGGCTACAACAGACCATGCGTGTCCACACACACACACACACACACACACACACACACACACACACACTGCATAAAACACACATACACACCCACTTACCAGAAGCTGCAGGTGCTTCTCAATCAGCTCATTGAGCACATGCGCAAACGAAGCTCGCGCGCGCAATTATAATGATCCAGAAAACTCCAAACACATGAAGCAGAAACACAAAGATCACAAAGTGTGTGTGCGCGCGCGCGCACACTCACACTCACACACACACAAACAAACAAACCGCACTCATTCAAACAGCAATAAACCCGTGCGCACGTGCACACACGCACACGCACGTACACATGAACGTCTCCTACCTTCCTCGTGCATCCGCTGCAGACAAAAAGTGAGGTTCCTCCTCCAGCCCGGCATGGTGATGGAGGAGAGGAGGAAGAGGAGGACGGGTCTGGAGGATGGTGGTGGGGGGCGGCGGATCCGGTCCGAGGCGGGCTGATGGCCCGGAGCCGACAGCAGCAGATGAACCGGCTCCCCCCGGTCCTCCGTCCGTCCTCCCCCGGTGTGTCGCTGTGTGGACGCCGGGCAGAGGCGGCTCTCTCCCCGCTGACGGTCCGTGCGACGGTCGGTCCCTCTGCGGCTCCGGTGTCTCTGCGCCCCGCTGTCCGTCCCGGTCTCTGCCGGATCGGTCCGGTCTCCTCTTTCTTTCCGTCTTTGTGCCTCTCTGTATTTGCCTCCCTCTCCCTCACCCCTGTCTCCCCCTCCCTCTCTCACCCCCTCTCTCCACTTTGTCTCATTTCCTGTGTCTCTGTCTCTGTCTCTGTCTCTGTTGTGTCTCCGGCTCTCCGTCATCAGTTCGGTCCAAAGTTTTCAGATTTCTGCTGTTTAGGTTCAAACCCGTCTCACGGCGATCCGGATCTGGGTCTGGACTCTGGAGCTCAATAATCCAGAACAAGCTGCAGACTTCGGTCCTGGGCTGGTGACGTCAGGAGCCTTAATATGAACTCCGCCCCCTCTCAGGTGTTTCACTCTAATTGGGACTCAGCTCAGGTGGAAGGAGGGCGGAGCTAAGATGTAGTCACGTGAGGTCCCCACCGGGATGCTGCGTCCAAGACGAACTGTTTATAAAAGGTCAGAAAGTCTGAAGAGCCTCAAACTGCCACTTTTATTTTTATTATTATTATTGTTGTTGTTGTTACTTAGTGACAATAACAAACAAAAATGTACAACAGAGACAAAGAATCAGGAACCCCATAAAACACAAACAGAAAAGAATAAACAAAAATAGTAACAATAACACTGATAATAAATAGAAGTCACAACCAGTTAAACCTGTAAATAAATGTTTTTCTGTATTATCCAAAAACATTTAGGACTCCAGTCCGTCCCTCACAGAGTCTTAACGTGTGGGACAGTCCGTCCAGCAGCCGGGTGGACCTCAGAGACAATTGAACTCCAACCCGACAGTTTAAACTTGAATATCAGAGCGTCTGTGCGGTTAAAGCAGAGTCCTCCTGACCTTCAACCATATGTGACGACGACTTCTGCTTATTTTCCTAATTGAATTGTCAGCACCCTGACAGAAGTGTCGCCTGGACAAATCCCTAAAGCTGTGAACCTTAAAATATAATTAAATGTGTGTGAGCTCAGTGTCCAGCTCTCAGTGTGGACAGCCTGCTTCAGCTGACCGAGGTTAATCGGGTTCACAGGAAGTAGCCTGTCGTGGACGTGTCACTGTCAACTCTGAAGAAACAGTTTGGAAAGCTGGAAAAAGTTTGATCCTTTTTCTATAAATTCTCTTTGATGTAGAAAAAGCAAACACAAACCACACGGACATAAACATACAGAGGACATGGTGTGTTCAAACACTGTCCAGCTGTCACTGAAGGCACCACAGGTCTCAGTCACAGTGATGACATCACTTCCTGTTGTGTTGGAGGTTTGAGTGGATTCAGTTTGTGTCTGTTGGATGCTAACAGGCTGATAACTGGAGGTGTCTACACGCAGCCCTGAACTGCTCACTGTCTGTGTGGACAGTTGGACAAACATTAAACCGTCCACATCTACCCGGATGTGGACCAGACTCAGACTGAGGGTCCGGGCCAGAAGTCTCATTTAGCTATATGTGATTTTTGAAGCAGGAATTCTTTTACTTTGAACTTCCTTCGACGGTCTGACCCTGAATGCAGCAGCTGACCAGAAAGATCAGCTTCTGGCCACTCAAACCTTCAGTTCGAGGTCTGAACTGAGTTCAGACTGAAGACCTGGACCTGGACTCTGGGTCTGTTTAAGTGAAGCCAAAGCTGAAGAGTATCAAACCTTCATTCTATCTACTGACCATCAGGGGGCGACTCCACTGGTTGGAAAAGGAAAGCAGAGTGTATTGAAGTCTATGGGGAAATGCCCCTCCTTCTCCCTGAGGTATTGGCTCAGGAAACATCTTGCTGATCAGTTTATGGTCTCATTTCAGCCATGCTGAACTTCAAAGGCATGGATGGGGATCGAACCCATGATCTTTGGTTTACGAGACCAACGCCTTACCACTTGGCCACCACGCCTCCTCGCCAAAGAATGAGCAGAACTCCTGATCAGATAAAGATAGAAACTTCAGCTCAGCTCTAGAACCCAAACACATGAGAGGAACTTTTCTTTGGTTATTCTGCTTCAGGGAAAGAAGGAAACATTCAGAGTGTGTTTTTAGTTAGAGAACAGAGTCTGAACTGATCAGACAGAATCAGAAGAGTCTGAAGATGAGGAGAGTTTTTTAAAGTTAAATTCTAATGGCAGTCTCGTGTCAGTAAACAGCTTTAGATGACTTTGGATGAATTGAAGTCTGAAAAAACATCCAGATTTAATGATAATGATTCTGACCCCTGGATAATGACGCGCACACACACACGATGTAAAACTGTGCAGGCTGTTTGGTGGAGGAGGGCGACCTCTTGTGGTCTTTCTTTAGAAGTGCTGAACCTCCCACCCCCGCGATATAAGAGTGTGACTTCAGTCAGAGCAACCTGCATTACAAACTGCTGACATCATCAAGTCACACACACACTGAAACACCTCCTCTGTACTGCAGTGTTAAACGTCCTTCCACCTTTTCACTTCACTACCTCTGTGATGTCACCGCCTGATGACCAGAGGTGACAAATTATGCTGTAACACACAATCACACAAACACATGCACAGGACTGTGCCTGAGATAAGCAAAGACAGTTTCTGATGAATAGAAGTGTTGTCATGAAGAGATAAAAAAGCTTTTGATGACGAATGTGTGTGTCAGCAGAACAGCTGAAGTTTACAGATACACAACATCGACAAAAATACACAAGTGCACAACTTGTCCTCACAAAAACACAAAAGACTGAATCTGATTTAAGTAAGAGTTCTTTATTCATCCCACGTACGGGAAATTCCTTGTTGCAGCAACAACCATAGGTATAGAAAAAAAGATATTAGAATATAAGACAAATATAGACAATATATAAACAAAAAATCCACTAAATATAAACAAATAAATACAAATTAAAAAATATATAAAAAAATATAAAGTGGCAGTGAGAAAGAAAAAACTCTAACTCTGTCAAGACTGTCAGACTGGATCAAGGCCCGGTCCCAGAGTCCATCATGTCTGCAGGGGACCACATGGATCCGTGACCAGTCACATGAAGATCTCTGCAGACTGTTCCCGAGGAAATTGCCCACAATTCATAGCCTCATAACTGTAAACCCATCATGATGTCATCAGTGAGCTGCCGCTTCGAAGCCTACAGTTTGTCATTTGTCTGTCGGCCATCTTGTTTTTTAAACAATAAGAAATCATTTTTGGGGGAGAAGGTGTAGCTGAGGAGGCTGGACTCTATCCTGCTTTTCATAACAGCAGGCATGGTGGCCAAGTGGTAAGGCGTTGGTCTCGTAAACCAAAGATCATGGGTTCAATCCCCATCCATGCCTTTAAAGCTCAACATGGCTGAAATGAGACTGAGAGGAAGATATTTACTAAGCTGATAAATCAAGGAGGAGGACGTTTTCCCATAGACTTCAATATAAGGTAGGAAGAGGGACATTTTACCACATAATTTTGTTTTTGATACTAGGCATAGTATTCCGATATCGATACTACCCATAAAATTCCCTTTTTTTGATTTTCATTTATTTAACAAACCAGCAATACAATACAGTTTATTTTTCCACATATATTAAAAAATAATAAATAAAAATAAAATAAATAAAAACTCTTGGCCAGTGCTCCATTCAATTCAGCCAATTCCTATTTTAGTGAGGTAGCATCAGACAATTAATATTGGACTAGAATAAACATTGAATATCATGATGCACTTGGGAGGATTACTTTTAAATTTACAAATAAAAAATTCTTCAAGTGTGACTTTTGCATTCAGGTCACTCATCATTCACCATAAAAAACAAATTCAAACTCAAAAATAGGAGCTACCTTTTGATGTGTGAAAAAGTGGTTGCTTCACTTAACTCCAACATTCAAACAGAACCTCTATAGCTTTTTCACTCGTAACATGTTGTTACGTTTACACAGCCTCTTTTTGCTGTTCAGTAAATAAAACAAAGAAAGTAATTAACAGGCATCAAGTCTACATGCTGACTAGGGAATTTAGAGAGAAGGGTGTGTGTGTGTGTGTGAGTGTGTGTGTGTGTGTGTGTGTGTGAGGAAAAAAAACAAAAAGAGGCAAAGAAAGAGTGAGATCCAAGTGAACGCTGCAGTTTCAACAGTGAAATTATTTACAAAGGTTCAAACAAAAATGTAAAACAAACCCTTTATTGATAGTTGATTCATTTTTCTACATTTTCAGGTTTTTGTTCAGAAACACCAGCATGTTCACATTTTTCCCCTTCAGTCAGTTTCTTCGCTGGCTTATCAGTTCTCCAGTTTTGGAAAAAATTCTCTCTGCAGGGACAGAGGAAGCAACAATGCCCAAGTATTTTACTGCAAGTCTTTTAAGGCATGGGAAAGTTTGTTCATGCTCTCTCCACCAGTGTAACGGGTCTGGGCCTGGGGAATTACCCTTTCCTCTAAGAAACCACGCATCTCAATGAGTGCATCAGTGGCTGTTGAGCGGTGCTGTTGGGCTGACAGAGCTTGAGAGTCGAAATCTGCCCATAAGCCTGCTTTAGCTGTGGATGTGTTAAAGCTGGGCATAACTGCAGGGGGCACTGGCAAGGCAGAACTTGGCAAAGAAGTGGAGGCAGTGCTTGGTGCTTGTGACCTGGGCTGTGTTTCTTGTATTTCTGAAATAAGTTCCTTTATTATATTTTCCACATTGGCCCGGTCGCAGAATGCAAGCTTCTTAAATCTGACGTCTAGAAACGTGCAGGCAGCAAAACTGTGAATTGTCTCAATCCCACAGAAGCGATGTTGGCATTGCTGTCTAGCAAGGGAGCTACCCTTCTGCTCTGTGGGTGCAGCTGCTCTCAGAAGTAGTGAAGCCAGAGGAATCACCTTTGACAAAGACACATGTTTTGCTGCAGATGTTTCTCGTGTTGTTTCAAAGTCTCAATTGTTGGCTGGATCAAGTCCAGCTCTTCAGTCCCTAAAGACAGGGCATTCTTCCCAAGTACACAAAGTGTGGTGATAACTGCTTCCATTTGCTCCTGAAGTCTGTCCAACAAAAAAAAAGCAGAATTCCACATTGTTTCTACTGACTGGATCAGTTTGTTCAGCTGCTTCTGTATGTCTGTGAGTTTCTGTGTGGCTTTTGTGCTACAGTGGAAAAATGATACAATGCTACTGCATTTTTCCAACAGCTTACCCATTTCAGGGACAGCTTTGATGGCATCTTTGACTACCAGGTTCAAGGTATGGGCGAAACAGACGTAGTGCCTCCTGACATGTACAAAAACTGTCACAGTGAAGTAAAGGCAGAGAGTGTGGTTCTAACCACAGACATGGACTTCCAGGTCCACTGAGTCCTGTTTGACCGTAACATGTTATTTTATTGACAAGTGGCAAATTTTAGAAACCTGTTGTTTCCCTGGACAACACACAAATTTAAAAGTAATCCTCCCAAGTGCATCATCATATTCAGTGTTTATTCAAGTCGAATATTAATCGTCTGATGCTACCTCACTAAAATAGGAATTGGCTGAATTGAATGGAGCACTGGCCAAGAGTTTTTATTTATTTATTTTTTTTATACATGTGGAAAAATAAACAGTATTGTATTGCTGGATTGTTAAATAAATGAAAATCCCCGCCCCCCCCAAAAAAAGAATTTAATGTTTGTTTGTTTGTTTTTTTTAGTATCCATATCGGGATACTATGCCTGATATTTCTTGGTATCGGATCCAAACAAAAATATGTGGTATCGCTCATCCCTAGTTTGCCTTACAGCCGCTCTTGGAGCTGAGCGAGAACGCGGAAGGAAAAGTAGTTCCTATCCAATCAAACAATTCAAAGAATGAGATTTTAAAAATATGAATCTAAAAGAAAAATTATTTTAGATTTAATAATATGATTAAATTGTTAATTGATATCGATATTTTAAGATAAGGATCGATCCTTAAAACTAAACTATTAGGACTGAGATCGATATTTTGGTATAGATCCGCCCACCGCTAATTAGAATATTTTGTAACATAATGGATGTAATGTTAAATTTTATAAAGCTAATAAAAAGATAATAAAGCTATGTGCATTCATTCTTTTTAACTCTACGTTAAGGATGCTGAATTGGCCAGGCTAACTGTAGGAGCTGAAGCTAACCGAGGCTAACTATAGGAGCTGAAGCTAACATAGGCTAACTGTAGGCGCTGAAGCTATCATAGGCTAACTGCAGGAGCTGAAGATAACATAGGCTAACTTTAGGAGCTGAAGCTAACCGAGGCTAACTGTAGGCGCTGAAGGTAACATAGGCTAACTGTAGGAGCTGAAGCTAACCAAGGCTAACTGTAGAAGCTAAAGCTAACAGAGGCTAACTGTAGGAGCTGAATCTAACCGAGGCTAACTGTAGGAGCTGAAGCTATCATAGGCTAACTGTAGGAGCTGAAGCTAACCAAGGCTAACTGTAGAAGCTAAAGCTAACAGAGGCTAACTGTAGGAGCTGAATCTAACCGAGGCTAACGTACATCCACCAACTACGGTTTAACCCCATAAAGTGGGGCGGATTTGAAACGTTTGGGTTATAAAAAGCTATTTTAAAATGATGATGATGTAGCCTAACTTTTTAATCTATCAGGTTAAATGATGATCTTACCGGAGGACTCCATCAGGTAGCTGTAAATATCGATGTTTGTCACCTCCGGCCGTTCAGTCGGATCATTTCTCCATAAAAATGAAGGGACGATGATAAAAACTCACAGATGGGAGTTTTTTCATTGTACTGTTTTTAAAAATGTTTTAAGATAACTACGGGACCGTTATTTAATGCTGCCTTCAAGTCCTATAGTAATTATGGTAAATACCAAACACCGACGTCAAAGTTGCACATGAACACTCACTCACGTTGTAATTTCCACTGGAAAGCTGGAAGTCTTTTATGATACCCGAGCTGCCGACATGAGATAAACTTTGACCTTTCAACATGGCGGAGAGCAACGAAAGTATCGTGAATGGTAAGCATTCAGTTAAAAGTCCTCTGCTGATGTTAGCTGGTTAGTTTGTAGCCTACATAATGCTGTGGCATACAGAACCATAATAACTTAGCCATTTAAACTTAGTGTCGTTTTTTTTTTTTAAATACCGTATTGTTCGGTTTTACCTCCCCAGAGCAGGTTTTAGCTAGCAGTCAGTGGAGGATAGCCTCCAGTAGGGTACTGTGCGATCGGAGGCCATTTTCTCAGGTGAATTTATTTGTTCTGTAGTGTACATGTGACACCATGATATACTGGGACCAGGTGATGACCCAGCCCAAAGCCCAAACTCTGTATCAACGGGAAGGAGATGGAAGGTTGTTCATGGACCAGGATTTGCATTTTGATGCAGCAGATGAATTAGGAAGTCTAAAACTGTGTAACCCAACTAACAGGTCAGGGGAAACTGTGGGTCCGCCATGTTTCACTTCACTGCTTTTTTTTTTTTTCTTTTTTAAATGGAATCCTGCTGGAAGTCTCTTAAAAGGTAAAATTTCCTGCTGAAGTTGAATTTGTCATCGCTTGTGTTTTCAGTCGACAACACGTTCACTCATGGTGCTGAGTGTTGCAGGTTGTGGGCGGACCTAACTGCTACAACTACAATCCATCCATCCATCTTTTACCGCTTATCCGTTTCCAGGTGACGGGAAACGAACCCACCACCTTCTTATTGTGGGGTGACATCGCTAACCACTACGCCGCCGTGCTGCCCACTACAACTACCATTTTATTTAAAAAGCTTTGAGAGTTTCGTCATCCTCCATCTTTGTTTCTAACTAGAGAAACCTTTAAGTTTCAGCTTTGAGCTGCTGCCGCTATAAAACAACGATTCAACTACTGAATTCTTTTTAAAGTATAAATACCAATGGATGGTCACAGTCTCTGCAGCGACCTCATGAGAAGGTCCTGAGTGGTTTTACCGCTTTCAGTTCTCCCTTTATAGTTTGTTGTTTTAATAAACTGTTTACGGTTTATTTTTGCTTGTTCACCAGAATCAAGCGAACAGAAGAAGAATACTCTTCTTCTTCAGAATATTTTACTCAATAAACCGGTGAGTTGGACTCTTTTCTGCTCTCTTTAACGCAGTCACCTTTGGTTACCAAAAGTCATCCATGGCAGGCTTTCACACATTTCCCAGCGTGCATCAGACACGTCTAACATGGTGCAAGCTCCGTCCGCAGGTTGTTGCTGCCGGGGGGCAAAGTGAATCTGCTTACATCAGAGTTCAGTCGAGTCTCCAAGATCTTCTACAACTTTGCTCTGAAGGTGATGAAGATGACGGGACACACTGACACAGATGTCCGGAGATCCTGATCTTCGGCATCAGGGACAGACGGTCTTTGTCATCGTCAGATCATCATATTAAGGTTTATCGTTACCGTCCTCTTCCTCACTCACAGGCCAACGATGCTGGGGACTTCTTCCCGGTTTGGGGGACGTGTCTGGGCTTCCAGCAGCTGTCCGTCATCACCGCCGACAAGGACATGCTGACCGTCACCGAGGCTTTGGCTCTGCCGCTCGCATCCAGAGCAGGTCCTTTTTTTCCTTCTGATTCAGCTCTAGCTCTCTGTCGCATTAGAAACATTTATCTGGGAGGTTAAAGTGTTGAAGGAAGGTGCGTTATTTTTCAGTCTTGATATTTGGAGACGCTGAATATGAGCATATGGTGCACGTTATAGGCGTGGATGGGGATCGAACCCACGATCTTTGGTTTATGAGACCAACGCCTAACCGCTTGTCCACCACGCCCGTATGGAGTGGATGATAAAAGAATTTGTAATCCATACTAATGTCCTTTGGTCTGATTTTGACTAATCAATATGTCTGATTGATTGTTATCCCTTCAGTGGTCACAGTTTCATCGATGTACGGTGTTCAGTGAAGGACAATATGGACGCTTTAATATATTGTGCTGAGCTCCATTGTTTGGACCTTGTTGTTGTACAGTTTTGGATGGACGCTCGCTTGCTTTTACTTTCTTCCTCTTTTCTTTGTCAACATGTTGTGTTTTCAGTCGACAACACCTTCACTCATGGTGCTGAATGTCGCAGTTTGTGGGCGGAGCTAACTGCTACAACTACTATTTAATTTAAAAAGCTTTGAGAGTTTCGTCGTCCTCCATCTTTGTTTCTAACTAGAGACCGTTTTTGATGGCAGCCTTTAAGTTTCAGCTTTTAGCTGTTGCTGTTATAAAACAATGATTCAATTGGATTTCTATTGAATTCTATTTAATGGACAAAAGCACACCAATGGTACCAAGTGGGTGGAGTCTTCACGTCACACAGTTCAGTCTGAAAGCCTTTTCTCTTGTTCCTTGAGGAAGCTGACTGGACTTTGTTGTAGATTCTTGAAGACCTGAGGGGTATCTGAAACTCTGAGTCAATCACCATGGTAACAGACTCTGTGAACATCACCTGCTCAGTGGTAGGTTTTCTTTAAGAAACCCTGAGTTTCTACCTGTCTCCTCCCACACAAAGAAAGCTGTTAGACATGGATTGCCCATTAATTCCGAATCCGATTGATATCAAAGCCCAACTAATTCGAAATGCCGTACCTGGCGAGAGAATCTTCCAACCGAGATTAGATGTCCTGCCGTTTCCAGAGGAGTATCTGTTTGAACACTACCGCATTTCATCCAACGGTGTCATTTATCTCAACAACATTCTCCGGCCATACATCACGTGTGCTCACATCACAGCGAATTTTATGCATAGCGCTACGTTTTTTTGCAAACGGTAGTTTTCTTTACAACATCAGTGATGCAGAGTACTATGGAAAGGCAACAGTTTGTAGAGCTGTGAGAAAAGTAACTCTTGCACTGAAATGGCTGTTGCCAACGATGGTAGTGTTCCCGGGACACAAACCTGTAAGAAAGAGGAAAGAGGAATTCCACAGGAATGCAGGTGACTGATTTAGAAATCATATATTCTATTATTTTAAACGATATACATTCTGCTGCTCTCCCTGTGGCAGCAGACAGCGTTTCTTCTTCATCATCCTCCTCCTGTGATGCAGGAATACTTTGAACAGCCATCTGAGGCAACATCTGAGTATGGAATATTTACAGCTGCCGGGTGTTCAGTTGTTTCAGTCGGAGGCTGAACGAGGCAGATGACACCATCCACAACTGTTGGGGGGGTGGAGATTTTATATATAAGAAGTTTAATATATAAGTTTTATCTTTTAAAAGACACAAGTGTATACTTACATCTGATGTAGGAACTTGTGTCCTGGGGGGTAACAGGCTCAGATGAGCTTCCCCCCGGGATGCCCTCAGCCGCCGGTTGTTCCCAGTTTTGGCTCCTCAGCCTCTGTCAGAGGTGGTGGTGGCGGCCCTCCACCCGTTTTTCGGGCCTCTGCCTTCTTTCTGTTGGCTAAGCAGAACTCAAATGTTAATCTCTTTTTTTTTTAAATTAGTAGATTTTATTTCGTTCGTGTACACAAATTCACTTTTTAAATGACGTCAATAAAAATGTGTAAACATTGTATGATTGTGTAACATTGTGTTAATAAGTGGGTATTAAATGAGATGACGTTAAAACAACATTTTGTTAGGGGTTTAAATTACTACTTGAAGTAGCCACTGAATTAATATTTACTTTGTTTAATAGCTTAAGTCAATTAAAAAAAATAAAATTAAAATCAAAGTGAGGTACAATCGTAGCCCAGCAAAATATGCCTTACCTTTTTGAATGATGTTTTTATATTTCATTTTTAACTGTTTCCAAGTGCGCTTCTCCCCTGATGGCTTAAACCTGAATGGTAATCAGATTTTGTTCCTATTTATATAGTATAGAATACAGAGTGTTCTTGTTCAGTGTGGAACATTAAGAAGGCTCTTTGTGTCTACGTCTTAGTTAGTTTGTTTTTGAACAGCTTTAGATGATGGGATCCAGTTTATAAGGATCCTGCTGGAAAAACTTCTAAAGAGCAAAACATCCTGATGAAGGGACGCTCCATCGGGTGAACTGGATTCAAGCCACAGCAGCTTCACTCATGGTGCTCATCGTGGTGGGGATGTGGGCGGGGCTAATGACACGCGTGTGATACTGTCCTCTCATCACTGCATACCAAAGCTAATTCAGTTTACTGTGAAATGTAACTTCCTGCGTTCCACCGGCCAAGACCAGCCGCCTGTTCCAGAGTTTCCCCAAAGATCTGCTGCAGCCTCTGTCTGAGGCGATCACCTCCAACTCCCACCTCTGGAGTCTCTCCGTCCAGGTATGGAACGCTGCTCCTCTCTGGTTCACTGTTTGTCTGTTTCATGTAAAACCATCAGGACAGTGTTAATAACACTATCCAACATAAAGAGCTTCCAATGGCATGGATGGGGGTCAAACCCACAATCTTTGGTTGACAAGACCAACGCCTTACCACTTGGCCACCACGCCTCCTTACAAAGCAACCAGAAGCTGGTCAGTCACCTATTGATTACTTCGCTGGTTCTCCGTCCTCATAGGAGGCATGTTTCTTTAATTCAGTTGGTAAAAATGGTGATCAGAACTAAACGTGTCTACAGATTCCAGCTGTCGCTTTGTTGGGTTTTAACCAGGAAAAGTAGAAGATGATCGTTAAAGAGAAGCTTCAGCCATGGCCGGGGGCTGAACCCATGATCTTTTGTTTACAAGACCAATGCCTTACCACTTGGCCACCACGCCCTGTTGGCCATGTAGACACTTTGCTCAGACTTAATGTTGAAGCTGAAGAAGCTAAATTTCATTTATTTTTTTTTAATTCTGTTTGGTTGTGAATCTGAGGAGCATGAACACGACTTAAAGGCTCTTTGATCACATTTCTGTGAATGTTACCGCTCTTCCTGATCCTTGTGGTCTCTGGCCTCTTAGGCCTCAGAGGGTCCTCAGAGGCTCATAAGAACACTGATACCACCTGGTTGGTTTGTGTTCCTGGTTGTTATGACGACCGTCGTGAATCACCTGAGCTCAGGTGTGCCTCCCAGAGTCAGTCCTGGGCTGTTACAAAGGTCAAACTTTGATTCTTCCTTCAAAAATTCTCCAGCTGCATTAACATGAAACCTCTGAATCCCCAGAACTACAGCCGGAGCACCAAACCGAAGCGGTTCTACAGGATCCTGTCGCTGTTCGTCGACGGGAAGCTGGATTTCATCTCCACCATGGAAGGTACTTCTGTCTGCTGGATACTGTGCTGTGTTTGACTGACAGGAAGCTGCTGCCCGCCAACGATATCTCTGGTTGTCTTCAGCTGCCAGTTACCCGTTTTATGCCGTTCAGTGGCATCCAGAGAAAAGCCAGTTCGAGTGGGTCGATAAGTCGGGAATGATCCACTCCTGCCATCAGAGCCAGCTTCTTCGTCTCTGAAGGTAACACATCGTTCCTCTGTTGGCTCATCTGTAGGACACCATATAACGGATAGGAAAGAAAGAAAGAAAGAAAATCTTCCTGGTTTTTTTATCTTTTTGTCTCCTTTGTTCACTTGTGAAAGTGGTGAGATTTGGTTTGACGTCATAACTGTGATATACATATGCTGATTAACAGCCTCATTACGGCATTTTGTACTTTTTATTTGCTCTGTTTGGCTTCACACATTCAGATGTTGTGTTTCTTGCTCTCAGAGAAAGTCAGCGTAAATAAAAATCCCATGGCTCCGTCTCATTGGCTGCTGGTTGGTGATGTCATTTCCTCTCTCATGTGTCAGTGTTGTGTTGGTCTGACAGAAGCTTGGCGATTTCCATTTCTGTGTCTGGACCAGATGAAGGATCTGAGTCTCTGAACTTTAACATCAGGACTGAGTGTTCACCTGCTGCCTGATATGCCCCACCCACTGACAGGTATCCATGGTAACCAGGTAATCAGTGTCATTCTCCTCACCTGTCTGTGACATAATGTTCTGACTGATAAGTTTAAACTACAAACTCACAGCTGAGACAAACAAACATTTTTAACACCTTTCTGAACTTCACAGATGAATTTTAACGCAGTTTGATTAGACCAACAAAAGAACAAATTCAAAATGACCAAAACCCGAAGAGCCAGCAATCAGGAGATGTTTAAATATTCAACTTAAAACACCACAAACTCTTTTAGTGTTTATTGGTGATGAATCATTTATATATTGTGTTTTCTAACTAAACTAACTCTGCTGATTGTGTGGTTGTTGTATGTTGTGGTGTGTGAACTGACACACACTGTTGCTCTGCACAAATAAAGTTCCTAACAAATTAAACATTTATGATTTATTAAAATCATACAAATCAAATCATTCCCAGACTCTCCACTAGATGGCAGCGTAGTATCAGTGAACGTCCTGATCAGCTGTCTCAGCTCTGAACGCTTTCACCTGTTAGAGTCAGAGCCCCTTTAAGGCTGTTAGTGTTTTTATCTCTTTCTGTTTTTCAGTTTTAAAAAGTCTCCACAGATTCAGACTCATCTGATTCAGTCTGATCAGTTCAGACTCTGAATGTTTCCTTCTTTTCCAAAGAAAAGTTCCTCTCATGTGTTTGTGTTGTTCTAGAGCTGATCTGAAGTTTCTATCTTTATCTGATCAGGAGTTCTCCTCATTCTGGTGGTCTGAGGCCCTGGTGGTCTGGGGCCCTGGTGATGTGGCCTTCTGTGGTGTGGGGCCGTCTGTGGTCTGAGGCCCTCTGTGGTCTGAGGCCCTCTGTGGTCTGTGGCCTTCTGTGGTCTGAGGCCCTCTGTGGTCTGAGGCCCTCTGTGGTCTGAGGCCCTGGTGATGTGGCCCTCTGTGGTCTGTGGCCTTCTGTGGTCTGAGGCCCTCTGTGGTCTGAGGCCCTCTGTGGTCTGTGGCCTTCTGTGGTCTGAGGCCCTCTGTGGTCTGAGGCCCTGGTGATGTGGCCGTCTGTGGTCTGAGGCCCTCTGTGGTCTGAGGCCCTCTGTGGTCTGTGGCCTTCTGTGGTCTGTGGCCTTCTGTGGTCTGAGGCCCTCTGTGGTCTGAGGCCCTGGTGATGTGGCCCTCTGTGGTCTGTGGCCTTCTGTGGTCTGAGGCCCTGGTGATGTCGCCCTCTGTGGTCTGAGGCCCTGGTGATGTGGCCCTCTGTGGTCTGTGGCCTTCTGTGGTCTGAGGCCCTGGTGGTCTGAGGCCCTGGTGATGTGGCCCTCTGTGGTCTGTGGCCTTCTGTGGTCTGAGGCCCTGGTGGTCTTAGGCCCCTGGTGATGTGGCCCTCTGAGGGTTAGGGTGGCCTAACATTTGCCCTGGGACACTTGGGCCTTTAAGTTCTCTGTTTGTTGGTGGTTTTTTCTGTGACTGAGAACAATTTGAACTTTTACTTTTGAAAAAGTGAACAAACAAAAGTGGAACTGAAAGTTTATTCAGGCTCTTTTAGATAAACAGCAGCCACCGAGCTGAGATACTGTGTACTTATTCTAATCAGCTCTTTTCTTTTAAATACACATACAGATTGTATTGAAGTCTATGGGAAAATGTCCCTCCTTCTCACTTTGTTACTGTTTTTTTTTATATCACTGTTTGTGTCAAACAGGAAGTTCTCTTGTTGTTGTTGTTTGCCATATTTGAGTTGATTGTGTTTGGAGGGAGCAGTGGTTCAGTGGTTATCACTGCCTCATAGTGAGAAGGTTCTGTGTTTGAACCCCAGACCTGCGGCCATGTTCTCCCCATTCCTTTGTGGGTTCCGTCTGTCCAAAGACCTGCAGGATTCGGTTGGAGACTCCGCCCTCAGCTGGGATTGGCTCCACCCACCGATGACCCTGCAATCTGTAAATTACCACAGACATTATAATTTTAATAACTCATTCAAACAAAGATGCTTGTTAATGCAGCGCAGGTTTGAAATCAACCTAAATGGTTCAGTGCCCCCCCCCCACACCCACACACACACACACTTTTTTCATATTGTGCCTATTAAATACAATTTTCACACAAATGTAAATGTGCCACGGTCTTTGATGAATGGTACTCAGTGTTTTTAATTAAATAGCAGATCAGAGTAAGAACTGCAGCCATTTTCATATTTGTTCCCTGAGACTCATTAATTACACAGTTTCCTCTCATCAATTCATAACATAACTCAATTTCTTCGACATTATTGAGGCACAAGGACACACAGAATCCAATCAGAGTATTTGCAGTTTATGAAATGACTGAGTGTTGAGAGCTGTGAGGGTTCTATAAGCGAGGTAATCTTCATCAGACACGCTTAATGAGTAACTGTAGAGCTCCACTCAGCCCGAACCTCACCTCCCAAATCCACGACGCACAAACCTGCTTATCCTATCAGCCCATCAGCCAAACACACACACAACACACAGTCAGTCCTATCATCATCATCATCATTGTGATCATCATCTTCCTGGCAGCATTTCAACAGCAACATTCATCTTCACACCTCATTAACCAAGAGACCAGGATGTCAGGATCATCTGAACACACATGAGTAACGTGCACGCCTTGTGATGCATCACACAAAGCACACAAAGTATGCAAACCCACTTTCAAGCAAAATCACATCTGCACAAACACACACTTCCCAGAAGTACACACTCCTGCTGCCGTTATGTGCCCCCCCCCCCACATTATCCATGTAACATGTCATCACTGTGAATTATACGTCATGTTCAGGAAATGACTGGAATAAAGAGACAAACAACTTTTCCACACGGAGCTGAAGTCTTCGTCTGAAGTTTGTCCTCAGTGAGATGAAACCAAACTATATTTGTGCGAATGACAGTGTGATTTGATCCGAGTGCCTGGAGCCCCCCGGTGTTTGTCCTCAGCTCTGACTTTAAGGAGCCTGAACAATGAGCAGCAGCTGCAGAGTCCCAGAGTCCGCCTCGCCGAGGGCCTGATTTATGGACCCTCATTAATTATTCTGATCGGTGGCGAGGGACCAATGAAGGTTTATTTAAACACTGAGCAGGAAACAACAAACTGCACTGAGAGTTTCAGATCTTCAGTGTGTTTCTGTTGGTCAGTTTCTCTGTCTCTGGTTTTTGATTCAACTTTGACCAACTTTGGTGAGTTTATTATGTTGACAGAATAAAGACAGTCAGATATTTAGAGCTGATTTTTCATCATTAATGAGCAGAACTCCTGATCAGATAAAGATAGAAACAACTTTTCTTTGGTTATTCTGCTTCAGGAAAAGAAGGAAACATTCAGTGTGTTTGTAGTTTGGTAGAAGTGGAGACATGAGTTCATGGAGAGAAAGAGACACTGAGGACAAATGGGATGTTTATTATGAGCTGAGATTGTGCTGATAAAAACGTGAAAAGGATGAATAAACAGAAAAGTGGCCTTTAAAAGGGTTCAAATCAAATCAAATCAAATCAGATTTATTTGTATAGCGCCAAATCATAACAAAGTTACATCAAGGCACTTTACATATAGAGCAGGTCTGGACCAAACTCTTTATAAAATGATTTAAAGAGACCCAACAGATCCCCCGCTGAGCAGGAAAAACTTCCTTTAAGAGGCAGAAACCTCGGGCAGAACCAGGCTGGGGGGGGGCATCTGCCTCGACCCGTTGGGTTGAGAGAGGGAGAGAGAGAGAGAAAGAGAGCAGGAGGAGGGGATATTCAAACAGGTTTCAGATTAATGTGACTGTTCACACGTGGGGAAATATTAAAAACTGGAGGAAGTGGGGAGCTGAGCCACCACTGTGATAACATGCATAAATAATATACAGTATTTTTTATATCATGAGACAGAAGTTATTAAACATATCAGCCAAAGTTAGTTCCACATTTTAAAACCAAATCCTTCCAAATGATAAAGGTGGAGATATGAAATTTAAGCCATTTTAATCTCTTTGTCACTTAAAAAATGGTTAAGAAAAAAAAAAGAAATGAAGCTAAAGCTAGAAAGAATAAAGAAGAGAAAAAGAGAGAAAGTGAGGGTGAGATAAAAATAGACCTGTAGAGGGAGTGAGAGAAGAGAAGGATTATTGGTAATTGAAAGATAAAATGGTAATCATCCAGAAGGGGCCAAAGATTAGAGCTCTCCTTTTTCATTAGACGTCAGGCTCATGGGAGCGACGGGGACGGAGCGAAGGAGGGAGAAGTGGAGCTGAGTGGAGAGAAGGACGGAGAGAAACCGAGCGAAGTGGGAGAGACAACTGGAGAGAAGAGATCTGCTCAGATTTCACTTTTCCTCCCGTCATCCTTCTTCATAATAGAACTGTCAGCTCGCTCCATTTATCCTCCTCCACCTCCTTTTCTCTCCTTTCATCCTTCCTTCCTGCTCCTTTGTGTTTCTGTTTATTCGACTCATTTGCCTTCGTCCTTACGTACGTTTTTTTTTTTTCTCTTTCTTGCCGCGTCCGGTTCGCTCCTCTACGTCTTCCATTATTGGTCCATAGCTGCTGATTTCCTCCCCAGGAGGAGGTCTACAACGTTCTGCTCCTCCATATCCGTCGGATATCACGAAGGTGGAGCTGAAATATCTGTGATGTCACCCATCAGTCTCTGAGCTGCTGGTATGATTGTCATTTATCTGTTGGACTCTGGGTGCATTTGTTGCTGAGGCGTGGTGGCCAAGTGGTAAGGCGTTGGCCTTGTAAACCAAAGGCCATTGGTTCGATCCCCATCTGTGCCTCCACATGTCTCTTTGTTCACACTCTAAGATCTTATTGTGAAACTAAACAGGGTCATTGATTGGCCCCCGATGTTTCAGAGAACGACACTTTCTCTCCAACTATCGTCAGAAGATCAGAGCAGCGAGCTCCTCTCTTGGTGTTTTTCTGGTAGATTCATTCTGAAGGATAATATCTCCATCTCTCTTTTTCTCTATTTGGGCCGACAAAATAAAAACATAACAGGACTGTTCTCCGTTTTTCTCCTCTTCTTCTTTTTGCTCTTCATAAATTTCTTCGGGAGTCCTTCAGACCGGCTGATTGAAGGATTTCTTCAGAACACCGACAATATTTAACAATTTGAAATTGTCTTCAAAAGTAAAAGAAGAGATCGGTCTCTTTCTGAGGTTTAACAGCTGAAGGCTAAAGGACCGTATTCTGGTCTGATGGAGCAGATCTGAAGGTCACAGACGGATCCGTGATCTCAACCTTAATGGGCATTCATTCAGGTCCAAAGTCTCAGACTGACAACTAGTTTGTACCAATCAGTGAGGTCAAAGTTCACAGGCTCTGTGAGGCAGCCAATAGGAAGGAGCCATCGGTGCTTCCTGTATTTGAACAAGAATGTTCTTATTAGGCAGCACTACAGTATACAGGTCTACATGTGCTTCTATATTCTCATATTTAATTATCACAAATTCTTCATGAGTTCATGTTCAGGTGCAGCTGAGCTCCACTTGAAATATCTGGTGTGTCAAACTGTCCCTGAATTCGGAGGTTGTGATGTCCCAACTTCTCCGATGAGTCATTAATGTTGTGAAAAGGAAGATTTGATCAGTTTAATCAGATCAAAGTCCGAACAGAAAGTCTGAGGCCATGAAGAGAGAGAAGCTCCGTACGTTTGAGCTGAATCTGTGAATTCCACTCAGTGATGTTTGGCCAAAGGTGAAAAACTTTCAGACAAAGAAAGAACTTCCTTTAACTCCATTTTGGGGACTGATGTTTTTACTTGTTCAATGTTAATCCCACTTTTCTTTCAGGTTGTTGACAAAGTGAATTATAAAGGCATGGACGGGGATTGAACCCGTGATCTTTGGTTTACGAGACCAACGCCTTACCGCTTGGCCACCACGCCGCCTGGTTTGGGGGTCCAGACAGTAAAAGTGTTTCCTTCCTTCTCACCTTGAAACGTACTGAATTAAAACACATTTCTAACAGAAAGAAAGTAATTTGTTTTTGTGTGTTTCCTCCTCAGGTGTGATGTTGTATGTCATATGTGTGTGTGTGTGTGTGTGTGTGTGTGTGTGTAGGGTTAGCCATGATGGAAGGAGGTATAACTGGGGGGGGGGGGGGAAGAGGTGGAGGCAGGTAGGAGGAGAAGGAATCATCAACCTGCTGCTGTCATTAAATGATGTAATCAGTTTTTTTAAACCATTTAGAGGAAAACAGGCCCTAAATCAGGGGGGGGGGGGCTACTGAGTGACTGACCTGTAACCTTACCCTCCTCCTCCTTTATATTGAAGTCTATGGGAAAATGTCCCTCCTCCTCCTTTATATTGAAGTCTATGGGAAAATGTCCCTCCTCCTCCTCAGTAAATGTTTTCCTGATCAGTTTATGGTCTCAGTCTCTAGTTTACAGTCTTCAATACAACATGATGTTCATTTTTAAATGATGCTCCATTTAGAGGAAGGAGGGGAGGGGTTAGGGGGCGGGGCTACTGTGTGACTGACAGACTGCACCACAGCAGCAGAAATGACATCTTCATTGTATTTATTTAGTTGTGTCACTAATACAGTCCCTAATAATTAATGATTGATTATCAGTGCTCATCAATCAGGAACATGGAGGATGGAGACTCGTTTCCTGTTTTACTCTTGATGTTTTCATCCATAATGAAAGAGTTCATGGAATAAATTAGAAAGGCAGCTTTTATTTGAGTGTCAGCGATATTTCCTCTTCCTCTTTATCGTTTGTGTTACAGTACTTCTCTCCCCAACACTCCACATCCAGCCTCTTTGTTCTGCAGAAAAACACCAGTCTGCCTGCAGTGTGGTAGTATAGCACTGTGGTGTGTGTGTGTGTGTGTGTGTGTGTGTGTGTGTGTGTGTGGGCCTTAAGGGTAGTAGCGATAATACAAGGCAAACAGCGTCCATTATTGCTGTATGAAACCTTTTGACACACGAGAGAGAACACACGCTGCCTTCATGTTGGCTGTTATATGATTTCACACTCTCACACACACACACACACACACACACACAAGGTGGCTCTCCCTCTAACAAAGCCTGTTCCATTTGCACAGGAACATTCCCACACATTTGCATCATGCTGAGCTTTTGTATAAAACATAAACACACAATTACAGACAGGCCTCCTGCGGCTGCTTGTATTTGTTGGGTTTCCTCTCTGAACTGCAGCACCAGGTCTGAAATCTAATAAACACACACACACAGACATACACACAACAGCAGGGAACATCTTTCATACTCGTCGACAGTTATTACTGTGCAATTAGTCCACGGTGAAGCTGAGTTAAATTGTTTTTTTCACAGCAGAGTGACTTTTTGGGTCTAAGTTTGTAATTTCCTGACAACGAGGCACAAATGCTCAAAGACAACTGACTGGGGCTGACGTGAAGAAACAGAACATGAAATAACACCAAAGTCTGGTCACAAACCAGCTTTTCTATTTTATTTACTATTCATCAATATTTGATCATAAAGCTCGGTGTGCGCCTGCTACACAATCCAACGTACAAATGTTCCCCCTGAGAAACTGAGTCCATTCATAAAGTCAGAGAATAAAGAAAAGAAAAACTGGAAATGTGTAAAATATAGAATATATCATCTTTCCATCACTGATGGAACTGAATCAGTTTGACGGTAACTTCAGACAAAAGTTAGATTGTAGATTTTATCTTTTAGCTGATTAAACTCACGGACCAATCAGAACAAACATGGACGCTTTATGTGCGTCTGCAGTTCTATCACAAACATTCATACGTATGAAACAGAGGGAACATTTTAACCCCCCCTCAGCTGAGGACATTTCCATCTCATTCAAACAGCCGCTAAAGGTAAACGAGTCGGACTCACCGAGATGTCATGGCGTATGGGAGGAAGTGTGTGTGTGTGTGCGTGGTGTCCAGATGGGCCTGAACATCATGTGGAGGCTGCTCCTGCCAGAGGCGCTGGCTGAGGACGGATCGCAGCAGCTTTCACACAAACAGCCTGAAACCTGTTGGGGTATTATGAGGCCATGGAGGGTTTCCAGGCATCTGCTGTCTTTGTGTGTCTTTGTGTGCAGCACATGTGTGAGTACAGTATGGGTACCTGGTCTGTTGGCCTGTTTGTGTGTTTAACTCCACGTTTAGATGTTCTTTTATTTGTTTTGGGCCCGACCTTAATGCCCCAGGGATATTTGCCTCCAGAAAATGATTTACACAATATTGTTGACCAAGTTTGTGCGTCAGGCACTTTGTTTATTTGTTGAATACATGATAATGAAACCTTGTCCTGTCCTGCAGCGCCACCATCAGCTCAGACTTTCAGTTTATAGTTAGTGAAATCTTTTTTAATTTGGGGTGCACATTCATGCCTCTCACAGAATGGACCATATAGATTGAAAACAGGAAGTGAAAACTGAGAACAGAAAATAAAAGAACCTCTCGGCACTTTACAGCTTTTATTCTGATCCAGAAACTGAACCTGGCTGGAAAATTCAAAGATCTCTTAGCATTTATTTATTTTTTTGATGGTGATGAACATTAAAGTAAAAACAACGTGAAATTCTATCAACTGTGATAAAATTCAAAGGTTTCTTCCTTTTATTTGATGTCTTCATCAGGAGACATCGAGCTGTGTCAGGCGGTGAAACTGGCTCCTCCCACTACTCCGCCCTCAATACCTGGTTATCCTCTTAGCTCGTGCGTGCACTCTGCCAATCGCAGAGTAGCCACGCCCTCTTAGGGTTAAAAAACAAAACAAAAACAAGATGGCCAACTGGAGGTTTGACCTGTGGGTGGTATCATCCTGGTTGGTTCCTGGTTCCTTCTGAGGCCTCCTGACATTCAAAGGCAGACGTCTTTATGTCGCAGTGGTTCAGACACGAAGCCTCAAAGAGCCAGAAAGCTTTCAGGACGTCTGAGAGAATCAGAGTGAGCCGAGGAATAATGATGACTTTTGTTCTGTCGCAGCCTGAACTGCTCCTTCAAAGTCAGAACATCTGAAAGAGTCTTCGATTATAAAGAGCTTTGAATCACATCCACCTGCTGCACCACCTTCCTGCACCAAAAGGTTAAAGTTGAGAATCTAACACCACGAAAACTGTCTTTATGCATCTGTCTGTGTGTGTGTGTGTTTGTGCAGTTCACCTAGCTGAACTCACGTCTGTTGTTGCATCATGTTTACTGGCGTTGTGTTTCAGTTCATGTTTTTAATCCTTCAAATCCTCGTCAGTCCTCGACGCTGGAGTCAAACACGATGTGACGTTTTAATAATCAGCCGAAGAGCGGAGCGTAGGTGAGCCCAGCGGATTAATGTAACACTAAACGTGTAACGTACACACATCCGAGCAGAGTTAACACACAGGAGAAGAATGTGCCGAGTGGGAGGCTAATTGTGAACGTGTGAGGGCGTCGCGGGGCTTACAGGGTTTACTGCCGCCCACCCGGAGGACCAATCACACGCCACTGAACGTACCAAACGATTTGAAGAGGAAAACCATGTGACAGGGACTCTGAGCGGCTTCGGGGCTTTATGGAGCCTGAAGACGCCCACCTGCTGAGATTAGAGGACGGGGAGGGAAAGAGCGTTAATGCAGCCGCAGTGAATCATCTGAGCCGTGATGGAGGAAGTTCACGTTTATGAAGCCCAAAAAGCACAAAGAGGTCCTCTGAAAGCACCCAGAGATCTGTAAGGGTTTTCAGTTTAACGGTTCAGGTTCTCTCTTTAATGCGTTTTTATTTCCTCCGTCGGCCATCTTGGTTTTTTTTTAATCGTCTTAGGAGGAGAGTCTGGATCTGACCTGATTGGGTGGTCCAGGCTGTCAATCACACGGTTTGTCATCCTGCTTCTCTTGCAGAAAGGAACAGGCGTGGTGGCCAAGTGCTAAGGTGTTGGTCTCATAAACCAAAGATCACGGGTTCAATCCCAGTCTATGCCTTTAAAACTCACCTGGTACAGAGTCCAAGACCTCTTCATCCTAAACCTGACTGACCTGCAGGACCTGATCTGTCTCATTTCCTCTTCACACTGAGATGAAATATTATCTGGATCTTCATCAAACTGCCACAAAAACACAAGTGGTCTTTAGTTTTTGACTCTTGAACCTTCTTCATCGAAATATTCTGAATGATTTCTTTCTCGGGTTAGACCTGTTTTATCCAAACCATGAAGGAGTCTGATTATCTTCAGCTGATGTTGAAAAGGAAAACCTGAAGCTGATTTAAATCTCATAGCTCGAATAAAAAGCTTTTTTTTATGAAATAAAGTTGTTTTTCTGCCTCCTCGTCCTCACAGGTGGCCGAGGCAGCCTAGTTTTCAGAGTTCATCTCCTGCTAAATGAATTAAGCCCTTCCCTTTTTTTGTTCTAATTGAAATGAATCCTCCAGGTTCATTTTTTTATGGAGTAGCAGCAGATGTTAATTTAAAATCAGTCTATAAAAGGCAAGAAGACGGAGGGAGACTAATCCCTGAGAGATCAGAGAAACAGGTTGTGTGTGTGTGTGTGTGGGCAGGAAAGATTGATTGTATCTCCATGTTTCCATATTTAAGATGTCTTAATGTTTTAATGGTTTCTGAAATTAGATTTCATACTAACTGAGAAAAAAGAAAACAAATACGAGTTTTCAATCAAGTCTTGATTGGAACAGATTACAGGAAATCACAGGAAGCTTCCTGTTTGAAAAAATATAACGGTGACATCAGAAGGTTCTTTTATGACATCACAGTGAAGCTGACCTTTGACATTTTGGATTTTCACTTCCTCCTCCTTTGAATTTTGTTGTTTCTGATGATTTGTGAGTCAAAGATTCATCTGAGAATAACAAAGATCCTCTGTATGTGTGTGTCTGTGTTGTGCACAGAACCCCCCACCCGTCTGTAGTAAATAGTAAATACAATAAAAAAGCTATACATTTCTGATTGCTCAGGAGGTTCCTGTAGAAACTCTCTTTGTGTCGGAGGAAGTTTTTTTTTTCAGATGAATTCTGAGTTTTTTGAAGAACTTCTTCAAATGGATTGTGAGCACTCAGAGATGGAGGTCAAATTTCTGGAGGAGGCAGCGTTGAACCTTTAAAGGTCCCTGCTGACGGCTTGAGGCGCTTTAATGACCTTTGACCTCAGCCACCATTTTCAAGTTAAGTCCGACAGTCTGTGTGTGCGTGTATCGGATCCATTTGTGTTCTTGGCTGGTGAAGCCGTGCTGTCTGTTCTCAGTAACACTTTTCTCTGCAGTAGTTCAGGATGAAAACAGCACACACCAACTGAAGGCAGACGTCACCTCACAGCGTCAGGCCGGTCGGAGAACGTCTCCTCTCATTTGGTTCAGTGAGTCCACCCAGAGTGCCACTGTGTTACCACTATAGATCTGTGTGTGTCTGTGTGTGTGTGCCGCAGCTGAAAACAGATGAAAACCTCCAGACTTAATGCTGCTTGTATGTGAAGTTGTACAATAGTTTGGGTGGACGTGCATGTGTCTGTTTGTGTGGCCTGTAGAGCTGTTGTGTGTTTGCGTGTGTTGCGTTTGTATGTGTGTACTTGTACAAACGCACAAACAGGCGACCGATTCGGCTCCTTCTCCTCCCAACAACGCTGTAACGCACAAAATGACTTTGTTTTCTTGTTTTTCTTGTTTGAGGGTGTGAAGGTTCCTCCAGTTCAGATCCAACATGGCTTCCAGCAGGAGCCGCCTGGATCCACTGTTGCTATGGTAACTGAAGTCTGACAGGAAAACGCATAACTTCAGGAAAACTGCCCAAATCCAGCTCCAGACATGGATGAGCTGGAGTTTTGGGAAATGGCTGATCAGATCAGAAACTGTGACCAGAGCAGCGCAGCAGGAAGGGCGTGGTGGCCAAGTGGTAAGGCGTTGGTCTCATAGACCAAAGGTCGTGGGTTTGAGCCCCATTCACACCTTTGAAGCAGAGTGGGTTTAAAAACCTCACTGCAGCACTGTGACATCACACCTGTGGGCAGAGCCAGATGTTTGCTGCTGATCATTATTAAAATGGAGCACAGAAGGAAAAGATGGTGGAGATGTAACATGGTGACTTCACACTGAAGTCACAGCTCAGTGATCTGGATCTTCATCTGATCACCTTAACTTCACCTGTAGATCTCTGTCCTGCCTCTCTGTCTCCAGGACATTTAACTCACCCCCCCTCCACCCTGTCCTACCCTCTAATGTCAAACTTTCATCTCATCAATCATCTCTCCTTCTTCTCCACCTCTTTTCTCCTCCATCTTTTTTTTTTACACTTCATCACATTTATGCTTCTAACTTTTTCCTTGTTCTTTCTGTCTGACTCTTTTCTTACATCTTACTTTAGGTTTATTTTTTCCCTCCTCCTCTTCCTCTTCCTCTTGTCTGACCTCTTGTCAGTCAGCTCTGTCCTCAGCCAGGTGGCTCGTCAGCTCTAATGAAAATCCTTTACACTTTATTAACCAGGACTAATGAAACACCCCACCAATCACAGTGTGTGTGTGTGTGTGTGTGTGCATGAAGTAGTAACTGTGTGTGTCGGTGGGACAATAAGGTCTCACAGTTGGCAACATGTTTTCCAGTGGATGTTATGTGTGTTTTTGTGTGTTGCTCTAAAGCAACTGCTCTGATTGTGTAATTTTTGAACCTGACAGTTGTGTAACTTTACACAACATATGAGTTAAAGGTTTGTGATGTCGCTCAAAAACATGGCTTTCAGGAGCAGTGAGGGGCGGAGCTGACTTTGTCCTGATTGGGTGGGCTGGTCTGTCAGTAACACAGTAGCCCCGCCCCCTAACCCCTCCCCTCCTTCCTCTAAATGGAGCTTAATTTAAAAAATTAACATCATGTTGTGTTGAAGACTGTAAACTAGAGACTGAGACCATAAACTCATCAGGAAAACGTTTACTGAGGAGGAGGAGGAGGGACATTTTCCCATAGACTTCAATATAAAGGAGGAGGAGGGACATTTTCCCATAGACTTCAATATAAGAGAGGAGGAGGGACATTTTCCCATAGACTTCAATATAAGGAGGAGGAGGGACATTTTCCCATAGACTTCAATATAAGGGAGGAGGAGGGACATTTTCCCATAGACTTCAATATAAGGAGGAGGAGGGACATTTTCCCATAGACTTCAGTCGGACTTCTCTGAAGACCAGGAGTCGCCCCCTGCTGGTCTGTCGGTGGACTCAGTCTGAGGAACCAAAGTGTTTTCTGAGGAGGTTTAAAAACAGAGAAAAGACAAACAAAACGATGTTTGTATTGTAGTTTTGTCGTTGTCGTCCAGAGGGGACACCGTTCTGTACAGACACACTGCAACGCAGAAAGGGTTGTGTGTCTGTGTGTGTTTGTGTGAGCGTGTCATTGACTGTGACAGTGTGTCCTTCCAAATCCAGACTGTCTGACCAAAGTCACCTCCTCATGACAAACAGCACCGAGACAGACTGTGTGTGTGTGTGTGAGCACACTTTTGTGTGTTTATGTGATTATGTGCTGTCTCACACACACACACACAGACACACACACGAGGAGGAGGACAGCAGGAGGTTCATGAATCTGAAATCAAAGTTAAACTGGAAAATAAAATCTGAAGTAAATAAAATCGATCCACGTTTTGTGTTTCCGGCTTCCGACTCCGATCCTGAACTTCATCCATATTTAACGCTCCTCCAGTTATCCCATCTGACTGTGTCCGAGTGTTTTCTGGTCCACTACAGGTGTGTGTTTCTTCTCTTTGTGTGCTTTGTGTGTCCATATGTGTGTGGTAACTTGGGGAAAGCATTACTCCAGGCTAAATGAGTGAAGGCCCCCGTGGTGCCCGTCAAAATGCCTGATCAGAATGATGGCTTCCTGGCTCAGATGGGGGGGTTCCTTCAGGCAACCGGCTGGATGACAGTGATCCATTATCATGGCCCCCCCCCACCACCACCACACAAACACACCCAAAACAGGAAACACACACCGTTTGTTTACACACACACACTACTTTATTTAACATGGAGCTCCTGTGGAGGTTCGGACGCTCCAATTAGAGCCGGAGAGATCGACTTCGAGGGGAAACATAGAAGGAAGGAGGAGATAGGAAAAGAAGGAGGAAAGGAGGGATTAGATAGGGAAGGAAGGAGGAAAGGAGGGATTAGATAGGGAAGGAAGGAGGAAAGGAGGGATTAGATAGGGAAGGAAAGAGGAAAAGAAGGGATTAGATAGGGAAGGAAGGAGGAAAGAGGGAAGGAAGGACAGACGGACGGACAGTTCATTTCTCTGCCGGTCACTGTGACATCATCATCAGGCACGGTTGCTAGGAGACATCTGTTGGTCGTAGTGACGGGAGTACATTCTGCTGTTTGTATTATCCGTGCTCCTTTGTTGTTGTTGTTGTTGAAACCATGACAACATAGATTGTTTATTGTTGAGGAAGAAGCTGTTTTAACTCAGTCATTGTTATATTTCCCTGAACTAAACATAACTGTCTAATCGTTACCATGGCGATGAAGGAGAGAGTTTCTTCTGACACAGCATCACTACAGTCGCAGGTGTACTGAACCGTCATCATGATGGTTACTATGGCAACAGTCATGTCTTGATGAGGTTCAGGAAAAGATGGTGATTGGATGATCTCCGTTGTCATGGTTACCATAAAACCAAAGCGATTTAACTTGTTTTATTTCTTACAGTCTGTGGGTGTCTTTCTCTCTCAGGGTAATTAACGGGTCTCGGGTCGATGTGAGTTTCTAATTCTGTCAAAACAACTGTTGAAAGTTTCCATTTGACGTCTTTAAACCATCATGAAGCTCAGCAGCCTCATTAAAGAGAAATGTCTCCACCCGTCTGAGACAAAGAGCAGATCCCCCCCCCCGTGTGAGACACTGACACACAGCCTTGATACTTAACCGTGAGAGGACATTAATTAAGGCCTTCATCAGCACCAAGTCCACGCCAAGGGTACATGGGAAGGTTATGATTATATAACTGGCCTCAGAGAGGGAGAGAAAAACTGAGAAGAAGCCAGATATGAGTCGAGGAACTCGTCCAGCTCATCAGCATTAATCAGGAACCGACTTCAGCAGAGGAAAAGGATCGTCGGCGGGCGTTACCGTCAGGAATTATTGTCCATTTACAGTAATGATGACAAACCAGATGAAATAATTTGACTGTTTGCTCTAAAAACAGAGTTTCTGTGAACCCTTCTGCTCCGTCATACACACTCTGATTGGCTGTGACATCACCCACCGCAGCCAATAGGAGCGTCCGATGTGGAGACGTGAGTCTGGACGTCACTGTCAAAGATGGAGGATGAGAATGGACGGATAAAACAACCAACAGTTTTTTCGTAGTTTGGCCTGTCGGTGTAAAACCATAATCCTCCCTAAACCTGGACCTGGACTTGGACTCCTCTCAGTTTGTTGGACTCTGGTCTTCTTCTTGTTGGTTCTCTCAGCTGCTCCACTTCATCCTGGAAGTGTTTGTTCCACCTCAGATCTTCTTTTGGGTCGCTGATCCAGCAGATTCACCCGCTGAATCACAGCAGCAGCTTTAGACCTGAACTTTACAGGAAAAGACACTTTTGTTTTGTGTCTCAGACTCTGTCCCCCCGACTGTAAACCACCATTATGCCGGTCCAGAGTCAGTCCATCCAGTACTCTCTGGAGAACAAGATTGCAGAAATGGGTTTTCCCCGCAGGGTGGCTGAAGTGTCCCTTAGAGAGAGGATGAGAAGCTCAGTCGTCTGGGAGAGACTCGGATCTGAGAAGGATGCCACCAAGGCGTCTCCCTAGGGAGCTGCTCCTGGCACGTCCAACTGGGAGGACAGCTCGGGTCAGACTCAGGACCAGGTGGAGAGGTTATATCTCTTCACTGGCCTGGGAGATGCCGGAGAAAAGGAAGTGTGGAGCTCGTTGGTAAAGCTGTTACCCCGGCGATCCGACCTCAGATAAGCGGTTGAAGATGGATGGATGAATATCGACCAAACCATCCTGAAGGAAATCATCTTTATCTGCAGAAGCAGAAAATGGGCTGCACAAATGCTGTGTTGAAACGAAGCCGGGGCTTTGTGCTAATCAGGTGAAATGAACAACACATCAGCCAAATTGGTAATTTTTTTGTAATTGCAATTTAGTACTTTGTCTGGGTTTTCTCCGCCTGCGCCGCAGAGACGGTTTTACGTGACCTCAGACGGCGTCAGAGCTCATCGCTCAGAGATAACACTCTCATAATCAGTGCGTGGTGTCTGCCTGCTGTCAAGTTAATGATCCCAGTCAGCACTCAGAAAACCTTGAAGAACCTGAGCAGAAATATCAGGAGGCCCTTTAATGAGACAGATATCTCCTTCACACGGAGCCGGCAGGCGTCTTCTTCCTCCTGTTGCTTCGGTCTTGTCGTTCTCTCTCCTCTTTTTTTGCAGCCTGTATTTCTTTCTGGGTCGCTCTGTGTCATTTCAATTAAGATACTAAGTAATTAAATCTTTTTTTTAATGGAAGCTAACTGCCTGAGCCGGCGCATGCATCGGTGCACACGGGCAGGCTGTGTGTGTGTTATTGTGGGTAGACGCATTCAGCACGTCGCCATCGTTGTGACTTTTCAGGTTGTAAATGAAACAAAAACTGAGACAATAACAAAAGCAAAGAATTTGGTTTGTTCCTGAAATCTAACAGGTTATTAACGATGTCGAGGAGGACGGGACGAGGTCACAGAGGAAGTGACCTTCAGTCCACAGGAAGTGACCCCTCCTCCATCAGCTGCTCTCTGATGCTTCTTCCTGTTTCCTCTTTAAACAGAATCAGCTGATCTGACTTCAGTGACAAACTGATCAGATCTGGGTCGGTTCAGCGTCACCTGATGACAGTTATCAGCTGATCATCTGAGCATCAGCTGAGCTCCATCATATTGGGGTGGGGGGGGGGCTGTCAAAGTGTTTCTTTGTGTTGTTGTCGCTCACATCATTATCTCTGCAGTGCAGCACCGTTTGTGTTGTTTTGTCTGGAACCCCGAGGCGCCAAAACGAGACGGAGGGTCGGCTGTCATTTGGCGTCCGAGCTGTTTGGATGTATTTGGGAACGTTCAACAATCTGCGTGTTCGGCCACGTTTTTTTTTTTTTTTAAGCTGCTGTAAACTGCCCCGTGGTGCGTTCACTGCCTTTCCTTCTGCCTCCGTTTGTACTTTCATTTACCTGTTTCCTCGGAAACTGCACCGAAGACAGACGAGTTTTGGGCGATTTCATCTCGTTAAACAGACCTTTTCCTCCCTGCTTGTTTTGTGTTCTCACCTGCTGGTCTCAGGTGGGCGGGGCTGACCTCCGGCTCATTCATCCAATCAGCCGACCTGCCGGCACAGTTTAAAGGAGCAGCTCTCTCATCTGGTGGCTCCTCTGAACTCCATTTGGACTTCACTTGTATTTTTGTGCGTGGATTAGCGTCTCACAGCGGTTCTCTCTGTTTCAGCCACCTCCAGATCTGTCCGCTCGTCCCCGGCCTCCGTTATCACTCAGCCCAGAGTTTCACTGTTTGTTTAAAATCACGAACCTGCCTTCAGCCTCCGTGTGCGTTGAGGGTTCAGTTCTCAGCCTCAGTCTCATCTGGACACATTAGCAGGTTTACAGAGTCACTTCTCAGAAATGACCCGACAGGAGATCTGTTCCATCTCTTTTCTTTCCACCATCTTCTTCATCATTGAGGCTCTGGACTGAATCAGAGCATGATGGGTACTAACACACAGGGACTTCTGGGTAATGGCACCAAAGCTTCAGTGCCACTGTGTGTGTGTGTGTGTGTGTCTGTGTGTGCGCATCTGGCTCAAAGATAAATCCATCAACACATTTGGCTTCGGGTCAGTTTGAGGATTGTGTTTTCCCATTTCTCTCCCTCTTTTGTGTGTTGATGTGTGTGTTGGCCTTCACTGAGTGTGTTGTGCTCCCCGGGGGATCAGAGTGAGACATGGGCATAAGGAGCTAACATTCCCCCACAGGGCTGTTCATGCCAACACTCCTTCATATGTATGAGCTTTAGTGTGAGCCAAGTGTGTGTTTGTGTGTGTCGTGTTTACACCTTTCTACCTCAATATATCTGTACAACACTTTCTTTGTGCTGTTGTATACACTCATATATATGTTTGTGTCCTTGTAATTTTCTGAATGATATTAGTGTGTGTGTGGATGAATGTCATCCTAATGGAGAACAGTGATCGGGGCCTCGGGGGTGTGTACTCTAAATATAATGTCAGGGTGGAGGAGGAGGAGGAGGAGTATTAATTGCAGCTCATGATGAAGAGGATCTCTCACTTCCTGTTTTGTTTTTTTTTTTTCAATATAAAAGTCCCAGTGAACTGGTGATTGGTCGACAGATATGTTACTGTTAGGTTCCTTCTGTCAGTGAGGATTAATTAAAGGGGCTCACACATAAAAACACAAACTTCACCTCATTTGTTCTTGTTGCCTTCCTGGGAACTCGTAATGACTTCATGGGGTTGATGTTAAAGTCTTTCTCTGAAGCTGTGTTTTTTTCTCATATTTCTTCATAACTCACCTGTTTGTTTTCCACTTTAGCTTCTCAGCGATTGAGCACAACAGGCAGCAGATCGTCTGCTGAAGAGGAGTCTGTAAATCTGACAGCAGCCATGGAAGAATTACAGTATTCATAATGATGACTTTGTCTATATCAGAGGAGAAGAAGGAAAAACTCTGAGTTACCTGAGCGGAATAAAATCAGAAAGCTGCGAACACAAAAACATCTGCATCAATTTTCCCATAGACTTCAACTACAATCTGGTCTAGGACTCTACAGACCAGAGTCCAGGTCCAGGTTTCTCTAAGATCCTGGTTTGGAATGGGGAGTTATAAGCAGAAACATGCTGAACACGGATTTGGAAGATCTGGTTTGTAACTTCAACATGAGGCGATTTGGCGTTTTCTAAATAAGCGTCCGCCTTTCACGACGCGCAGCAGCTCCCAATTTAACTCCTCTAATTATACGCCTTTGGAATTGGGATTACACGGCCACCGCTCGGTTTTGTGCTTTTGGGAGTGGTGCCGGGTGGCGGCGTGGGTTCAGGGGCCGGAGAGCCGAGGATGTGGGCCGCTGCTGGTTTACCTCTATCTCCCCTCACGCAGCACTCGCTCTGTTGTTTTCTTCGGGGGATTTGGAGCTCTCTGACTCCTTCATCCAAATCCATTGTGTTCCCTTTAAAGCCTCCTCTCCTCCTCTGTCTCCCCTTCCTTCCTTCTCATTTCCTGTCTCATCTCCACCTTCATTCTCCCTCTCTGACCTGATCACATCTCTCCTGCAGCCTTCTTTGTTTCCCCTTCTTCTCCTCACCTGATTTAATCTCCTCATCATGCTTTCATCCCCTTTCTTGCTTCCTCATCTCCTTTCCCAAACAATTCTCCTTATCATGTCCTCCAGAATCAGTGTGAGCCGTTTCCCTCCATCCTCCCGACACCAACCAGTCATTTTATGTTTCGTTGCCGCCTTATTTAGAGCATATTTAACAATTTCATGCCGAAGAGATTCCCACTCACTGGGAGGAGCGAGCCAATATGTGTCCCTGTTGTTGGGCTCCAAATATTTCTTTTTATGAGTTTATTAAAACACAAAACGAGGGGCGAGTTGGAAGCCTGTTTTTGTTGTGCACTGCTGCCGCGGGAGACATTTGTTTTTTCTGACAAAAAAAGGAAAAAGGGCAGGAAGGTGCAATTAAAGTAAAAAAGAGGCGCGTCGGCTGCTCGGATGGAGGAGAAGCTCCCAATCAAACAGGGTTTGTGTTTATTACAGCTTCCTCTGCCCACCGGGGGCCACGAGGCCGAGTGCTCAGAGCGCTGATCCCCCGACACACACACACACTCTGGGCAGCCGAGAGTGTGATGATGACGATGATGATAAATCCGAGCTGGAGTGTTTATGGAGCTTTTAACAAGGAGAGAAGGAACATGAGGTGAAAACGGACGGAGAGAGAGAAGACGGTTTTTAATGTTTGTGGGTGTTTGTGTGTTTTGAAATGGGGGGGGCTGCTTCTCCATCCTTTCAAAACAGCTTTTTTGGGATTAGCTCCTGCCGCCTCCTGTGGGAGAAAATCTCTGAGCGATGGAGTGGGATGAGAGGAAATGACAGAGGAGAAGAGGAGGGAAGGGAAGGAGGGAGGAATTAAAGGGAGGAGGAAAGGAAATGAGTAGGAAATGGAGGAAAAGAAAGGGAGAAGACAACTGTGAAGGGGGAGGGGGGGTTAGAGCAGAGGAAAGGTAAGAGATGAGGAAACAAGTGGAGGAAGAAGGGAAGGAAGTGAGAAGATGATGATGGAGGAATAAAAATACGGCTCAGAGACAAAAAGGGAGAAAACAGGAGCTTATGAAAGGGTGAAGGAAAGGTGGACGCCGGCGGGATGAGCAGAGGGAGATTAGAGGAGTTACCACTCATCCCTCCTTACCTGTGTCTCCGTCCGTCCACCTTCGTTTTCTGAAGCAGAATCATCCCCGACTCTCTCACTTCCTCTTCTCCTCCAGCTGATTTTCTGTTTGTGCCATGAAAGTGTTTAATGTTGGTGGCGACGGTCTTCAGTGAGACATGATCAGTTTTTAAATGAAAACGGAGTCACTTCCTGTCTCTTTTTACCAGATTAAGACGCCGTAAAGATCCAGCTGAGCGTTAAAGGCATGGACGGGGATCGAACCCGTGATCTTTGGTTTACGAGACCAACGCCTTACCACTTGGCCACCACGCCTCCACACTGACCACAGACAAACTACAGACTGACAATCTCAGACACCCAATCAGAACTGGAGGCCTTGGACCAGCAGCTCACAGAGTGAAAACATACAATAGACACGATGTTATTAAACTAACTGGAGACTGAAAATGAAACTTTCAGTTTGTGTTTTAGAGGATAGTTGACTTCCTTAAAGGGCCAACAGGACGCGACCTTTGCAAACAGCAAAGCCTGTTTCCAGTTACGGTGGGGTTAAAGGTCACAGATCACATGATCAGTGATTAATGATTAAAAACACTGATGAGTTTTAGTGAATGCTGATGTTGGAGTTTTTATCTCAACGTCACCTTTTCTTTGTTAACATTAAAATCAATCTGCAGATGGAGCGAGATAGATATAAATACACACATACCAAGAATTTTGGTGAAAACTCAACGACAACAGACGCACAAACCAATATGAATAACTCATGCTCAGATATAGATTCTATGACATTTTATGTCAGTCATGAGAAACAAAGCTGACATTAGAAATGTAAAGACAAACAGGTCCATATTAATGAAAGTCTAACTGAAGGTTAAACTAACATTAAAGTTCATCCCGAGATACTCCAAACAAAGAAAGCAGCAGAGAATCGCTTCACGTCCACGTCCCCGTCGGTCAGATATCTGCCTGAGCGTCTCAACTTCTAACTCTGAACTCACTGACAAACAAACAGAATCCAGCCTTTATGCTGATAATTCCGGCGCCTCTGGTTCTAACTCGGCTCACCTGCAGGCATGATGCAACATACATGAGCAAAACTGAGTTTAGATGAATCCAGATCAGATAATCCTGACCTCGAGGCCAAATAAACTGGCTGTTAAGCAGAAAAAGAACGATATGCAGAGCTGGCTGCAGAATAGAGCGGATAAACAGACCCGCGGTGTCGTGTCTCCGTGGTGACGTGAACACGTGTGATGGATGAGTGATTCTCTGTGATGTTTTCAGAAAACAGGTGCAGCCAGTCAGTTTTACTGATGCCGATTCGTCTGTGAGGCTGAATTAGGTTTGTAACCTTGAAAATGCCAAAGTATCGGGCACATGCAGCAGGATGAGGTGTGTGAAGCATCTTTGATTTCCAACATTAAATATTAAACACTCTGGTTAATATTTGATGATGTGCTCCACCTCTTTCTCTCTCTCTCTCTGTTTTTCTGAACAAGCTCACACAAGAAACTCTTTTTCTGTACGATCACCGAACGTCTTCTTGTCTTTTTCACATTTAATCATTTAATCCCACTTTGTTTCTTCGTGTCCTCGCTTTCTATCCATCTTTTGCTTTTGTCTCTTTTGTCCATCTGAGACACGAAGGTGGGACGGATCACGTCAAAAAATGTCACGAACAGTCTCGTCCACGTCCAGCTGGATGGACAGCTGCTCATTCAGGTGGACAGGCAGGAGTTCAACCAGATGTTGCACTCTACCGACGCTCCTGAACGCACCATTAGACCTTTTGTGCTGGAAGCTGAGAACTTCTCTGACTTCATCTCGTTTTAACTGGAGGAGCAGACCTCCAGACTTTTATCTGGGTGGTCCACCAGATCACCTGAACCCTGAACCAGACCTCCATGTTCTGAGCTGTACTTCAGGTCTGAATCTTCAAAACTGAGTGAGTCTTCAAACCAACTTCAGTCTGACTCTCTGACTCCTTCTGTGTGTTTATCCGTCCATTCTCATCCTCCATCTTTTTATTAGTGACGTCAGAGTCACGTCTCTACGTCGGACGCTCCTATTGGCTCTTGTTCTTGTTTTCTGAGCTTCTCTCTTCGATTCCAGAGAACAGAGTCTGAACGGAGTCACAGATAATCTGGTTGTGAGCTCTGAGGAGGTCTAATGTTTCTGACTTTACTGTATTCGTCCTGCTGATGGACACATTCAGCTGTTTTATCAGATAAACAAACGGACAAAAAGGCAACAAGAGCTGCTGAAAGACAACCCCCCCCCCGAATATCTGACCCAGTTGGAAATGATGTGCAAGAGCTTCACAACAATGAGCACCAAAGTGAGGGGGGTATCAGAGTCGGGGGGGGCAGAAGTAATCAAAAGCCTAATCTTGCAGAGTCTTGCTCCGGATTTTGATCTTTAATTCTGGCTCTTGTGCTCTGTTTTTTTCTTGAACACCTCCGGCTGGATGCTGTCTGCTTTTGTTGTATCTGTGTTGGTGTTTAGATGGAGATAAAAGCAGAAAGAGAATCTGAGGAGAAGCTGCTGTGGAAGTGAAACTCATATTAATTCTCTCTGCGTTGGGAATCTTTCCTTCCCTCTTTCTCTCTCTGCATTATTGTCTTTGCTTATTGCTTTCAGACTATTTCATCTGTCTCCATATTGAGTTAAATTGGTTTCATATTTTAGAACAAAGAAGCATTATCATGAAGCTCCTTCCTCTCTGTTCCCTCTATATCTCTCTAAATGGGGCCAGCACAGTGGAAAAAAAGCAAGTACAATAAAAAAAGTCCATAATATGTCCAAAATATTTCAGCAAATGGAAATGAACAACATCCAGCAGTACTAAAACGTCCAGCGCACCTTTTCTATCGAAACATGTAAAACAATTAAATCAGTAAATACAGAAAGAAAGAACTATATCAATAAATGTGAATATAATCAAACGATTCAGTCAGTAAATAATAAATCATTTATTCATTCCTAAAGACTTTTATTTCCACCTTTACATCCCTGCTCTGTTTCTTTCCGTCTTAATTCAAATTAAGGGGGCGTGGTTGGGAATTAGCTGAAGACATGGAGATTAGCTAATTGGCTGCTTATTGCTTGACTGCTGGAACTGTGTGATGTCACAAAAAGCAACAATGCTCCGCCCGCCTGGACCCACCATCCATTTGAACTCGGATCGTCCTCTCCTCTGGTTGGATGAGATCATCTGTCCTGATTGGCTGACTGAGCTGTTGACAGTGAAGCAGAAACACATCAGGATGCAGATTTTGGTTTTGAGATTACGGTCCTCAACAAAGAACCAGACGGGATCTGGATTTATCACAAAGTCAGTAACACAAAAAGAGAGAGAAATCATCCAAAAATGTATTTAAACCTCTCCAGTCGACAGCCTGCTCAGGAAACAGTTTACTTCCACCAGGATTTATTCATGACGCTGATAAGAAACCAAAACCTTTTGATTCAAATCACTTTTTAAGTTTGTTCCAGCAATTTAGTTTGTTTTTTTCCTTTAAATTCATTAATTTTATTTTTAATGTGTATGCAAAGCATTAAAATAATTCACATCCGATCAAAAAATAACTCAATGTAAAGAAATAAACCAAATAGATTTGAAGCTGGTCTCCTTCCTTTCCTTTTCCTCCTCGGGGGGCCGCCGATGGATTCTTCTAACCAACAGGGGGCGACTTTGCTTCACTAAGCTTTGGATTTCCTCCGGCAGGATCTGAAAGTCAGCACAGATACAACAACACAACATCCAGTCTGGACCAGTTAGACACAAAACACACAAACTGGGTTTAACTGGAGTTTTGGAGGGAAAGAGGAGGAGACAGAATCAGAATCAGAAATACGTTATTAATCCTCAGAACCAATCTGCTTCATTACAGCTGCTGCAGAATAAAACAGAGATATCAGCAGACTGAAGAACTTTAATTCAGAAAGAATGTAAAAATAACAGAATGGATGAAGAACAAAGTGAAAGTGAACCGACCTAAAGTGGAAAAACCTGAAAGAGGAAGTCCATTTTAAAGATTATTGATCAGTGTTGATCAGAAGGAGAAAATGAGTCACAGGACTGATTTCTTCTGCCGCTCTCAGGTTATGATGCTCCTCCCTCCATCACAAAGGGGGAGATTCCTTCTCCTTCCTCTCTTCCTTCCACCATCTTTCATTCAGCGAGGGGCGGGGTCACCCTGGACAGGTCTGCAGTCCGTCACAGAGACAGACAGACCTACGGACAGTTTAGAGTCACCAATGAACCCAAACATGATGTCTTTGGAGACTCCACACAGAAAGGCCCCAGGCCGGGAACCGAACCCAGGACCTCCTTGTTGTGGGGAAACAGAGCTGTCAAGTATTTCCCTAATTTCAATTCAATTTTCAATTAATTTCACCTTGTCATTTTCCCTCAGCGCTCCGCCCCTTTCCCTCCTCTCTTCCGTCTTTTTATCATTAAATTCCCATTTTTTCCTCTTTCTCGTTCTCCCCTTTCCTTTTTCTTTCCTCCCTCCTCCCCTAACCTCATTTTTTAAAATCATTTTTCACTTTTCTACGGGATGAGAATCTCACTCAGAGCCCTGGCTGCCTCCCTCTTCGTCTCCCTCCATCACGCAGTGATTTAGTAACAGTTGCTTTCCCAGAGGGAAACCATACGGATGTCATCCTGGTCGCCCACAGTTAAATAAAGCACAGACGCCAGGCTTTCTGCTGCTGTGTCCACACACTGATAACAGACGACAAGAAAAACATGAGGGAGAGAGGAGGAGGAAGATTCCATACTGTTGGGGAAGGTCACGATTAGATCATTTTTAGTAGAAAGTAAAAGAAGGAGATTGATGAAAATTATTTAAACAGATGAAACGGAGTTGAGGAGGCCGGGCTGACTCAGGGGTCAAAGGTCACCCACAGGAGGTTCTGTTTTTGTATGAAGTGAGACATGAGGACAAAAAGTCTCAAATCTCAATTCCAAACCAAAACCAAAACCAACAAGATGTTGGATTTAGAGGAGAGTTCATCAAAACGAAGGAAAAGACAACCGCAGAGCGGAAAGAGTCCAGCTGTGTCTCATCTCAGGAGCTGCATCCTTCCCCTCGATCTCTTCGGGCCTTTAATGTGAAACAGTTTGAGAACCATCTAAAGCAGAGCCGCGGAGAAAAAATCCTCTTTCCTGTCGTTTTTTAGGTGACTGTTTGAAAATGAATCGATTTTATTCATGTTTTCTTCCACAAACTTCTGCTGCTGCCTTAAGACGTGAAAGAAGAAGACAAAGAGACGAGACGTTCGAGATTTCTCATCACGATACGTCTGAAACAAAATCATGCAGCAGAAACAGATTCTGTAATTCCACAGGAGTGAAACGTGGCGGGATTAAAGGATAACACACTCAGTTCGTTTAATGTGATCAAGGCGCGAGCTGAGCGGCACAGAGCCGGGAAGTTATCTCCTAAAATTGTTCAACGTTCACTGAGGAGGTGAGAAAGAAGGCGAATTCACATTGAATGAAAACGTTACAGATTTTACAGGAACACAGATAGTTGGTCTGTGTCGGGACGAGTTTATTAAAGTTCTGTTTTTCACTTCGACTTCTGAGGGAACGGTAAACATTCTAAAAATTCTTTTAGGACAACACAGTCAGGAAAACACCCACAAAATCAGGCAGCAGATGGAATTTAAAGTCTGAACAAATTGGATCCACGCAGTGACCTTCACCGTCTCTCTGCTGCACATCGTGGTGTTTGGGCTTCATCATCATTTGAACAACTCTGACTTCTTCTTCAGGGCCTCCGTTATAAATGAAAGAAGAGAGCCACATTCAACCTTTTCTGACTCTTCATTTTTAAATAAAGTTTCCTCAGAATCAGCTGATTCACCTGCTGCTCCAGGTGGACAGGCGACAGAGCAGGAAGTACGACGACGAGCAGAGGACGCTGGACTAGGACCAGGACTGAGATCAGGACTAGGAGATCAGGACTCATATCAGGACTCATATCAGGACTCATATCAGGACTCAGATCAGGACTCAGATCAGGACTCATATCAGGACTCAGATCAGGACTAAGATCAGGACTCAGATCAGGACTAAGATCAGGACTCATATCAGGACTCATATCAGGACTCATATCAGGACTAAGATCAGGACTCAGATCAGGACTCAGATCAGGACTCAGATCAGGACTCAGACCAGGACTAAGATCAGGACTCATATCAGGACTCATATCAGGACTCAGATCAGGACTCAGACAGGACAGTCAGGACTCAGACCAGGACTCAGATCAGGACTCAGATCAGGACTCAGATCAGGACTCAGATCAGGACTCATATCAGGACTAAGATCAGGACTCAGATCAGGACTCAGATCAGGACTCAGACAGGACAGTCAGGACTCAGACCAGGACTGAGATCAGGACTAAGATCAGGACTCATATCAGGACTCAGATCAAGACTCAGATCAAGACTCAGATCAGGACTCAGATCAGGACTGACATCAGAACTCAGACAGGACAGTCAGGACTCAGATCAGGACTCAGATCAGGACTCAGACAGGACTCAGACAGGACTCAGACCAGGACTCAGACCAGGACTCAGACAGGACAGTCAGGACTCAGATCAGGACTCAGATCAGGACTCAGACAGGACTCAGACAGGACTCAGACCAGGACTCAGACCAGGACTCAGACAGGACAGTCAGGACTCAGATCAGGACTCAGATCAGGACTCAGACAGGACAGTCAGGACTCAGACCAGGACTCAGATCAAGACTCAGATCAGGACTCAGATCAGGACTGACATCAGAACTCAGACAGGACAGTCAGGACTCAGACCAGGACTCAGATCAGGACTCAGATCAGGACTCAGACCAGGACTCAGATCAGGACTCAGATCAGGACTCAGACCAGGACTCATATCAGGACTCAGATCAGGACTCAGATCAGGACTGAGATCAGGACTAAGATCTGGACTCATATCAGGACTCATATCAGGACTCAGATCAGGACTCAGACAGGACTCAGACCAGGAGTCAGACCAAGACTCAGACAGGACTCAGACCAGGACTCAGACCAGGACTCAGACAGGACTCAGTAGAGGGGTCAGACAGGACAGACAGGACTCAGACAGGACTCAGACCAGGACTCAGACCAGGACTCAGACCAGGACTCAGACCAGGACTCAGACAGGACAGTCAGGACTCAGACAGGACTCAGACCAGGACTCAGACCAGGACTCAGACCAGGACTCAGATCAGGACTCAGACAGGACTCAGACAGGACTCAGACCAGGACTCAGACCAGGACTCAGACAGGACAGTCAGGACTCAGACAGGACTCAGTACAGGACTCAGATCAGGACTCAGATCAGGACTCAGATCAGGACTCAGACAGGACTCAGATCAGGACTCAGATCAGGACTCAGATCAGGACTCAGACAGGACTCAGATCAGGACTCAGACCAGGACTCAGACCAGGACTCAGACCAGGACTCAGAACGGTTAGCGTAGTTAGCGTCTTCCTGTCGTTGTTGCTGAGGAGAATCTGTTTTTGGACGAGTTCAGAATGTGACGGGAAATAAAAGTGAACATCAGTGCAACACGTCGGAGACTGAACTCTCACATGATGAGCTCCATCAGCAGTAAAGATATTTTAAGTTTTTTCTCCCACATTGTGCCTCATAATAAGAAACTTCTCCTCGGGTTTCTCGGCAGTAAATATAGCTCAGTGCGGTAAAACTCGGGATGGAAGCAGAAGAAGCCGGAGTGACAGGAAGTCCAGGAGGAATCTGCCTCCGTTCACCGGCTGACAGCTGATCTCTGCTAAACGCACTGCAACACAACCAAATCAGAGCAGTAATGAGCTCTTAGCTGCACATGTGGAGGAAAACACACCCCCGACCCCTCAAGAGGAGAAGACGGATCCGGAGGATTTCTGAAGTTTCCAGAACAGGATCCAGATTTAGTCTCTCTGTGGAGCCGGGCTCATTAAAACGTGGCAGCACACCTGATAGAAACCTGAGCCTGTGACACACTTTATCACACAAGTTACCTGTGGACAAGTGGGAAACACACACACACACACACAATACGGACATTATAGCACACAGTTCTTCTCCTGTCACGCATCAATTTAATGTTGGTGGAGAAAACACTGAATTCTGTCAGCATTAAATATTTCACATAAAACCAAAACTTCTGTGTTTTCTTCCACCATCACATTTATTTTAGAGCCACACTTCAGTGTTTTTTCAGTAGAAACTCTCCTCTTCTTCAGACTCATCTGATTCAGTCTGATCAGTTCACACTCTGAATGTTTCCTTCTTCTCCAAAGAAAAGTTCCTCTCATCCCAAACACATGAGAGGTTGTTTCTGTCTTTATCTGATCAGGAGTTCTGCTCATTAATGATGAAAAATCAGCTCTAAATATCTGATTGTCTTTATTCTGTCAACACAATAAACTCAGAAACATTCAGGACTGATCCAGAGACTCTCTGATTGGTTATTTATCCACTGAAGGAGTAAAAACAGCTCGATCATCAGGGGATCTGAGGAGCGGCTGATTTTTTTTTTTTTTTTGGAGGTGTCTAATTCATCCCGATGAAATCACTTCACTCAGCTTCCTCCCAGTTTGACTTCAGAGCAGCACCGAAGCTGCTGGAATCGATAAAATCCAAAGTGCGACTCCTGCAGCTCTGCTCCTGTTTGCTGCTGTCGCTCCATCAGTCATACGGTCGGTCCGGAGAGGTCGCCGTCACTCAGACCTGTGATTTGTTGACTGACTGATTGGGGGGCAGAGAGATGAGGACAAAGAGAGGATTAAAATGGCTCTCCTCTCAGAAACACACCTGTTTGTGTTGATTACTGTCATTAAAAATGCTCATTTTTGAACGCATTAAAGAAGTAATTACTTCAAATGGATGTTGACAATACTGCGCCGTTCATTAAGCTCTTCCATAAAAATCAAAAGTGACACCACTTAACGTCTCGGTCCTCTTCAGTCTGTCTGCTTCCATCAGGAGATCTTCACTCACAGAAAACACGTTTCACTTAGAAAATAACTTTTAAAAACGTGTTTTAAATAAATATCTCCTGATTAGATTCAGAATAACTTCATTATGTACGGAAACGTACGTTTTATTCATTTATTCATTCTAAAATAATTCTACAGAAACGTCTGAGAGAAAATGATGAAAATGAGTCCATCAGACAGAAACACAAACACACAAAACAACAATCACACCAAAACACACAACCTTCACATTTTGACGATAACAGTTGTGCGTCTCAAATTTGTGAAATGATGTTGAATTAATTACCCGTCTGTGTGTGCTCATGTTGTGAGTTTGTTCAAAAGTGTCCACGTGGACTCGAGTGATCCCTGAGTCTGGTCTGGGGCAAACAGACACACACAGACACACACAGACACACACAGACTCACACAGACATACACAGAGTCACACAGAGTCACACAGACTCACACAGAGACACACACAGACATACACAGAGTCACACAGACACACACAGACATACACAGAGTCACACAGAGTCACACAGACTCACACAGAGACACACACAGACATACACAGAGTCACACAGACATACACAGAGTCACACAGACACACACAGACATACACAGAGACACACAGACATACACAGAGACACACAGTCTCACACAGTCTCACACAGACACACACAGACACACACAGACATACACAGAGACTCACAGTCTCACACAGACACGCACAGACATACACAGAGACACACAGACACACACAGACATACACAGAGTCACACAGTCTCACACGGACTCACACGGACACACACAGACTCACACAGACACACACAGATTCACACGGACTCACACGGACACACACAGACTCACACAGACACACACAGACTCACACAGACTCACAAAGACACACACAGACTCACACGGATACACACAGACTCACAGAGACACACACAGTCTCACACAGACACACACAGTCTCACACAGTCTCACACAGACACACACAGTCTCACACGGACACACACAGACTCACACAGACACACAGTCTCACACAGACATACACAGAGTCACACAGAGTCACACAGACTCACACAGAGACACACACAGACATACACAGAGTCACACAGTCTCACACAGACACACACAGACACACACAGACATACACAGAGACACACAGACATACACAGAGACACACAGTCTCACACAGTCTCACACAGACACACACAGACACACACAGACATACACAGAGACTCACAGACTCACACAGACACACACAGACATACACAGAGTCACACAGTCTCACACAGTCTCACACAGACACGCACAGACATACACAGAGACACACAGACACACACAGACATACACAGAGTCACACAGTCTCACACGGACACACACAGACTCACACAGACTCACACAGACACACACAGACTCACACAGACTCACAAAGACACACACAGACTCACACAGTCTCACACAGACACACACAGTCTCACACAGTCTCACACGGACACACACAGTCTCACACAGACACACACAGTCTCACACGGACACACACAGACTCACACAGACACACAGTCTCACACAGACACACAGTCTCACACAGACACACACAGTCTCACACAGACACACACAGACTCACACAGTCTCACACAGACACACACAGTCTCACACGGACACACACAGACTCACACAGACACACAGTCTCACACAGACACACACAGTCTCACACAGACACACACAGTCTCACACAGTCTCACACGGACACACACAGTCTCACACAGACACACACAGACACACAGTGACTGCTCTGAACAAGCTGTCATTAATGTATCTGATTGAACGATTGGCTGTCACGCCGGGCTGTGATTGGCTGACAGGTCCTGATGACATAGTTTCCTGTCCGAGTCAGAATTTATCAGCAGACAGCTTCTGGAGGAAACAGAGGTCAGACTGAGCGGACCGGTCGTCATGGAAACGCCTGGAAGTTTCTCTGAAGAGCGGCTGATCAATCATCTTCTAATCACTCCAACATTTAATATTGTTACATGGCTGGATGACACACACAGACACACACAGACACACACACACACACTAATGACTGACAGTTTACAGCTCAGTCTGCAACAACAGTAATCTGTGTGTGTGTGTGTCTGTCTGTCTCAGTGGATTGTGCGTCACTGTGGAGGAGGGCAATAAAATCTCTCTGTGTCTGTGTGTGTGTGCAAAAGTCTAGTCAGGTCTCTGTGATGGTCCAGGTTCAGATGAGGTCTAGTCTGGGTTCAGGTCTCTGTGATGGTCCAGGTTCAGATGAGGTCTAGTCTGGGTTCAGGTCTCTGTGATGGTCCAGGTTCAGATGAGGTCTAGTCTGGGTTCAGTTCTCTGTGATGGTCCAGGTTCAGATGAGGTCTAGTCTGGGTTCAGGTCTCTGTGATGGTCCAGGTTCAGATGAGGTCTAGTCTGGGTTCAGGTCTCTGTGATGGTCCAGGTTCAGATGAGGTCTAGTCTGGGTTCAGGTCTCTGTGATGGTCCAGGTTCAGATGAGGTCTAGTCTGGGTTCAGGTCTCTGTGATGGTCCAGGTTCAGATGAGGTCTAGTCTGGGTTCAGGTCTCTGTGATGGTCCAGGTTCAGATGAGGTCTAGTCTGGGTTCAGGTCTCTGTGATGGTCCAGGTTCAGATGAGGTCTAGTCTGGGTTCAGGTCTCTGTGATGGTCCAGGTTTTCCTGTTACGTTTCATTTTAACAGTCAGGGAGTCGGTAAATGAAGCCACAGACTGTATTGAGGTCTATGGGAAAATGGAGGGGCGTGGTGTGTGTGCGTCTCTCTCTCTCTTTGTCCCTCTCTTCCCTCCTCCAGCTGGCTCCCAGCCTTGACTCCACCCACTCTTCCGTTCTCGGTCCCTGATTGGTGTGGCGCTAGTCAGGCGCTCCAATCTGGAGGCGACAACAATCGGCGCCTGAATTTACAGACCTGCCAGTCTGTCAGTCTGGGCGGCTGGTTTCTGGAGATCAGTCCGCCTCGCTCTGCCTCTCAGGTTGGACCAGATACCGGACCAGATACTGGACCAGGGCTGGACCAGAGCTGGACCAGGTACTGGACCAGATACTGGACCAGATACTGGACCAGATACTGGACCAGGGCTGGACCAGATACTGGACCAGATACTGGACCAGAGCTGGACCAGAGCTGGACCAGATACTGGACCAGATACTGGACCAGGGCTGGACCAGGTACTGGACCAGATACTGGACCAGATACTGGACCAGGGCTGGACCAGGTACTGGACCAGATACTGGACCAGATACTGGACCAGGGCTGGACCAGATACTGGACCAGATACTGGACCAGAGCTGGACCAGGTACTGGACCAGATACTGGACCAGATACTGGACCAGGGCTGGACCAGATACTGGACCAGATACTGGACCAGGGCTGGACCAGATACTGGACCAGATACTGGACCAGATACTGGACCAGGGCTGGACCAGATACTGGACCAGATACTGGACCAGATACTGGACCAGGGCTGGACCAGATACTGGACCAGATACTGGACCAGGGCTGGGTTTTCCTTGTCCAGTTTCTGTTCCATTGTGTGCTTCTGTTTTATTACCATTTTTATTTTGACTTTGTTTGTTGTGTGATCACTAATAGTTCGATGTTACAGGTTTTGTTATATTTATTTGTTGATTTGAAAAACATCCATAAGTTCAGTTTTCCCCTTCGTTTTGTTTTCCTCTGTTTTAGTTATTGTTGTTAATAAACAATTTATTTTTAAATCAAATCAACAGTTTCCTAAATGTTGATGTCGTTTCAGGACAAATGCCATATTGTAGTAAATAATGTCATGAACTTGAACGTGGATGTACACACATCCACACACAGACACACACACAGACACACACACACAGACTCTGAGCAGAGAAGTTGGGAAAGGTCGTCAGATTCCTCTGAGGTTTGTGATGAAGTCCATGTTTATCCTGTTTGCAGCGGAGCATGGCGGACGAGGGAGCAACAACTCAACCTCTACTGCTCATTAGCAAGGTTGTGCGTCTGTGTGTGTCTGTGTTTGTGTTATTGGTCACAGCATCATCAGCTGGGACCTGAAACCTCCAGAGCTTCCCTCTCTGTTAGCCTGTTAGCAGCTAACTGAGTTTCGTCTCAGATTCACGTCCAGAAATTAAAACTTTTTACATTTTTTTTTAACTTGATGATTGAAGTCAAGACAAACGACTTCCTGTTCTGTTGGCTCCTCCCACTCATCCAGCTACAGCCTCGCTGCGTTCGCTGTCTCAGTGAGCGCAGGAATCTCTACACTCCTTCATGTTCTGCAGTTTATTGAAACTGAAAAATTATTGGAAGAAGTTTTTGTGGCTTTAATTAATTTCCTTAATTCGTGTTAATCTAAATTCTGTGGGTTGTTTTTTAGCTCTGAGCAGCAACACTTCTTATTCAGAAAATGTCATATAAACCTCTGTGTGTGTGTGTGTGTGTGTGTGTGTGTGTGTGTGTGTGTGTGTGTGTGTCTGTGTGTGTGTGTCCGTGTGCGTGTGCGCGTGCACCCATAAAATTAATGTTGTCATTTTGCAGCAGGCTGCGTATATCAAATTTTTGTGCGGTGACCTTCACTGTCACCACTCTCTCTCACACACACACACAGACACACACATTATAAATTAATGGGTTTATCCAGATTCGTGTTAGTGTAGTGACCCAAGTCAGTGTCGATGTACTGTATCGTATGTGTGAGTGTGTGTGTATATATTAGGTGTTTAAATATTCATGTGTGTGTCCTCCAGGTCTCACAGTTGGAAGCGAAGCGGTTGGCTCTCCGTTCATGTCCTGCAGTGTGCGACTGTTTGGAACAACAACGATCACTTTAACTATTAATGCTAAAATCCTTCTTTGCTCAGACACTATTCATTCCAATGAGTGTGTGTGTGTCTGCGTATGTCTGTGTGTCTCTTTGTGTCTCTGTATGTGTCTGTGTTTGTCTCTATGCATCTGTGTATGTCTGTATGTGTGTGTGTGTGTCTGAGCTCATTTTCAGAGGTCTAGATGAGTCCAGAGCAGCAGGTCAGGTGTTCATCAGGTATCATCAGGTGTTCATCAGGTGTCATCAGGTGTTATCAGGTGTCATCAGGTGTTCATCAGGTGTCATCAGGTGTCATCAGGTGTTATCAGGTGTTATCAGGTGTTCATCAGGTGTTATCAGGTGTTCATCAGGTGTCATCAGGTGTTATCAGGTGTCATCAGGTGTCATCAGGTGTTATCAGGTGTCATCAGGTGTCATCAGGTGTTATCAGGTGTCATCAGGTGTCATCAGGTGTTATCAGGTGTCATCAGGTGTCATCAGGTGTCATCAGGTGTCATCAGGTGTTATCAGGTGTTATCAGGTGTTCATCAGATGGTCATAATGTTCTGGCTGATCTGTGTATGTGATCCAGATGAATCCTTCATTGTTTCTCTGTAAATTCACAGATAAAATTCCATAATCTGCTTTTAGGAATTAGATATTTAAGGAAAACAAAGTTTGGGACGTACGGACAGAAGAATGAATCTGATTTTATGAGCACTCATCCCTGCTGATCCCACATGAACGTGCGCCTCCTCTCTCTTTTGACTTTTCCCTTCAGAATCTAATCGAACACAAAAATCCGCCGAGCGCCCGGTTAAGGTCACATCTGTTTGAGAAAAGAGCCGGCCATTATCACAGAAACACAACGTGCCACTTAGAGGACGAAACAGATTCATTCTAGGAATGACAGACTTTAAGACGTTCAGTCTGAGGCAACACTGAAGAGGGACAGAAAAAACTGAGGCTGAAACAGGAACCTGGAGGCGGATCGTTGTGTTTCTACGACGGAAAGACAATTCAAAGTGTACGGTCGTCATGGCGACCGGAAACTAACTTCGAACCGGTTTGAGCCAATCTGATTCGGTTTGAACCGGTTGTTTGAAATTAGAAACATTTCACAAGTTTTCCATCATCTGCAGTCGTGAATATTGTGTTGTGTTGTTGTGTCGTAAGTCTGACTGAAGCCTGCAGCTTGGAGTGAAACCAGCTCAGACCAGTTTGTGTTCTGGCCTCGGAGGTCTCGGAGGGTGAAGGTTTTTCCAGCCGTACGGAGACAACTATCGCCTCATCACCTCTGTTTGGGCCTGAAGCCGTCCGGCCTCCAACTCCAAAATCAGAAGGAAATATTTTTCTCTGACTGAACTTCCTTTTTCTTTCTTCTGAACCTCAAATAGTTTCCTTCGATTCTTTTATTTTTTGAAAAAAACAAACCTCATCTTGAGTTTGTAACCTCGTCTTGTTGGCACAGCGTTCACAGCAGCGTGATACCATAGAGACGGTCTCCAGGAGCACAGCGGTGACAACCTCACGGTGTCACCTTGGTGACGGTTGCTCGGTGATGGAGCGGGCTGTTAAGTGGAGTGGACGTGTGGTACTGACGCAGCAGGAGGCGTCGTTAGCGCTGCCAGGGTCCCGCCGACTGTCTGCTAATGCCAGGTGAAATGTCACGGCGTCCTACAGACGTCCCGCTCTGAAGATGCAGCGTCCAGCCGCCCAGAGTACGCGGTTTCCTGGGAAACGCCCGACGAAATGATGGAATCGATCCAGAACAATTGACCAATGAACCGCACTGAAGGCTCGCTCCTCATCCTTCGACCTCCGTCAGACAGCTGCTCATTAACCTCCACTTCATTACCGAGCATAACCATCGAACCAGAAATCTACCCACAATGCAACAGATCTGTTATCGCTCTGTGATGGTGTGAGCTTAAGAGTTAACGTTTTCATCCCTAAAGAAGAGAATCTTTCTAACAAACACACACACACACAGACACACACAGACACACACAGATACACACAGACACACACAGACACACAGATACACACAGATACACACAGACACACACAGACACACACAAAGGCACAGTGTGAATCAGTGTGAGTTCACTCCTGAACATCCTCCTCCATGAATCCACTGGATCTGTTGTTATTCTGCACACACCAGAAAGCAGAGCTGAGACCACCAGAGTCCAGACCAGACCAGACCAGACCAGACCAGACCAGAGTCCAGACCAGAGTCCAGACCAGAGTCCAGACCAGACCGGACTGGACCAGACCGGACCAGACCAGACCGGACCGGACCAGACCAGACCAGAGTCCAGACCAGACCAGACCGGACCAGACCGGACCGGAGTCCAGACCAGACCAGACCAGAGTCCAGACCGGACCAGACCGGACTGGACCGGACCAGACCAGAGCAGACCAGACCAGAGTCCAGACCGGACCAGACCGGACCAGACCAGAGTCCAGACCAGACCAGACCGGACCAGACCGGACCGGAGTCCAGACCAGACCAGACCAGAGTCCAGACCAGAGCAGACTAGACCAGAGTCCAGACCGGACCAGACCGGACCAGACCAGAGTCCAGACCAGTCCAGACCGGACCAGACCAGATTGGACCAGACCGGACCGGAGTCCAGACCAGACCAGACCGGACCAGACCGGACCAGACCAGAGCAGACCAGACCAGAGTCCAGACCGGACCAGACCGGACCAGACCAGAGTCCAGACCGGATCAGACCGGACCAGACCAGACCAGACTGGACCAGAGTCCAGACCGGACCAGACCAGACCAGACTGGACCAGAGTCCAGACCGGACCAGACCAGAGTCCAGACCGGATCAGACCGGACCAGACCAGACCAGACTGGACCAGAGTCCAGACCGGACCAGACCAGACCAGAAAATGGATTTTTGATTGTTTGGGATGAGAAAAGATATTCTTACTGAGAGGAACTTTTCTTTGGTTGTCCCTCGTCACCTTTTTCTTTTCAGCAGTGACTCAGTCGTCTCTTTGAAAAATGCTGTGTGAGACGTGTCCTCTTACATTGTCCTTTACATTATATGAATGGATGCCTGCCAGCCAATCAGAATCAGGAGTTTCCAGGGGCCAATTTATTTTCACCTACATGACGGCGCTGATGTCATTCCAGCATGTTTAGTCTGATTGATGCAAACAGTGAATTTACTGTTTGGTTTAATCTTCTTTTACACACGAACCAAAAGCACAGATCCATCATCAGTTCATTCATTTCACCAATTTGAGCTTGTGTGGAGAGAAAAACATCAATTCATCCATCAATCTTCGCCGTTATGTTAGCAGCCATTCCTCTCTAATGAAGCTCTGGATCTTTGCCCTCATCTGTCTTCACCTCCAGTTCAGTAATGCCCCCCCCCCCCCCCGCTCATCATTTGCCTCGTGCTCATTACTTCACGTTGTTGCTAATCGTCCGCTCACATTTCCTCCCCCCGCCTCCCCCCGTGTCCCCCCCAGTGTTCCCACACGTCCTGCAGTCTGGTCATATCTCATTTATCCGTCTCCCTGTTTACTTTCTCGTCAATATATCAGTTCTGCATCAACTGGAAGATGTTTCATCCGTCCAGTTCTGCTGCATCAACTTCACAATAGATGGGATCTACTTTACAGTCACAAAGAGCTTCTCTTGTTGTTGGCAGTTGTTGCTGCCGCAGGTTAATATTTTCTGTGCGTGTGTTGTATCGCAGCTAAAGTAAAAGCAGGAAGTGACTGTTCTGATTCTGCTTTACATTTGGATAAATCGGCATCATAAATAAATGAGGAGCGGCGATTAGCAGCTTCTGTTTCCATCCACAGACGTTCAGACAGAGCAGTGAGCACCATGCAGCCTGTTTTCCATCATTTTGCTCCTTTAACACCAGGCGGCTCAGTTTCTGCGTCGACGATTGAGGATTTAAGAAAAAGGCCAATTTAAACAAGAAAAGTTACATAAAAAAACAGGGGAGTCACAAACCGACAATATAAAGTACATTTTACGTCACATATAAAGAGCTGCTGTGCTACCATCGATTTCCTGTTAGCGTAGCTTCATCTGCAGCACGTTAGCTTAGCTATCTTATGTTAACGTAGCTCCTGGAGGTTTTCTTCGACTAACACAGATGAATCCGCTTCCTGATTGATGACAGAGCCGACTGCAGGATTCAGGCAGCTTTCTGCTTTGTGTTGGCTTTAGTGTGTCTCTTTAATGATTACACACTTCTCTCCTCCTCTCTGATTCCTCCGCCGACTCGATATTCAAAATGTCCCGGACCTCAGACGGACTGAGATATCCATCCGTTTGCCAGGACTTTAACCTCGTCCATTGTGTCAGCTGCTAAAATCCGTCCCTTGATGCATCTGTCAATCGGCAGCAGTTTCTATCCGTCCAACTGATCACATAAGACAGAATTTATTCCTCCCTCGCTCCATCCATCCATCTCTCATACAGCCATTCGTTTCCGACCTGCACAGCCCGCTGTGTTGTTGCTAATCACTCTCTTTCAGCTTCGCCTCCAGCTACGATTAATGGCTTTCATTTACACTCATTTGGAGGCAACACCTGTGACCAATGAGAGCGAAGCTTGGAGTAATTACACCCATATTTGAAGCGAATAAGTGTGTGTGTGTGTGAGTGAGAGAGAGAGAGCGAGAGAGCAAAGATATAAGAACTAACTTCAACAGAACTTTGTGTGTGAAACCCTGCTGAGCTCCAGGTAATTACACCGATGCCAAAACTGAACTGTGTGTGTGTGTGTGTGTCTTTGTGCGTGTAACTACGCTGATACATCACCTGAGTTAGTTGTGAACTCTCCATTAGGGCTCACCTGTCAGCCCCAATGGAACTTTTAGATTTTGTCCGAATGCATGTTTACCATGCAAGAGATGTAATGTTGTGTGTCCACGTGTGTGTACATATTTCTTCCTTAAAGGGCTGTTGTGATATTTGTGTGTCTCCACAGATGAAGTGTTTTGTTGTTGCACACGTCAACACAAATATTGACAGTTTAGCTGTTTTGTCTGAAAACAAAATGTGTGTAATTATTTGACAACATGGTGATTTCTTTTTTGTGTTATTGTAAAAAGACCAAAAGCTCAGACCAAAGCTCAGTCCTCAGCTGGACTCTGACCTGCTGGTCTTTGAGCTGGACTCTGACCTGCTGGTCTCTGAGCTGGTCTCTGAGCTGGTCTCTGAGCTGGTCCCTCAGCTGGACTCTGACCTGCTGGTCTCTGAGCTGCTGGTCTCTGAACTGGTCTCTGACCTGCTGGTCTCTGAGCTGGTCTCTGAGCTGGTCTCTGAGCTGCTGGACTCTGAACTGGTCTCTGAGCTGGTCTCTGAGCTGCTGGACTCTGACCTGCTGGTCTCTGAGCTGGTCTATGAGCTGGTCTCTGAGCTGCTGGACTCTGAACTGGTCTCTGAGCTGCTGGTCTCTGAACTGGTCTCTGACCTGCTGGTCTCTGAGCTGGTCTCTGAGCTGGTCTCTGAGCTGCTGGACTCTGAACTGGTCTCTGAGCTGGTCTCTGAGCTGCTGGACTCTGACCTGCTGGTCTCTGAACTGGTCTATGAGCTGGTCTCTGAGCTGGTCTCTGAGCTGCTGGACTCTGAGCTGCTGGACTCTGAACTGGTCTATGAGCTGGTCTCTGAGCTGCTGGACTCTGAACTGGTCTCTGAACTGGTCTCTGAGCTGGTCTCTGAGCTGCTGGTCTCTGAGCTGGTCTCTGAGCTGCTGGACTCTGACCTGCTGGTCTCTGAGCTGGTCTCTGAGCTGCTGGACTCTGACCTGCTGGTCTCTGAGCTGGTCTCTGAGCTGCTGGACTCTGACCTGCTGGTCTCTGAGCTGGTCTCTGAGCTGCTGGACTCTGAACTGGTCTCTGAGCTGGTCTCTGAGCTGCTGGTCTTGAGGTTTCTCTCCATTCAGACTCTTCAGCTCTCCGTTTCCAGCTGTACTCACCTTCCTCGGCTCCACAGTCAGATCTTTGTAGTGCAGACGAGGCCACTCTGCAGGTGAGCGTCCCCGAGGACCGAACAAAGACGAGCTGAATCCGAATCAGCCGCAGCCTCGGGGTTGTACCGCCTCAGGCTCCGGCCTGCAGGGACTTGGAGTGTGTGTTTCCTGGTGGAAGTCGTCATGTTGGATGATTGAAGTCGCTCCCACAGGACTCCAGATGTGTGTGTGTGTGTGTGTGTGTTTCGACAGGTACAGCTGTTTGTGCGAGAGGCCGAGAAAACTTTATCTAAAAAAATGAGGGCTTTTGTTTTTGTCGGTGCACACAGTAAATGATAAACATCCAGTCAGGTTCCAAATGAATGAATTTCTGCAGCTCTATTAATATTTAACGAATGAACAAACCTTTGGGAGCTGCAGAGGGATTTGGTGGAGCCGACTGTGTTTCAGTATTTACATAATAAGTCACACAAAACTCTGACTTTCTGAATTTCATATTGGAACCATGCACAGAGCTTTCAATCCTCAAAATTGAATTTTTTACTGGAAATGAGATTTTGCCCACTGAAAGTATTCAGTGCTCACACCTCACCCCGATCAGCTTCATTTCTTTTGTCTTTTTCTTTTATTATGAGGTTTTATTCTCCTTCAGTCAGACCTCACTGACACTTCTCAGACGCCGGTTCACGGGCAGTTTTCACATTTTTAAAGCCACATTAAGGCTTTTCTGTGTTTTTATCCCTTCATGTTTTTTCTTAGAAAAAGTTTTAAAAGTCTTCTCATCTTCAGACTCATCTAATTCTGTCTGATCAGTTCAGACTCTGTTCTCTGGAATCAGAAAACAAGAACTAACTACAAACACACTCTGAATGTTTCCTTCTTTTCTAGATAAAAACTACAATAATAACAATAATGAATAATGACGTGACTCTGTCGTCACTATCAAAGATGGAGGTAAAGCAGCTGAGCTCCAGTCAGAGTCAGGCCGATCCAGATGTGAACCAATTTTCATCATTTTCATCATTTCACATCTTCAGTCAAACAAATAAGAACAGTAATAATAATAATAATAATAATAATAACGTTATAATCTGTAATTTCTGATTCATGAAATTAAATACTGAAACTGGAGAGAAACTAAAAAACTGCAGGTAAGATTTTGTATTCAAACAACTTTCCACTACAAAGAGATGGAGAGAGAGAGAGGGAGAGAGAGAGAGGGAGAGAGAGAGAGAGAGAGAGAGAGAGGGAGATGGGGAGAGAGAGAGAGAGGGAGAGAGAGAGAGAGAGAGAGGGAGAGAGGGGGAGAGAGAGAGAGAGAGAGAGAGAGAGAGAGAGAGGGAGATGGAGAGAGAGAGAGAGAGAGAGAGAGAGAGAGAGAGGGACAGAGAGAGAGAGAGAGGGAGAGAGGGGGAGAGAGAGAGAGAGAGAGAGAGAGAGAGAGAGGGGGAGAGAGGGGGAGAGGGAGAGGGAGAGAGAGAGAGAGAGAGAGAGAGAGAGGGAGAGAGAGGGAGAATGTGTGTGTGCTCAGAGACTCGAGGAGGGTTTAATGATAGATACTGAAGTTTAGGATTGTCCCCCGCAGTGCAATATCCTATAGCACAATACACTACACACACACACACACACACACACACACACACACACACACACACACACACACACACACACACACACACACACTAGGTAGCAGCCATCCCCTGCAGAGCCATATCTTCTTCTGTATCTGACATTCCATGGCTGGATGGACAGGAAGATATAAAGACACACACACACAGACACATACAGACACACACACACACACACACAGACACACACAGACACACACACACACGGATGACTTAGGCCTTTCGCAGTGTCATCATCTTTACTCTGAAAGCCTGCAGTCTCTCTCTGTCTCCCTCATTCTTTCCCTCCGAAGATCCATTTCTGGAAATAAAAGGTGAAGCGAAGTGGAAAGACGGCGGTCTGAATCAGGTCTCAGATTCTGGACTGGACTGTCCTCACATTGTTTTCCTGTAACTTTTGAAAACGGGACTTCCCTCCCTCGTCCTCTTTGTGAGGAAATGGCCACCGGAGGCCCGTTCTGATGCTAAGTGCTCTCTGAAACAGCTGAACCCGCTGCCTCGAATTTCAGAGCAGATGTGGACCAAGTCCTCCAGATGTTCCCTGCAGATCCAGGTCAGGACTTTGACTGGAGGCTGTTGAAGTTCTGGCTTCACCCAGTTTCACCTCATAACTGCCAGAATCTGCCTGCTGGGGTTTTCTACCTGAAGTCTTCAGTAACCATTCCCTCTCACTTTAAAGGTCCTTATTTTATTTTAAAGGTTGTTATTTTAAAGGGTTGAGTTCCATCAGAAGATATATTTGTGGCTTCAATATCAAAATCCATCTCAGTGTTGTTTTCAATCTCTTCAAACGTCTCTCTGCAGCTCCAGGACCGACAGGTCAGTCAGCCAATCAGAGGAGAGTCTGCTCCGATCTCTTCTGATTGGCTGACTGTTTTCTGAGTGATCCAGTAAAAAGTATAGCAGAATTCAGAGAAACCAAATCCGGTAAAGTCGGACGTTGGGTGGCAGGCTGAGGGTGGAGACTGCTTCGTTGTGACATCACAAAGAAACGATCATCCGAGAAGAACTTTGCATGACGCTAACAGTTAGCCTGAGCTAATTGTCTCCAACATCCCACATCACGGACGCAACAGGAAGTGATCGGTTTTCCTATGATGTCGTCACCATGACTGAGACTTGCGGTGCGTTCACTGACGTCTGGACAGTGTTCGGAGACCTGAGTGTTCCTTTGACAGCTGAAACTCAAACTCTGTGTCTCATGGTAAAGAACAGAGAGCCAAACGGACAACATGAATGATTCTTTAGTTTGAGACTCCAGTTTGATCGTCGCTCGGTTGGACTCTTCGCTGCTTTGTTCATCTCATCAAAACCACTAAAAGACTCCTGAGCTGGAGTCCTGATGGTTCTGGGGATTATTCAGAATCAGATGAGTTTCATTTCAGTCTGAAAAACTTTTAGGAAGACTGAGAGAATCTGGAGTTGCTTTCTAATCAAAGACCTTCAGACTGTGTGGACCTTTAAAGGGTCAGTTACTAAATTAGAAATTCAGCATAGATCCAGTTTCTGGTTCTGAGCTGGTTTTCATCTCTGTTGGTCAAAGAAATGAAAAATTCCACTTGAAAATCTCCAGCAACACCACGTCTGTCCAGAGTGATGACTTCTCTGAATAATTTACAGACCTCACTGTGAACCGTCTTCACACTTCACACTTCTTCCAGAGAGTCAGTCCAGAGAACTGCTGACAATGTGGTCTGTGCGGCTTCAGTAGCAGATTAATAAAACCAGCCGTCACTGCGGGGAAACTCAGGATTCAATATTTAAATTGACAAGTTTCCTATCGAGGAAAAATATTCAGTTCCTGTCACCTGAAAATGTTGAAGCTAAAGTTGACTCCACAAAATGTGTTCTTGCTGCCAAAATCTAATGAGGGAGCAGCAACAATCCATCAGGATGATAATTCAGAGCTCGAGTCACAGTTAACGTTTAAATGGATGTTTAAAGGTCCACACAGGGCCAGCTGGTATCGATGAAGTTCTACTGCTACCCATCATTTGGGAGGGAGGTGGGCTTCTCTGGTCCTGGTCCTGGTCCTGGTCCTGGTCCTGGTTCTACTTCCTCTTGTATCATCAGAGGCCTGTGCAGCAGAGTTGTAGTATTAAATGATTATCTGTAAATGTTTCCGGCAGAGGGTAAACCTGCTCTGGTCCTGGTCCTGGTCCTGGTCCTGGTCCTGGAGGAAATCCCTGAGCCAGATATCTTTCTCTGTTTTTTTAGCAGCAGAGCTCCCGAGTCCTCGTCCATGTGATGATGGATGGCTGTGAGGCCTTGGCGGGCCGACGAAGACAAAAAAGGAGAGCGTTCGCCTCCAATTAGTGTCACAGAGATGAAGAGCTCGCCATCGCTAACGAAGCCGGCGCCCTTTTAACAAGCTAAAATCAATTAAGACAAAATTATCAATTTACCTCCATAATTAGCTGCCGCATTAACGGTTATTACCACCAAACACATTTATTCCTCAGTTCTCTCACCCTCTTTCTTCACCTCACCCCCCCCGAACCCCCTCCCTCTCAAAAGACCATGCACTTGATGCTAAATGGGAAGTGTGCAATCAGCTAAATTGAATTTAATTGATTGAATAATTAGACAGATTAAAATGAGTCAATTAATGAGTCCATTATAGAAGGATAGGCGGGGTGCGGGGGGTGGTGGGGGGGGGTGTCCCGTGGGTTTCAGGGGTTTATTAATAATAAGGGGGATTGTAACGTCTTGGCACCGGGGGGATGTAATCCCTCACTGTCTGTGTAACCCAGAAAAGCTTTGCTCCAAGGAGACTCAGTGAGGCGGAGAAGTGCACCTCGGAAACTTCTCCCACACTGTAAATACCAAGGTCTGCCGGTGGGGGGGGGCTGGTGGACTGGGGTCACCCTCGGGTCAGCAGACCTGCACCCTTTAACCTGGTCCTGGTCTTAGTTCTGGATGTCAGAGAAGACGGACTGGACCTTCCTTTGTTACCCTGGTAACCATAACAACAGTCACATCCGTCACACGGGAATCGTCATCATTATGACCACTAGATGTTGCCTAGCAACACAACCTGACGATGAGGTCGTGCCACTGACAGTACGATCTCATCGTTTCCTTCCCTTCTTTCCTCTTTACTGCGTTTTTATGAGTCAAACCGGCGAAACAATCTGAATATATAAAATCAGATTATAAAAAGAAACCTGAAATAAATTCAGAAATCTTCCCACAAGAGGCTTTTTATTTTCATTTAAGTAATTGTTTTTTCATGTTTGCAGCAAATTTGTAGACGAATGAATCAGTTCACTTTTCTTCAGGGAATCAATGAAATGTAGAGAAATGTGAATAAACCCGATCACGGAGGACTTTAAAAAAGCAACAGGATCTATTCTGTGAACTTTCTCTGGATTAAAAACTACTTTAAGAAAAAAAAAAACAAACACACAAAAAATTCATTCAGAACTAGTTTCCATCCCATCGATTCTTTGATTTTTCTGCTGCGTCAGATTGATGGCAGCCGGCGGTAATGAGACAGCAGGGTTTACAGTTTTCTCATCACAAAGCGACAAGGTAAAAAATATGAAGGACGCCCTCAATCAGTCACTCATACGGACTGTCAGTTTGAATAAGTGCACAGATCCCTGTAGATATGAGAGGCCCGGCTGCTGTAATGGGAACTGATTGATATTTGAAGTGGCCGTGAAACAGAACTGCTGCTCATGAAGCCGACTTCAGAACTTGACTGACTGCGACACAAATTAAATCAAATCAAATCAAATCAAATCAGATTTATTTGTATAGCGTCAAATCATAACAAAGTTACATCAAGACTCTTTACATACAGAGCAGGTCTGGACCAAACTCTGTATAAAATGATTTAAAGAGACCCAACAGATCCCCCATGAGCAGGAAAAACTTCCTTTAAGGGGCAGAAACCTCAGACAGAACCAGGCTGGAGGGGGGGGGGGGGGCATCTGCCTCGACCGGTTGAGAGAGGGAGAGAGAGAGCTGATCTCTGAGAACCACAGCTGATCTGTGAGGACGGATCTCATCCCAGCTCGTTCTGTCTGATCAGTTCAGACTCTGTTCTTTAACTCCTCTGAGTAATGATTCTGACAACTTCACCTAAGAATGTTTTTTCTCATTCCAAACAACCAAAAATCTATTTTCCATTCATCTTCTCAGAGTCTGCAGACTGTCTGGACTCTGGTCCGGTCTGATCTGGTCTGGACTCTGGTCCGGTCTGGACTCTGGTCTGGTCTGGTCTGGTCTGCTCTGGTCCGGTCTGGACTCTGGTCCGGTCTGATCTGGTCTGCTCTGGTCTGGTCTGGACTCTGGTCTGGTCTGGTCTGGTCTGGTCCGGTCTGGACTCTGGTCTGGTCTGGTCTGGTCTGGTCTGGTCTGGTCTGGTCTGGTCCGGTCTGGTCTGGTCCGGTCTGGTCTGGTCTGGACTCTGGTCTGGTCTGGTCCGGTCCGGTCTGGTCCAGTCCGGTCTGGTCTGGACTCTGGTCTGGACTCTGGTCTGGACTCTGGTTTGGTCTGGTCCGGTCCGGTCTGGTCTGGACTCTGGTCTGGACTCTGGTCTGGACTCTGGTCTGGTCTGGTCTGGTCTGGTCTGGTCTGGTCTGGTCCGGTCTGGACTCTGGTCTGGTCTGGTCTGGTCTGGTCTGGTCTGGACTCTGGTCTGGTCTGGACTCTGGTCTGGTCTGGTCCGGTCCGGTCTGGTCTGGACTCTGGTCTGGACTCTGGTCTGGACTCTGGTCTGGTCTGGTCTGGTCTGGTCTGGTCTGGACTCTGGTCTGGTCTGGTCTGGTCTGGTCCGGTCTGGACTCTGGTGGTCTCAGCTCTGCTTTCTGGTGTGTGCAGAATAACAACAGATCCAGTGGATTCATGGAGGAGGATGTTCAGGAGTGAACTCACACTGATTCACACTGTGCCTTTGTGTGTGTCTGTGTGTCTGTGTGTGTGTCTGTGTGTGTCTGTGTGTATCTGTGTGTGTCTGTGTGTGTCTGTGTGTGTGTCTGTGTGTCTGTGTGTGTCTGTGTGTGTCTGTGTGTATCTGTGTGTGTCTGTGTGTGTGTCTGTGTGTGTGTGTGTGTCTGTGTGTGTCTGTGTGTATCTGTGTGTGTCTGTGTGTGTGTCTGTGTGTGTGTGTGTGTGTGTGTGTGTGTCTGTGTGTGTGTACAGTGATCTATGCGCTGCTGTCTAAATTAGTGAACGCTCAGCAGGAAGGCACAGCAGACGGCTTTGATCGTCTGAAAGAGAGACAGAAATGTTTGGAGTCAAAGTTTTCACTGAACACTGAAGCACCTCTACACAAACACACACAGACACACACAGGCACACACACACATGCAAAAATACAAATAACCACAGACAGTTTTCTACCTGTGGGCTGAACTGAACTGAACTCTGATTCTCAGTTTTCTCTTTTATTTGGGCTTTGGTGGCGTCATCCTGTTAAACCACCGACGTTGGCGAGAAACGTCGGAGCCTGATGTGTTTAAAATGTTCCACTTTAACGACGACTGTGTGAATAAATGATCTTTTTTAATGGTTTCATCAAATGAGGTCAAAGGTGAAAAATGTAATGACTTTAACAAAGAAATTCAGATACATGAACAGATACTGAAGGTTTTCAGAGTCGGTTTTGGTGCTCAGTGAGAAAAATTTAAGTGAACACGTCAATCCAGAAAACAACCAGCAGATGGTTGGTTCAGGTGGGCGTGGCCTGGGGGCTTCACTGTGACATCACAGAGTTCCAGAGGTCCCGATGAGCTTTTGTAGGACAAGTTTAGTTTTCATGAAGAATCTTTGTAAATCATTAAATTTCACAGCGTGTGTCACCTCTGGATGTTCTTGTGTTTCTTTCACTTACTACACACACACAGACACACACCAGTCCTCCTTCTCTATGGGATTCCCTCTCATTGTCTCTCCTTCCCTTTGCCCCTCGCTCTCAAATCTAATTTGCTCTTTTATTTCGGCACAAAGCCAGAGCGTCCTGCGCCTCCTGCTTCAAGTTGTATGTGTGTGTGTCTGTCGGAGCGTTAACTCTTGTAACCTTGAACCTGCCTGTTGTCGCATGCAGCTCTGGGGAAGTCAAATTCTCGGCCAAATCTACCGCGGCCTCTCATTGGCTGAGCCGCGGCTTCGTTGTGAATCCGTGGCCTTTAATTGGTTCAGCTGGCGACGGGGGACGGTGGAGGCGCCGAGGGAGAAGGAAGGACACGGAGATGATCACAGAAAAGAACAGAGATGGAGCCGGACTCGACTTCCTGTTTCCCTCTGACATCATGACTACGACCTTAAACTCATTTATCATCATAAACAGCAGTTTGAACCTTTACCCTTCAGTTTGAGAAGAGCCAGGACAAAGAATTAGAGTTTTATCATTAAGTGCAAAATGAAGCAGTTTGATTTGGTCAAACGACTTCCATAATGACATGTAATTAGCATCAGCTGACGTGATCTGATGTCGGGCGTTCCTGGAGAACAGAGAGGAGAGAAGAGAGCTTGGAGGATAAAAAGGACTGATGGTAGGATGCAGGAGAGAGAACAAGAAATGAAAGAATGTGGAGCAAAAGATAGAAAAGAGGTTAATTAGACTTTATTAACCGCCTCTTTTTTCCAACCTTCTCTTGTTTCTCTCTCGGATTCGTCTCTTCCCTCTGCGACGTCTGTTTCTCTTTTGTCTCGTCTCTGTGTCGGCTTCTCTCCGTCTCTTTAAATGAAGGTGAGCTTCAATAATACAGACGGTCACTGGAGACGTTAAGTGGGCAGACTGACATGGTTACACACATTCACCACATACAGAGAAGACACAACAAGAACGCAAAGACAAATGAAGGTGACAGATGAAAGGCTGGGAGTGACGAGCAGAAAGGAAAAACAGCCCACAGCAGGCTGGAATCATCCGTCAGTGTTCGTCGGAAACTGCATCCTTCAGGACTTTCACACAGGCCTGACTGAGGAAAACACAAACTGATCAACACAGGCGCACAAAAAGGATACACTATGAAAGTCACATATTTAATGTCCATAACGGTGACGGCATTAACGACAGATTTCAATGGAACAACCCACTGAAGGGTGAATAAATCCGTAAAGGGGTCTTAAAGCTCCTCCAGCCTGCCGGATAATCCGCATCGATCCACCAAACGTCATCCGTCCACCTGCAGGTTGGACCGTGAGGTCTGGAGTCAAGAGTCCACCAGGACTTTCTGTGGTCCTTCACCGGTTTCCAGTTCCCTTCAGGCTCTAACACCAGATCTGATCCACCGGTCCTCTCAGTGGATCCAGCCCCTGTGGAGTTCTTCCTGTGTGTCCCCTCCAGAAGCTCTAAACTTCCTGTCTCTCTCTCTCTCCCACGTGTCCCCCAAACTCGTCCAAAACCAGCAGGAGCTGTCTCCAGCCCTCCACTGTTGTGTTGCGTATTGTGTTGGATTGTGTATTCGTTCCTTTCTGTTTTCTTGTTGTCGTTGTGCGTTTAAATGAGTGTTAATGGACTTTATTCGTCTGTAATTGTCGCTGATAACCGGACCGCCTGCAGCAGGACTCTCTTCGTCTTTCTGTCCGTCTCTTCATCCATTTTTCATCTCGCGCTGTCTGTTCAGCCTCCTGATTGTCCTAACTACGGTGTGTTCCAGCACTCAGTCACTCAGCATTGTTGTGTCTATTACCACTTACCCACAAGGCTTCACTCCAGCGTGCACCGGAGCAATTTAGCACCTTTTAATGCAAAGTGTTTACCAATGTGTGGGAATCAGCCCGGATCGATAACGCATCCCTGTTTCTCCAGACGTCTTTTAACACCACACTCAGGCCTGTAATTGTTTCTCTCAGTTTTGTGGAAAATCAATCCAGCAATGATTGGATCGCTCGTCCCGCCCCTCGCCGCGCCCGTCCTGCCTTTAAGGTCCCAGCTCGCTCCGGGTAATAACAGGTATACACATTGTTTGTCGGGCCTGATTGTCCCATTTGACCTTAAAACATCATGTTTTACCGCGAGGACACGCAGCATTAATGAGTTCAATCAGAGAGAGAGTCGTGATGTGTTAAAGGGCCATTCCACAGATTTTACCCAAAAGACCAAGAAAAGACGACCGACCATCGTCAAATACAACTTCAGCTGACGTGAGCCGCTCTGTGCTCCATCCTGATTGGGTGGTTCAGTCTGTCAGTCACACAGTAGGGAGGGACATTTCCCCGTAGACTTCAATGCACCCTGACTTCTGATTACCACCAATGGAGCAGGTAGGACGAAGGTTTAGGTTTTTGGATTATCAAAAAATGATCTGCTTTATCTCAAGTTTTCTATTTTTTTAATCGTGCTTCTGCTCATCCAGGAACGAACACACTGCCGGTCAGTGTGACACCAAGGAAGCACACAGACACACACCAACGCACACACAGACACACACCAACACACACTCTCCCCTGCTCCTCATGCTGTTTTCTCGTCTCTTCAGCAGCATCTTTGAATGTTTCAGATCAAATGAAGCCTTCACAGCATCATCTGATGGACCCCGCCCCCCCCCGGAGCTGCCGGGTTATTCTGGGGGGGGGCAAGAAGCACGAAAGATATTAAAGTAACTATTTTTCTGTGATCGTGTTTCTTTGGAGAGAACGGTGTTTATTTTCTCTCACAGATTCTGAAAAAGGTTGAAAATCGCAGCACACTTCAACTCCAGAGGATGAAAAAGCTGCCATTTATTTTTCCTCTCTGCTGCGAGAGAGAAAAGGATTTCCATCCTCCCGTCGACGCGACCTTCTTTTTCTTCGTGTTCGTCATTGTGTTTTAATACAATACACAGTAAGGAATAAGTCTTTTCTTCCAATACCAATCCCTTCTGAGGTCGGGACGGCTGCCGGTGTGGTTTGGGGGGGGGGGAGTGTTAATGTTCAAGTGCGTCCTTCAGGATGTAATCGCCGCTCTGTATTCTTTGTCACTGAACACCGAATCTTTCAGCTCCTGCTTTCTTTTCATGTCTGAGAAATAAAAGGGAGGGGGGGTCACACAACTTCCTGCACTGCCAATCTGAGTTAGCCAGTTAGGGAGAGCAACAAAGAGTTAACCTCATCAGACATTTAACATCAAGTAGGCGACACGTAGAGGAGCAGGAGACCAGGACCAGGTCTGAGTCTGATCCAAAGATGGAGCAGATTGATGAAAATCATTCCGTTACTATGCTAAATGACACAAACTATTATCTCAACACAGAAGACAGATTTATAGATTTTCTGCTCTTCCTCCAGACTTCAGATTGTCTGCTGCGTTCACCGTCAACATGCTGATTTCATGTTTGACATTTTTAGCCCGCACGTTGAACTTTGCTCCGTTAAACCGCCTGCACGGCGCCTCGTCCTGTCATTTCTATCAAACCAACAAAGAAGAAATAGAAAAGAATTAAACAAGTGGAGGAATTGTGCAGCGCCGGCACAGGAATACCCAAAGAGTCCAAAATTCATACAGCAGATAATAAGATTCTGAGCTGGTGAGAGTTTTCTGCTTCTAATTAGCACACAGACTCTGTCAGCGCTGTCTGAGGACCTTTTTACTGCCCAAAATGAATCACTCAAACACACTTTGGGTGAATTTGAGATTAGAGCTTTGATAAATGTAAAATCTGGAACGAAGGAATCCGGATGAGTCCAGAATCTGGATCTGGATCAGATCATAACTTTGAACATTCGAGCAGCTCAGATCCTTCAACAGATGGACTGAAGTCTATGGGAAAATGTCCCTCCTCCTCCTCCTTTATATTGAAGTCTATGGGAAAATGTCCCTCCTCCTCACTTATATTGAAGTCTATGGGAAAATGTCCCTCCTCCTCCTTTATATTGAAGTCTATGGGAAAATGTCCCTCCTCCTCCTCAGTAAACGTTTTCCTGATCAGTTTATGGTCTCAGTCTCTAGTTTACAGTCTTCAGTACAACATGATGTTCATTTTTTAAATGATGCTCCATTTAGAGGAAGGAGGGGAGGGGTTAGGGGGCGGGGCTACTGTGGATACAAGATGGCCAAAAAAAGCAGCTTGCAAACGTCACTTCGTGAGTGTCTGAATAGAAATCTTCATCATTTCATAGAAAAAAACGGCCTTAAAATCATCAGCAGAGTTTTTTACTCTGAAAATGACTCCTGCCCCCTCCTGCCCCCTCCTCCCTCCCCCTCTCCCCCCTCCGGCTGATTGCTGCACTTTAACAATTTAAATTGTTTGCCTTTTTAGTCACGCCAATTGTAATATCGCTTTCGGAGAGGCAGTAGTTAATGAGTTTCTACTTTAGGGTGTTCCCTCCGAGACGACACAGGAATAGATATCTCTTCTTTTTTGTCTTCCTCTCTTCCTGTTCTCCTTCGCTGGCTTTCATTCTTTCATTAGCACAAAATACACAAAATGAAAAAAAGATCTGACGCCACCATTTTCCAGGTTGTTTTCCTATGTGTGTGTCTGTGTGTGTGTGTGTGTGTGTGTGTGTGTGCGTGCACCCTGAGGCTGAGTGTGGGTGTTGAATGTGTTCTAAATGAGAAAGCAGTGAGCTAGAAACTATACATGCTTACTAATCTGTCTCTCTCTGAATCAGTTAGTGTTTGTCCGTGAACATGTGAGTCTGTCACAAACCGAGGGGGCTTCTCATTGTGGTGTGAAACAACACAACTCCCTCACTGCACATTCAAATGTCACATGTTTACCATCATGGCTGTTTCAGTGTTGTGGCCCCGCCCCCACCGCCAACATGGCATCAGTCCTGTCTGCCCGGCGCTGGCTGTGAAGATGTGAACATTTAAACAAATGTTGGTCTGTACTTTTCTTAAACTTTGTGTTGTGTGATGACTTCAGGATATTTTTGTGCGACATCACTTCCTGTTTGGTGTTTCAGTACAAACACAACATGAATACGTTTCTGTGTCACTGTGTGATGCCACACATGTATCTGACATCAGATAACACACTGCGTTGTGTTTACAAACGGGTGACAATCCTGATATAGAGACTTTGTGTGTGTGTGTGCGTCTGAATACCAAATTTTGACCTCTAATAACCACTGAATATGATTTTATTTCACCTCTGTTCTTCTTCTGTGGTTTTCAAAGTGGCTTCCTGACCAGAACCAGAAAAACCCAACAACAAGTCTGACCTCTGACCCCGATCGAACAGTCCACTTCCTGTCACAGACACAACTACACACACACTGTTGTTGTAGCTAACGAAGTTTGTGTTCATTATTTGCACGTAGTTGTTGTATTTGGCTCAAGTGATCTCCTCGGCCCCCCCCGTGAACCTGTGATGGCAACGATGATGATGATAATGATGGTAATGATGATGATGATGAAGGTGCTCCTGTATGTCAGTCGTCACGGTGTTTCAGAGCCACAGTGTGTTAAAAAAAGGCGAGCGAGCAGCAGAGAGGCAGATTAAAGTGCAGCAGACAGAGAGAATAAATCAGTCATGAAGAGAAGAGGAGGATAAAAGACCGGAGGAAGATAGTGAGTCATCTTCTCTGTGACTGTGTCCGTCACTCAAACTGTCTCACGGTCTGATCCTCTGAAAACGTTCCAAATATCTGAAGGTCTCCAACCAGCCGACACCTTCTGCTCCTAAACAGAACCAAGTGAAAGATCCCTGATACCTGATTTACCGTCTGCAGCGACTGCACAGAGCAGCCGACATCAGGTCAACTCACCACTTTGGTCGTCTTCTCATTTGTTCATCCAGTAAGAAACGAGCCCATAGGCCGTGTGTCAGTGACCTCATGGTTAGGTTTGGTTGCCAGGCAACACCTCCTGGCCGCAGCGTATTGACAGTAAACGGAATAAGTCGTGGACGAAACGAGACGATCTGGTGTACCTGGAGTTTCTGCTTCACGTCACCGGCTGTGCGTTAAATTCACTTTGGGTGAAAATAAAGCAGAAGGAGAGAGCTCAAATGAAATGTGAAAATAATTATGGGTGTTTGTTCTCTGCGCTGGTAAATTAAATGTTGTAAAGTTTTAATGAGGGATAATAACATCTGATTTCCTTCGTGCACTTGAAGCATTTTGAAGCCCCCCCCCCAGGTGGAGCTGGGATCGGTACCTGTGGTGTAATGATGAACTCACGAGGCGGTCGGAGCAGCTGATGAAAAACTCTGATTTTCTTTGAGCTTCCTCGTCTTTCGTCTTTTTCCCTCTTTGTCTTTTTTGGTCTCCCTCTCTCCCCCCGTCCTCCCTCTGCTTCAGTTTCTCTCCCTGCCCTTCACCCACATTCCTTGTTCTCTGACCTGAACTTCGGATTCCCTCTGATTTCCCTCTGAGGCTCAGCGAGCTCACTAATGGGGATTTAAATCATGAATGGCATCGCGGCTCAAAAGGAAAAAACTCAGTGCCTCTCCGTCCATCTCATTTTTTAAAACTCTCTTTCTCTTCAAAATATATTCGGAGGCATTATTTAGTTTCATCTCGTGCTAAAACATTTAAAATAAGCAGTTTGAATTAAAATTTCTGCTGTTTTATCACTTCTTTGGTTTCTGACAGCGAAGTAAACTGAAACATGTAAAAATTCCCCCAAATGAAGGAATTTCTCCAAATTTCACACAAACAGTCATTTGGACCTAAAGAAGAACTGGACGGATATGGATGGTCAAAGGTGAAAGGTCAAAGTCACACACCAGGCTTCAGTACAGACAAGTTTTATAATTAAACACCAACGATAACTAACTTTTCCTGCTTTTCGGACAAAATAACTGGAATTGACATTTTTCTGTCTGTAAAATAGAGTTTTACCTTCAGAAGTCAACATTTGTATTCTCTTCAAACCCGTTTAGACTTTTAGGTGAAGTGAAGCAAAACCAGGAAGAACAACATACGGACCTGTTCAACATCATTACTAATGAGTCCTGTTTGATAATTATAACAACAACAACAACAAACAACATCATCATCCAGGATGTCGTTGTTCTTCCCCTCTCTGAGTTTGTTGTGCTGACTGTAAATGTTCATATTGATGGAAACAGAGTGAAAGGAGGAGATTAGGCCTGTGTGCGCTTCACAGTGTGTGTCCACTTTTGTGAGGGAATTAGTGAGCCAGATAAAGTGTGTGTGTGTGTGTGTGATCGCTCTCGGGCTGATCTCTGATTCGTCTCACTGATTGTTCACATTTTTATGCGTCTAATCGCTGGAACGTACATTTTCATCCCGACAAGAGAAGCGTCTCATTTTCTCTTTTCTTTCCTTCCATCCCTCCATTCAGAGGCAAAGAGACACACACAGACTCACACATGGGCAGAAGTTTGAACACACACTGTATTCATTGAATGTCGGCTTCATGTCGTCCTAAAAGTCTGTTTGCTCCGCCTCTTTAATTCTCCTGTTATCTTTGAATACTTTATCATGTTCATTCTGTGTTTACACTTTAAATTAGAGACAGCCATCACGTTGGAACGTCAACGCAAAGTTACAGCGAGACCAAGAAGTTCTTACAAATTTGGCCAGAGCAGCGAGCTGGACAGGAAAACATATTTTACCTGTTTAGGTAACGATACGTCGTCACTGTTTTTTTCCTGTAGAGAAACTAGCACGAGGTCACCGCTGCTCTTCAGCCGCTTAAAGTCTCCATCAGTCAGCTGAGATACAATGAACGCTGATGACATTCCTGGAAAAAGGAGCGTTGTGGAACTGTGGAAGAAGAGTAGAAGCTGCAGGAGTTTCCTGAGGAGTTGTGGTTTTAGTCCATGATCTGCCCCCCTGTGACGGTACAGCAGATACATGTTGGAGGAACCACGATCTCCAGCCCGCCTCCATGACACCTGAGGCGTTACTTCCTGGATGGGTGTGGCCGCCACTCGCTCTGAGGTTTGTCGAAGCCTCCGACTCCTCGTGTTGCTAACCAGACACTGCAGATGGTTCAGGGGAACAAACCATCTGGGAAACTTTAACAAACAGCAGGAAAAAAAAAGAAAAGAACATTCGGTATCTGACTGGATGAACAATCTGTCCATCATGTGACGTAGATGGAGTCCAGGAAAGCAGAAACCAAACCAACAACAACAAGCTGCAGTCTGAGGAGCTCTGAAATCCAGACCAGGTCCTGGACTGGTCCTGGTTCTTTCACACGCAGAGATATTAAAGTCGGTTTGTCACTTTTTTCACATTTTGATTCACACGTTCACAAGAAATGACGGTTCAGTGATTCTGTGGATGCTGAATGTTTCTTTTCTGGATGTTCTTATAAAGAAGACGTCAGTATGTTGGAGAGAAAAAGTGTTTCAGGACATTCACACCTAAAAAGGTGTTTTCAGTCAGTTGAAATTTGAAGCTGGACGTAAAACATGTAGGAGACTTTTTAAATAACAATTTAAACTGTGCTGCAACGTCAAAGAGTTGAATTTACTAAAAATCGAACGTTAACATCTGCGGCACTGTGTCAGCTACTGCCAGCTAACGAAAACCATCAAGAAGTGAAGAGAGAGGATTTATCTGAAGGAACTTTAATGATTCACACCTGGGGGGGAAACGTTCTTCAGAATCGATGAGGAGGCTGCAACACGATGAGTAAATATTCAGAAAATCCCGACAAGCCAAAACAAGCAGACACAGTTTGTGGTGTAAAATCAGTGAATTTCTGTTTTCCTCAGTTCACTCGTCTTTCACACGGTTTACCTCCATTTTTTAATCCCGTCCTCTCTTTCTTGTCCTCTGTTGTTTGTCTCTCTCTGAATTCTCTCAGGTTCCTCTCAGTTTTCCTTTCCTTTACCTCCTATCCTTCTTTGGTAACTTCACTCGTTCCCTTTCCTCCCTCTCCATGTTTTCATCTCTCTCTCTCTCTAATGGCCTGCCCTTTGCCGTCTGACCACAATAGTCTCAGCCTTTGGATTACTGTAATGGGGCTTGCATCACCCTCATATGATCAGCCATTTGGGGTTAGCTGCCTTTTAGCATCCAGTTAGTTTCTTTCTCGCCGACAGAATCCATCCGGAGAGTTAAGCCAGAAAAGCACTAATCTCCCAGCGCCGGCCATTGTTAGTGTCCCCGACGGGCTGCCTGCTAAAAGGGGGCTAATTGATGTTGCCGCCTGCTTATTGTCGGCCTTGGGAGGAAATGGATGATTGTTGACCGCGAGTATGAAGGGGAAGTGATGCAGAGCAAAGGAAGGCGCAATTTAAGGCCTCTAAATTACAGAGTTCTAAAGCAAATGAAGGCGAGAACGGAAACACTTTGAGACATTGACCCATCAGATCAGATCTTCATCCACAGAGATGGCCGGAATTTAGAAAGTGTAAAGCTTTAAAGGTCCATACGGTCTGAAGCTGCTCAGATTGGTGTGTTTTTAGGTCCTTTAAATGAAGTTTGAAAGCCTATTTGGAGACCGACACCGACAGGAAGTGGACACTCCAGGTCGGCACCAACAGAGCAAAGAGTGCCTTTGTTGGGGACTACTTTCAGCAGCGGATGAATTTCAGGTGAGCGGACGATGAGGACAGAGAGCTGTAATCAGGTTCTGTGAAACAGAGAGGAAGGAGCTCTGCTTCTTATCTGTCAGCCCGCAGCGCACAACACACATCAACACAATCACTCACAGACACACACACCTATAACTAAATGCCGGTGACAGACGAATGGCCCCCATTGTGGCAACTCGATGGTGTGATAATTAAACAAACAAAAGAATTATTTTCATCCTGAGTCAGCCAACAATGTGTGTGTGTGTGTCTTTGTGTGTATGTGTGTTGGCCTCTGTGGCCCATTAATGGGATCATAACTCAGTTTTTTTTTCTGTTTTTTACAAATGACAGCGTTTCTGTGTCTCTGTGTGTGTCTGTGTGTGTCTCTGTGTGTGTCTCTGTGTGTGTCTCTCTCGCGCTCTCTCTCTGTGTGTGTCTGTGTGTGTGTCTGTGTGTGTCTCTCTCGCGCTCTCTCTCTGTGTGTGTCTGTGTGTGTGTCTGTGTGTGTGTCTGTGTGTGTCTCTCTCGCGCTCTCTCTCTGTGTGTGTCTGTGTGTGTATCTGTGTGTGTCTCTCTCGCGCTCTCTCTCTGTGTGTGTCTGTGTGTGTCTGTGTGTGTCTCTCTGTGTGTCTCTCTGTGTCTCTCTGTGTGTGTCTCTCTGTGTGTCTCTGTGTCTCTCTGTGTGTCTCTGTGTCTCTCTCTGTGTCTCTCTGTGTGTCTCTGTGTCTCTCTGTGTGTCTCTGTGTCTCTCTCTGTGTCTCTCTGTGTGTCTCTCTGTGTGTGTGTCTCTGTGTCTCTCTGTGTGTCTCTGTGTGTCTCTCTCTGTGTGTCTCTCTGTGTGTCTCTGTGTCTCTCTGTGTGTCTCTCTGTGTGTGTCTGTGTGTGTGAGTGAGCTCACTTTTCTTTTCAAAGGTGGACAAATTGAACTCAACAAATTCATATTTTGACTTTATAGACGACGTCTATTTTTTATTTTTAGTCTTCTAAACTTGTCACATTATGTTTTTTTACAGTGAAAATCAGCATCACGCTCAACGAAGCTGCTGAAAGTTTGTGTTTTAATTGTGTTTGATTGTGTGTCCTTTCTGACCTTTCATGTGCGGAAACTATTTAAACAAATGAATTTGATTAATAACAGAAAAGGACGTTCACGGAGTCTAAAACAGATCTGAAGGTTTTCTGTGTTTGTGAAAATGCAGCTTTACGTCACATCAGCTGACTGATGGACAAATTTAATTTTATCTTTCATGTCCACAAACAGCCAAAGAAAAGTCAGATGCTTTTTAATAAATATGAAGTGAAACTGAAGACTTTTCAGGCCAGAGAAGCAGAATTAGTGAAGTGCTGTTTAGACGGCTAAATTTGCATTACGTGCAAATGTTTCCCACTTTATTTAAAACGTTCTTCTCACAGAAACATTTTATTCCGTGTTTTCCATTTTCTGAGCAACACTTCAGTCTGAAGGACAGAAAACAAACGTTCACACTGAACTTTTCTATTCAAGTGGCACGATTTTCACCTTGATATGTTTATTTTACTTATTCTTTATGTTTTTCTGTGTTTTAGTTTGATATTTGATCTGATGCCATAAAACACACGACTCCTGTCCTGAAGTGATTGTGTTTAAAAACACGACACTCGTGTGTCTAAAAAACAGAACGGATATTTAAATATGTTGATCCATTAAGAAGGAAACACTGACAGCTGGTTGCTTCTCCTCAGTTCCGGACCTCTTCCTGTTTTCTGGACCGTATTGGTCTGTGGTCCGGGTTTCCTCCGTCGGGGGATCACTTCTGCTCCTGCAGGTCTGAAGGATCCAGGTGATCCAGGCCTCGGGGCAGATCCAGAACTAACTGGGGCCACAGGAGGGGAATCTTTTAGGGAGATCGGATCAAACATGACCGAATCTTTAAATGAATGTCAGGAATCTGGAGAGACAGACGACGGACAGTTTGTGTCCACATCTCTGATTTAAACGTTTCCAGGTTTCCATCAGCTCCTTAACTCAGCTGGACCGAAGGTGAAAAGAGAACGACGGCCGGAGAAGAAGAAGGAGGAGGAGGTGGAGGAGGAGGAGGAGGAGGAAGAGGTGGAGGAGGA
>CM068494.1:28684964-28785012 GCA_034769265.1 Remorina albescens | reverse complement strand
AGGAGGAAGAGGAAGAAGAAGAGGAAGAGGAAGAGGAGGAGGAGGAGGAAGAGGAGGAGGTGGAGGAGGAGGAGGTGGAGGTGGAGGAAGAGGAGGAGGTGGAGGAAGAGGAGGTGGAGGTGGAGGAGGAGGAGGAGGTGGAGGTGGAGGAAGAGGAGGAGGTGGAGGAGGAGGTGGAGGTGGAGGTGGAGGAGGAGGAAGAGGAGGAGGAAGAGGAGGAGGAGGAGGAAGAGGAGGAGGTGGAGGAAGAGGAGGTGGAGGTGGAGGAAGAGGAGGAGGTGGAGGAAGAGGAGGTGGAGGTGGAGGTGGAGGAGGAGGAGGAGGAGGTGGAGGAAGAGGAGGTGGAGGTGGAGGTGGAGGAGGAGGAGGAGGAGGTGGAGGCTTTAAACTTTCTGTTTACGTTTCAGGTTTTTAACAGATCAGCAGAATGTGTTTGAGGTTTTTTTTTTAATTCGGCTCCGATCACCGCGTGTCTCAGAAAAACAAAGCGAGGCCGAACAGCTTCGCTCGCTCCCGCCACGGAAAAGCAGGTTTCCACCTCCCACACATCATCCCTCTGCTCCGGGAGAATCCGTCATCCTGAGGACTTGATAGTCCGGGTCCCTGGAAGCAGAGGTTGACGTGCAGCTCCATCCATCACTCCGAGCCGACCGCAGCCGGGAGGAAGAGATGTCGACACCGATCACTTAGAGGAAATGTAATGTGCCTTTACATCTTGTAGTGTCAGGAAAACGTGGAGCGTTGTGGAAAGAAGCCCCCCGCCGACTCCCACAGACGGAATTTATGTTCCAGCTAAAAGCTCCGAGTGGTCTCAGCGTCTCTGTTGTTCAAACGGGAAACATTTTCTTTTTGGGAACGTCCATAAATCTGGATAAACCTGAAAAGCCTGAAACCATTCTATTCTATTATGTTTACTGAAGTCTATGGGAAAATGTCCCTCCTCCTCCTTTATATTGAAGTCTATGGGAAAATGTCCCTCCTCCTCCTTTATATTGAAGTCTATGGGAAAATGTCCCTCCTCCTCCTTTATATTGAAGTCTATGGGAAAATGTCCCTCCTCCTCCCTTATATTGAAGTCTATGGGAAAATGTCCCTCCTCCTCCCTTATATTGAAGTCTATGGGAAAATGTCCCTCCACCTCCTCCCTTATATTGAAGTCTATGGGAAAATGTCCCTCCTCCTCCCTTTTATTGAAGTCTATGGGAAAATGTCCCTCCTCCTCATCTATATTGGAGTCTATGGGAAAATGTCCCTCCTCCTCCTCAGTAAACGTTTGTCTTCAACACAACATGATGTTCCTTTTTAAATGAAGCTTCATTTAGAGGGAAACAGACCAGGAAGGAGGGGAGGGGTTAGGGGGCGGGGCTACTGTGTGACTGACATCTTTTCTACCTGTATATTCATAAAATGACAATCAAAGCAGATTTAGTTAGACCTGGGAGGGACCGATCGTCCTCCTGCTGGTTCCACCTTCTATCCTCCGGTCGGCCTTCAGAGAAAAGTAACACGAAGACGGGACTTCCCTTCGGTCGGACTGATGAATGTCTTCAGGCGTCCTCTGGTTTGTCTCTCAGCTCGGTGAAGACGCCCCTCGCTCAGAGACAAAGGGGGGAGCACCGTAGAACAGCAGAGCTGAGCAGAAGGGGGCGACCACGAGTCACCTGAGCCGAGCGAATAAAGAGGAAGCAGTGTGACTAATACAGCCGAGGTTGGGATTAACTTTTCCACCTCGATATCGTGCTTTTTAAACCTCCTGACCCAAAACGCTGTCTAACACACACACACGCACACATTATGCAAATAGCTGACTTCGAAAATAGCAAATGTTTACTGAGATGAAAGGTTTGGCTTATTCTCTCCCCTCTAAGAGGATCCAAGCCAAAAGGAGTGACTGCCAACCATTTCTGTGTGAGCGTGCTCGTACGTGTGTGTGTGAGAATGTAAATCTGCCTCCTTTGTACCTTCACTCTTCTTTGGCTCGTCTTCAAACACCGGTTTGTAATCTAGGTCCGTGTCATTGGCATAACAAAGAGAAACACGCACTGCTAACATGTTATTATTCTTTAAATCTGCTGCTCTTCTTCCCCGTAATGAGCCGTTCACTTCACTGATGTTCTTTCCTTTCCTGGATCCTCTCTTTCCTTCGGCCCAGTTTAAAGGCGTAAGATCCATAAAAGGTCCACGCGGTCTGAAGGTAGACCTCCATGTGGTCTTTGATTATGAATCAGGTCTAGGTTTTATATTAATACAGTGAAAGAAGTCCACCTGACAGGATTTGGTTTCACTTGAGCTTTTACCTGGAAAGAACTGGAGATCTGAAACGACTCTGAGATGGTTCTTGGTTCTTAAAACCAGAAACAGGTCTTCTGATGGGGATCAACCTTTCAAAATAAAAGGCTGGGGGGCTGTGAGGTACTGGATCTCAAAGTCCAGGTTTTTACTTCTTATTCTGTAATTTAGCACGAGAACAATTATGAAATGAGGTCCGGTTTGACGACCAGCTTCTTTTAGCCACTTCAGGAAATCTGTCGGTTAATATTTATCCAGGAATTCTTTTCTTACCACAGGAGTCAGCGGAGCGTGTTGAACACATAATATTGGTATTAACCCCACCTGGGAGCTCTACAGATACATCAGATCATTTGTAGCAGACGTTTCGGAGGCTGGTTTACTCTTTGAAGTCAAAATTTCACACGGATTGAAATCCTGCAGGCTTCGGAGCGACCCACTGGACATCAGGTCCGCCCTGCGGTATCAGATCTGCAGCGTTACATGTGAATTGCATCACGTCTGAGTGAAGCGTTAAATGAAGGAGGAAACGCTGAACGGCTTTTACAAATGGTGAGTGTTGGTTTGTTGGTTGTATGAAACAGTCAGATGGAGGGTGTGAGTCCTTCACTGTGTGTGTGTGTGTGTGTGTTTGTACCTGCTGTTTTTGTGCTGTTGTCGGTTTCAGCCTGACTTTAGTAAATGATGCTGCATATTGCTGAATTTGAAAAAAGCCACTTTGTTCTGAATGATGAAATATCATTTTTGGATTTGTCCTTTTTTCCCTTCTGATCAGATTTCATGTGGTTTTTATCTTAATGGGCCTGAAATCGATCTGTTAGTCCGGTTTGAGCATCCAGAGCTGATCCGGAGCTCGAAAAACCTGTATTGTGTCTACTGACTATCAGGGGGCGACTACAGCGAGTTGTATAAAAAAGTCCGGTTGTGTTGAAGTCTATGGGAAAATGATTTATTAGCTCAGTAAAGCTCAGGGTCGTGTTTGCTGACGTCCAACAGATCATCCGTCCTGCTCCATTTTAAAGGCCATAAGAGGAAAACAGCAGCTCCTACGGCTCTTATTGGGGCTTTTATTCTGTAATTCATTCAGTCTGTCATGATGCTGATCACTGAGACAGCGTAAACAGACCAACATCTACTGAACACCACAAAATCAAGATCTGAACCTCCTCCTCTCCTCCACTCAGGTCCTGGTCCAGGTCTTGGATATCTGAAAACCTGCAGACAGGAAATAGAAAATGTTTAAATTGGTGATATTTGACTAATCCACCAGATTATCATCTGCAGTCAGGACAAAACACACTCAAACACACTCAGACTCACACAGCAGGCTGCCAAACGCACAACTGATCTCAGTGCTGATCTGATCTGCTCCTCACATGCTCACACACAGACACACACACACTGGGCGAGGTGACAACTGGGCCACTCAGCTCTCAAGAAGTGGAGGGAGAATATTTAATTACACACACACACACAAACACAATCAGTCACAGCAAGGTTTCAAGGAGTAAGTAAATACTGCAGACACACAAATACTTGAAAACTCAAGGATGCCGATGATAAATTCAGACTCGACAAAAGATTCAAGTACACACATGGGGGAAACAAACACACACACACACACACACAGATACACACAAGGCCACAGTTAATAAGGAATTTATGGGATGTCTTCTCCTGAGGAAGAAGAACCAGGAAACCTCCACATTAAAACATGATCACTCAGACCACCTCCTTCCATTCTGGTCCAGGTCTGATCCTCATGTGTCCCCTGTAGGAGGTCTTGGTGGTGGACTGAGTCCAGCACGGACCCCCTGACTGTCTGCAGCTGAACAACAAACTGATCTGTGTGTTCTGACAGCTTTCTATCAGAACCAGCATGAACTTCTTCAGCTCCATTATCTCCTCTGTTGGATCAGACCATCGGTGACCTCTGACCCCTGACCCTGTGGTCCTGTGGTTCTCCTTCTGGTAGGTCCTGGTCCCCGCAGACCAGGATCACCCTCAGAGGACTAAATGTTCACCTGCTACCTGATGGGCCCCACCCCCCTGACACGTCTCCACGGTAACCAGGTGTATCCATGTTCTTCCTGTCACCTGTCAGTGGTCGTAATGTTCTGGCCGGCCAGTGAACGTGCGCACAAACTCACAGACACACTCAGCAGCAGCAGCAGGAGGTTAAACACAGCTTAACACAACGGGAGTGTTTTTGGGTCAGCCGTCTCTCGGCGGCGAACAGACGCCTCACTGACACACGATCCCTTTAACGGCGTCGTATAATGGAGGCTGCACGACCACTTACGGCTTAGAGCGGCCTCTTTAACTGCTTAGACTAAGCTCCTTTGTGGCCCCGAAAAAGAGCAGCAGAAGGTGAAAGGGGGCAGAAAGAGACGGCAGTCTCTTTAGATGATAGCAGACAGTAGCCACGCGGCTAACAGATTAGAAAGCTTTCTGATGCGCTGTAAACAAAGCTAAGTAGAAGATTTAGGCTTTCCTTCCTCTGTTCACTCTCTCTTTGTTTTGGACACTTATCCACTTTGCACCACTTTGTCTGTGTGAACGCTCAGATCTGTTTTAAAGGATCAGCTCCTGCTCGGGTTTCACTTCGCAGCGACAACCAGCTAAGCTAAATTCATTGAGGGGATTGTGCTGTAAATGTCACTGTGTCCCCTAATGGGGATTCTGCTTGGATTTTATTTGTTATTTTATTTTTCAAATGATGCGGCACAGCAGACAGCTACCACCCCCAGAGCTCTGATAAGGCTGAATCCATACTGGGATGAGGAGGATGGAAGTCCGGACAGAAGTGATGAGTCATCATGTTTTTTTTAAGACGTTTATTGTTTGCTTCTTTTCTTTCTGTTGGATTGCAGATTAATGGAGGTGAACGAAGCGATCCGGCCTCCTCCACTCTCCTGTGTCTTCTCTCCATCTATTGTCACAGTGTTAAAGCCAAGAAACTGAGCTCAGCGTTTCTGCAGCAGAACAACCAGAACTTGGTTCGATCCAGCCGCCTCCGTGAGAAACGAACAGCCGACTGCATGTGAAGGAAACTAATATCGTGGCCTCATCTCATCTGTCTGAGATTCTCTGACTTTCTACTTTATCATGAAGGATCAGCTTCACCTAAAGGACCTCCTCCATCTGTCTCACTTCTCCAAATGACAATTCAATATCAGAACAAACGCTCCTTTGACAGGAGATCAAGTGGAAGCCGTCGGTCTCCAGCTTGTGCATCAGTCAGACGTTCAGTCGATGTGTTTTCACTCTGAGCTGCAAATGTATTCTGTAGTGATCGTCACTTCATCAGCCTTTAACCTCCAGATCAGGAAGTCCCTCCTGACAACCACAGACCTCACCCTCATTTTTCACCTGTTCTTCGACTCACAGATGAACCTCAGATTGCTGATGACAGCGAGGCCGAAGCGTCTTAAAGCTCAATTCTAAAAACGGGAGTCTGGATGGCAGAATGTGACGAATGTGTCTCCGATCTGGAGCAGAAACTGTTCTGGTCTCTAAAGATGAAATTAGAGGACTTAGAGCCTGTTTCCTGTTTCTTATGGAATAAAGTTATGAACCACCCGTCACTTTGATGGTTTCTGTCTGCTCAACTTCACCTCGGCCAGTTCGAGCTGCTGAATGTTATCTGTCTGTGTAAATATGAGATAAAATGATTAAAGTCTTTCAATTGGCCGACAAAATCAGGATGTGAGTCTGTTCTTCTGTTTTCTTAGTGAATCCAACATCATTTCATGTCATTTAAGTAGCAGCTGAGGAGACAGAGACACAGATTGTTAATATGAATGGACGCTGACGTTGAGAGGAAACTATAAACCTGCATTTTTTTTTGATAGAATACTGCTGCACGTCTTCACATCGGAAACAGGACAAAGATCCTAATTGACAATCTTCTGGAATGACGTCTGACGGTCCGACACAAACAGTCTGAGTGACAAAATGACAGGAAGGGCGGAGAGAGAGAGAGCTTCGGCATGAACAAGAACCGAAAACTAGCTGATGTTTGCAGATAAGATTTGAAAAGAGTCAGTCTGATGTCAGCAGGAAGGCTGTTCCAGAGGAGCATGATGGGAAAAGGCCTCGACAGGAGCTCCATCCTGGGGACAGAATCAGATGGGTAGAAAGAGACCTGCCCGTCTACGATCCTCTTCGTGATTATAAGTCTGAAAGTCTGATCTGATGTCGACGGAAAGAAAAGCCAGAAGAAGAAGCTCCAGCTGCTGAAATGTAGTCAGACTGAACCAAAGACTTTTAGAATGAGCATCCAGGAAACAATAATCGGCTCCAGATCTCACAAAGAGCTGGGAAGGACTCCTCCGGTTGTTTTTCATTTATCCAAATATCCCTTTTACAGCGAAAGACAGCTGAGAATCATCAGCATCATGGTGGAAAGGAAATCCAGAAACGTGTCTCCTGTTGGACTCACACAGCAGCGCCATTCTGCCGGCTTTTGCCTCCATCTCCACTCTTTGTGTGTCCTTGTTTAGCTTGTAGCACTAAAGAGAGCTCATTTGGGAACTCGTCTGGTTTATTTTTCTGCACTGTAAGTAAAAGTGGACATATTTTCTCTTAAACTCTGCCAGACATTTGGAAAAACAGCAACAGTGAAAATAAGAAAACAAGGCCAGAGCTGAGAAAACGTTCTCCTGGCGGACCTGTACTCATAAACATCACACTTAGGACGGCTGCCATCTTTGATTATCGTCATCTGAGAGCAAAAGTAAACAGAGTTTTGTGTGGTTGCTCTCATCGCTGCGTCGTCCCACAAAACATCTAAAACAAGGGCAAAAAATCTGAGAGGCACTTCAAGCAAAAACAATATTAAAGCATTCCTTTTCTCTAAAAACTGAACGTGGTCGCAGCAGAGAGGATGTTACAGGTCACTACGGATTAAAGACGCTTTAAATACAGGAAGGAATTATGGTATTAAAGAGAGAAAGGAGTGATGCCATTAGTGGCCTGACCTTTAAAAGGCTTCAGCTTCAACAATGACATGATCCTAAAAACCTCAGATGGATCTGAGAGCGGCTCGCTCGGCCGCTGTGCGTCAGCCGAGTCCTGCTCAGATACTTCAGTTTCACCGGTTGGATGTCGATTTTTAGAATAAAACGTTGTTTGGTGATATTCAATTATAATCTTCAGTGAAACACTTAATGTTGGAGTTTGAAGGACTTCTGTCCGTCTGCTGGTCTCTGTGTGTTTGGTTCTGGTTCATCAGGTCAAAACAGAAATCTGATATTTTCTTTGATGACCGTCCGTCTGCGTAGATAAAGAGCTTTATTTTCTGTTTAATATTATTCAGAAATATCCACTCAGTCACTGGGTAGATCCACAGATCTGTACGTTTATATATAACATCGGAAACTTTTGTTTGTTGATTCCAGTTGTGAGTTTTTTTGTGGTCAGCGTTGGAGTGTGTTAGCTCTGACTTCTTAGAGCCTCGCAGCTGACTTGTATCTCATTTATTTCCATTTTGGTCGTCCATGTTGGGACAGACAGAGTAAACACACAATGACAAACTTGTTCGCTTGTTTCACTACAAGACGGGCTGAACAATTCAAGGTGTGAGCTGACAGTCGGGAATGAAATCAAAAATAATTTATCAAACTGTTCACAGACCAGCGACGGGCTGTCCCTCATGTTGATGAACGTCACAACACTCAGTCTGGTGGAATTGTTCTCCATGTTTCAGTTTACACAGCTGTCACTCACCTGGTTCCTCTTCTCTTGTCCAACATTGCTGCCGTTTGTTTGACCGCAGAGCTCCAATCGATGCTCTGTAGCCCGACACGTGAGCCACACAACCAAGGACATGGAATACCAGAAAAGAAATATGGTTATTAAAGTAAAAATATCAGGCGAGAAACAGATTGAAAGACAAATCAATGCAAGATGGAAAAACAATGAGACAGATTGATATAAACACTTTACATTCCAGAGCTTCAACTTTTAATGAAACTTAGAATGTATTTTAAATGCCATCAGATGAACAAAGAGTCAAACACATTCTTGAGGTCAAAGGAAACAAACGTCTGAGTCTTTCAAAACACTTCACCCTTCTGTCTCTAAGCTTCCCAGCACGAAACCTGCAGCCCACACACAATGTTTCCTTATTTTCTACATAAAAACTGTGTAAACCAGAATACGACTCAGAGGAAACACCATCTGCTTTGTTCTGATATCAAGTTCAACAGAACAGACGGTAAAAAAAAAAAAGACAGAAGAATTACATGGAATGATTTTTAAAACATTAACATGAGAATGTGAATATGTGTTGGTCAGAGTAAGTGGAGGTGATAAAAACTGTGTAAAGCAGAATAACCAAAGAAAAGTTCCTCTCATGTGTTTGGGTTGTTTTTATCTTTATCTGATCAGGAGTTCTGCTCATTAATGATGAAAAATCAGCTCTAAATATCTGATTGTCTTTATTCTGTCAACACAATAAACTCAGAAACATACAGGACTGATCCAGAGACTCTGATTGGCTGTGACATCACCCACCGGAGCCAATAGGAGCGTCCGATGTGGAGACGTGACTCTAGACTTCACTATCAAAGTGAAATTTAGAGCTGATTTTAATCAAAGACCTCGTGGAGGACTACTTTAGACCGGATGCACCTTTAAATGGTCAGAACTTCATTTGCTGTTTCCAAAAACATTTTCTTGAAACAAATTTTTAAAAACTTGATGGAAAGAGAATCTATCTCCTCCTCCTCATTAATGTCTCTCTGAGTCCTTCATCATCAGACGGCGAACGGGGAAACAGCCGTACAATTACCTTTTTCCGCTAGAGTACATTTGATTATCGAGCACATTTGGAGCGTACAGAAGGTGAGCTTTTCTCATCTCACAAATCCAACTGACGTTGCTCACACACACACTGACGGAGAAAACTTCTCTCCATCTCAGCTAATTTGAAACTTATTTTTTTCCTCACAGTCTCATTAAGGTGAACGCAGCGGGTCTGCTTCTGATTTCTGCAGCTGCAATCAATGTCGTTCACACAGACGAAATTAGAGCAAGATGGGAGATTTGATCATTTCACCAAAGAAGAAGAAACTCTGACTTCTGTCAGGTGATGGAGCAGCGAAATCTACCTCCTGCTGGAGGTAAATACTGAAAGACACCCACACAAAACACACACAGTGTGGATGAACAGACACACTAGGTGTGTGTCCCTGCAGACCTCCTCTCCTCCTCTTCAGTCGGGCTGACAGACTTTAGATAAATCACTCATCAGAGCAGCGAGTGAGTGAGCGAGTTGGCTGTTCTACCAATTATTTTAATGAGAACATGAACTCGCCTGATTCGTCTGAGCGGCGTTCAAAGTGCTCTCCCCCCATCACCCCCGCCCCCGCCCCCCAGGGAAGACTAAATCCTGCTGCTTAAAGACTTCTGCTGGCTCTTTTGTTTTGTCTCAGAAAATTGGTTAAAAATAAAAAATGTTTTGCTCGCACGTCAGAGTTTCTGCTGTTGCTGCATCGACGACCACTGATGTGTGGTTGTATCTGGAGCGGCTGCCGAGGAGCATTATGGGTAAACGTCCAGAAGGTTAGAAGTTCAGTTCGTGCAAAAAGAAGAGAAAGGCGGTCGTATTTGTTGATCCTGCACATAAAGTTTAATTCAAGCACAAAGATCACGTCGTCTTTACAGCTTTATTTCTTCGTGGTGGTTTGAGATTTGATTTGATGTGTTTTGTAAGTTTTTGGGTCCAAAATGTTGATATGATGCCAAACTGGAAAAAAAGTAATTGTCAGCTCATATGGAGGAAAACGGTCTGAAATAAAACAAGAACTGGAAAGGTGAAAAAGTTCAGGATGGGATGTTCCAAACTCTCAGGATGAAATCTGCTTCAGAAAACAATAAAATACTTTCACTACTTGGCAGCAGACTTTTTAATGGAATTAATTTTATTTTGAAAATATGACAAACTTGTTTCTATCACTGACTGTAGAATACGGCTGGGACGAGATCTCGGGAGATTAAATCGTGACGATATTTCTCGTTTAAGTAAAAGCTGTCTCGCGGGCAGACTGTGAGATGTCCAAACTTCTATCTGTGACCTGTAGGGGGCAGCAACGTGCCTTTCCTTCGTCTAGTCTGCCAGAAACTGACAGGAAGAAGGAGAAGGAGCACTTCAGCTCAGCAGCAGCCAGGATGACGTCAGAGTCTGAAGATGCCCCGCCCCTTTTAAACCATTTGTGTGGCAGCATTTTGTGTACCCAGAGGAAATAAACAACGGACACGAGCACGATGCAGAGACACACACCTTTCTGTTCCAGGTGAGCGTGTGTTTTCAGACACAGTCAGGGCCTGAAGGTCTCAGCTGCTGCCACAAAATGTGGACATGCTCATGTTCTTGGAAAAGAACAACCACGTGTCAGACTAGGTTGTGTAGTTGTAGCATGTTGTCAGTATCATGCTTGGAAAAGCATGATAAGCTCTACATTGACAGAGTAGTACTTTGGTTAGAGTTTTGCACTTTAAAAAAAGAAATATTTAATTTCATTTGTGGAAAGAAGTTCAACAGTTAAAAGCTCATGCTTCGGTCATACATGGATGTAAGTTATAAAACATTTCAAAATGCACCTGCATTGTTTTTTGACTCTTAAAATAAGTCTGTTTGTCCAGTCATACATTTTGTCATTTTGGTTTTCTTAAAAGTAACGTGAACATCTCGTCTCGTCTCGTGAGCTGAGTGTATCGTTACACTCCAACTGTAAAATAATGATTTAGACCTCCTGCGTTCTGTCTTTGTTCCACAGAGATGAAGAGGATTTAAACAGAAAGACACACCAACAGTGAGATAACAGCCGCAGCGACGCATTCAGAGAACCGGACTGAAGAAAACAACAGAAGAAGGAGAAGAAGGAGGGAAAAGTTCAAACTACAGGAGGAACGTCAGGATAATCAGGAGGTCGATCCTTCAGGAAGTTCTGCTGACCTTCATCGGACCGAAGAGAAGCTCATCCTCATCATTTCAGCTCCTTCATCACTGCCCCCCCGCCGTCAGCACTTCAGGCCCACCAGGACTCTTCTGATGAAACTGTGCAGATTCCAAAGGCCCAGCAGGCTTCACACTGAATTAGCCTGTTAACGACACACACAGGCATGTCTGAACTAACACACACACACACGCACACACAGAGGATGATGTGATGCCGCCTAACTAGGGAAATACATCAGCTGCTAACAAGGAGGAGCAAACCACCGACGCACAAACACCTTGTTCTTTAATGATATCTGTTAATCAGAAATGAAGGCAGCTCCACACACACACACATTTCAGACAGGTTTTATTACAAATTTGATTTGTGATGTTATTGAAAGTGTCGTGGTGTGCATCGCTCACTGAGACAGAGAGTGTCGGGGTGGGGGGGCTCACCCATTACTCAGCTTACATTTATATATAAATACATTTGAACATTTTCCATCAGAATATATGTCATTTTTATGATAACTTGTTTAAAGCAAAATATAAACTGACATAAATATGATAAACACAGAATATAATATTTCTGAAAGAATCACAGAAAAGGTGAGCAGATTTTTTACATCATTTATGTTCATCGGTCTGATCAGCAGTTTATGGAGAACATTAAATCAATGACGACTTAAAGGCCCGTACTTTTTATACAGTCTCTTATTTTGAAGGTTTGATGTCCATCAGAAGATAATTTTTTGGGTTTAAGAACCAAAACCATCTCATTAGTTTTCCATCTCCTTTCAGGCTTCTCTCTGGAGCTCCAGGAACAAGTCAGCCAATCAGAAGAGAGGTTCTGATCCAATCAGAGGAGAGGTTCTGATCCAATCAGAAGAGAGGACCTGTTCCAATCAGAAGAGAAGATCTGATCCAATCAGAGGAGAGGATCTGATCCAATCAGAGGAGAGGATCTGATCCAATCAGAGGAGAGGATCTGATCCTATCAGAAGAGAGGACCTGTTCCAATCAGAGGAGAGAAGATCCAATCAGAGGAGAGGTTCTGATCCAATCAGAAGAGAGGATCTGTTCCAATCAGAAGAGAAGATCTGATCTAATCAGAGGAGAGGATCTGATCCAATCAGAAGAGAGGATCTGTTCCAATCAGAAGAGAGGACCTGTTCCAATCAGGAGAGAGGATCTGATCCAATCAGAGGAGAGGATCTGATCCAATCAGAAGAGAGGTTCTGATCCAATCAGGAGAGAGGATCTGATCCAATCAGAGGAGAGGATCTGATCCAATCAGAAGAGAGGTTCTGATCCAATCAGAAGAGAGGACCTGATCCAATCAGAGGAGAGGATCTGATCCAATCAGAAGAGAGGTTCTGATCCAATCAGGAGAGAGGACCTGTTCCAATCAGGAGAGAGGATCTGATCCAATCAGAGGAGAGGATCTGATCCAATCAGAGGAGAGGATCTGATCCAATCAGAAGAGAGGATCTGATCCAATCAGAGGAGAGGATCTGCTCCTATCAGAAGAGATGATCTGATCCAATCAGAAGAGAGGATCTGATCCAATCAGAGGAGAGGATCTGTTCCAATCAGAGGAGAGAAGATCCAATCAGAGGAGAGGATCTGCTCCTATCAGAAGAGAGGATCTGATCCAATCAGAGGAGAGAAGATCCAATCAGAGGAGAGGATCTGCTCCAATCAGAGGAGAGAAGATCCAATCAGAGGAGAGGATCTGATCCAATCAGAGGAGAGGATCTGCTCCTATCAGAAGAGAGGATCTGATCCAATCAGGAGAGAGGATCTGATCCAATCAGAAGAGAGGATCTGATCCAATCAGAGGAGAAGATCTGATCCAATCAGAAGAGAAGATCTGATCCAATCAGAGGAGAGGATCTGATCCAATCAGAAGAGAGGATCTGATCCAATCAGAGGAGAAGATCTGATCCAATCAGAGGAGAGGATCTGTTCCAATCAGAGGAGAGGATCTGATCATCCAAATGGAGGTGTGCCTTCAGACCGGTTGGACCTTTAATGTTAACTCTGGCTGTGCAGCGACAGCTTCCATAAACGGAGACACAACATTCCCTCCTGGTGTTAAGTTTTCCTTATTACGGCCTCGGGGTCGGAGCTGGTTACACTTTCCCAGCATGCTCGCTGTCCTTTTATCATCGTGTTTAAAGTGGCCAGAGGAAACCCACCAAAATCAGCTCACACTGTGAACTTTATATCACAAGTTTTCTGAGTGACTGTGCTCTGAAGCAGCTCTGACGTTTACTTAACTTTAGCCCAGATTTATCCCTTTAGGTGTCAGGTTCAATTGCTGCTGTTCAAATTGTTTCCACCACTAAACATCCAGCAGTCGCAGCAGAGGCTAATACCCGCACTGCCTTTGTGTTTGGGTGTGCGTCTCCAAGTACATGAATCTGTATATGTGTATGTGCTTAAATCGCTGTGTGTTATAATGATTTATTTCCTGTTTAATCGGGTTTGGCAGAGCAGATTGAGCTCAAGCTCAGCGTCAAGGTGTATTTATGCTGTGTGTGTGTGTGTGTGTGTGTGTGTGTGTGTGTGTGTGTGTGTGTGTGAGTGTGTCTCAGAGAGTATTTATAGTTCTGGTCCAATCTGCGTTCTATCCAGCTGTAGTGAGCAGATAGTGGTTTTCAAACAACACAGGGTGCCCATACCAATATATCACACACACACACAAACATGTAAAATATAAACACGAATGCCTCCAAAACCACAAATAACACAACACATGAATCTCAGTAAAATTACTGTACAATAAATGGAATTTAACGTTGTGAATAAATTAAGTTTGAGCTTCATAAACTAATTCCAGTATTTTCCAGTTGACAACTTTTAATCCTCTAAAATATTGTTCTACTGTTCTCATCCAGAGAAGCCGCCTCAGATTAATTGAAGGATTAACTCACATTACATTAAAATGCTGTTTAGTGGATTCAAAATGGAACTTTAATCCCACAGATGCTTCTTAAAGGCACATTGTTAGGAAGGTTTAAAGGTCCAGACGGTCTACAGGTAGACCTCCGTGTGGTCTCTGATCCTAAATCAGATCCAGGTTCTGTATTAAACCAGTTATAGTCTCAGAGAAACCCTCACAGTCTGGATTCAGAAACTGAACCTTAAAACCAGCCGTCAGGACTTCTGGGACTTTGTGATGTCACAACAAAGCAGCTTCGCCCCCTAGGGCCCCGCCCACCTGCCAGCCTTGAAGTGGACTAACTGATGTTCCAGCTGTTCTTAATGAACCAATGAGATGGAAACGGCAGCAGCTTCGTTTGATTTAGTTTGGTCTGAAGATGAAGACCACAATCTGACAGAAGATCGCTGCTGTCGGACTCAGCCGAGCCAAACAACACACATGTTGTGTTTATCAGTGTTGTACAGATGCAGAACCGGCAGTGTAAAACATCCAAATCTAAAAACAATGTGTCTGATGTCGGAGTGCAGCTTTAAAAAATAAGACGACGAGTCTGTTCTTTACTAATTTATTTGTGGGAAACAAACAGAAATGGAAGGAGAGGATGTGAAAAGAGAGAAAATGTGTGTCTGTTGTGTGATGACACGACATGTTGGAGCAGGAATGAAGAGTCGGAGGAAAATTTCATCACTTATTTACTAATTTGCCTCCACGAATGACCTTTTCAACTTTCTAACACGTGAGAAATAAACATTGGGAGTGAAGTTGGATGGCTCTGTTGTGATCCGTGTTCTTTTAAATCAACACGCTGTTTACTGGTGGGACCGTCCTAACCTCATTAGCCTCTGCCTGGCTGATTAGCATTGGACTCTTGGGCGCAGAGAAACAACAATTACTGATCATTATCACCATTTATTTAAATAATGAAGCAGCCAGCTTTGTATTGACAAACAAAAGGTCAAAAATTAGCAGAGAAAAAGCTGCGAGCGTAGTTCCTGCCTAACATTATTATATTCCACCACGGCATCCATATATACTTTCATTTGCTCCTATTTGCTTCAGTTAAATGAGGTACAAAACTAGAAATGAAATTGTGTGTATAATGTCACATTGGACCTTCCCAAGTTGTGTGTATCCAAACAAAGATGGAAGCTGAATATGAATCACACATCTGATCAGATCTGAACTGAACACGATGAATACGATTCATATGATCGATCACAACAACGAGCTGACAGCCAAAAGAGCAGCAACAGGATGAATAAAGTTTACAGTGAGAGCGGGATGTTTAATTAGACACATAAAGATGGCCAGATTTTCTACAGCAGAGAAAAAGATCACTTCTGATAAACAAATCCTTATTTTTCTATTTTAACAATAATTGTCGTTTGGACTTGTCTTTAAAAGGGAAAATAAACACGTGACAGGAAGAGCTGAACACTCTGGACTGTCCTGATTGGGTGGTTCAGTCTGTCAGTCGCTCAGTAGCCCCTCCCCCTAACCCCTCCCCTCCTTCCTCTAAATGGAGCTTCATTTAAAAAATGAACATCATGTTGTGTTGAAGACTGTAAACTAGAGACTGAGACCATAAACTCATCAGGAAAACGTTTACTGAGGAGGAGGAGGGACATTTTCCCATAGACTTCAATATAAAGGATGAAAAACCCTTCCATTTTAAGTGTATGGAGAAACTATCAGAAACAGCTCCTGCTGCTAACTAACGTAAACACGTCTCTAATGTGACGTCGCAGGAATCTGGTGCAGAAACATCATTTTTCTTTGTGTGTTGCTCTGATTGGACCTTCAGTCCCGCTCAGTGTTTCAGTGTGATAAGGGAACAGCTAACAGGCCGATTGAAGATACCTGTTAGCATGACACACACAATGTGCTTCAGCTACTGTGTGTCTGTGTGAGTCTGTGTGTGTTTTAGTTGTATTTTTCTTTTGTTGAGTAAAAATTCTAAATCTTTGATTCAGATTTTTCTGCCTTCTTTGTCTTTAGAAGTTCGACACGTGTTCGACTGACCTGGTGAGGAAATGTCTCCGGACCTGGACTCTGAGTCTGTAAAGTGAAGCTTTAAACCTTCGTTCTATCTGATGACACCAGAAGTCAGACTGTATTGAAGTGTATGGGAAAATGCCCCTCCTTCTCCCTCCCTCGCTCAGTAAACGTCCGGCTGTCTTCAGTCTCTCACTCTGTGGTTTTCATTTGGAGCTTCAGAGACTCACAAACAGACGGTTGTGTCCATTAATGTGATTGTTTACCCAAAAACAAACTGCACACACAGCAGTGTTTCCTTGTTGTGCGCCGCTGTTAGAAAACATCACGTTCGAGCGGTTTGAATCTTTTTACAGACGAACGCTCCAGCTGGATCTTCGGCAGGTTTATTCTGTTTGATGGCGTGCTCGCCCTGCCGACCTGTGAGGAGCAGTTTGAGTTTTAGAGACAGGATTTATAAAAATGTCCTGAGTGCTCCGTGAACAGCTGAAGGCTGATATGTGTGTATGTGTGGAAAATGTACAGCCTCATCAAGTTATTGTACGCAGCCGTCAGTACAGTTGTGTATTGATTTCTTTAGAAAAACATTTATGTGAAAACATCAATGAAGTCGTCCTTGACAATAGTACAATCAGCTCACCACCCGAGGCCTCGCTGCTTCCTGCCGCTGCGCCGCGTAATTGGCGAGTATCGATCTGGAAACAGGAAGGAGCCGCAAAGAAAGTTTACGTTAAACCTCCAGGCCAGTTAATGATGTGTTGGACAACACGAGATACGTCTGAGCTTCATTAGGAAACAAGTTTACAGGAAGACCGATTCATTTTTACATCCAAATAATAAAACTAGAAAATGTAACCAAACATCTGACGCCACTTTTAACTGAACGGAACAGTTTTCAACTTTTCTTTGGTCATTCTGCTTCAGGAAAAGAAGGAAACATTCAGAGTGTGTTGGTAGTTAGAGAATAGAGTCTGAACTGATCAGACAGAATCAGATGAGGAAAGATTTTAAAAATGAAAAACAGAAAAGGATAAAAACCGGAAAAGTCCTGAATGTGGCTCTGAGGGTGTGAAGTCTCTGACACGGGGGGTTCTGGAGGGCGGGGTCACCCTGGACAGGTCTCCAGTCCATCACAGAGACAGACAGACCTACAGACAGTTTAGAGTCACCAATGAACCCAAACATGATGTCTTTGGAGACTCCACACAGAAATCAAACCCAGGACCTCCTTGTTGTGTAACCACTAAGCCACCGTGCCGCCCTCAGTTATGCGTTTACTCTAAAATCTCTGAGGAAGAGAGGAAGCTCCTCCCCCTGCTTCCCTCTCCTCCAATCAGTTCACCTTCCTCTCTCCTCTTTCCTTGATCCCTTCTCACCTTCACTTTTCCTTCCTTCCTCTGTCCTCTGCATCTCTTCCTTTATTTTTTCACCTCCTCCTTCACCTTTCCTTTCCCCTCCAATGTTTCCTATTTTTGTCTCCATCCTTCCTTCACTTTTCCTTCTCCTGGTTTTCTTTCTTGTCTTTCCCATTAGATGCATCCTTCTCTCCTCCTCTCCTGCTTTCCTTCCCTCCTCTCCTCCCCCTCGGTCATTTGTGGTCTCTGTGTGTGTTTGTATGAGTCAAGCGGTGGCTGTATTAAACACTTAGCCTTCTTCTCTCCTGAGTCGAGACAATTTATCCATCGCTCAGGGCGAGAGGAGCGAAATAGCTAAATCACATTGTGCCATTAATTTAATTAGCTGGTAATTGACATTTTAAATGCTTCACATTTAAATTAGATGGCTGGCTTTTTGATGGAAGTCACAGCAACTGAGGGACCGATTAAATCTCCACAAAGGAGCGAATAAGGAGGCTCCGGAGGGAGGAGAGGAAACTGCAGAGTGAATCATCGAGGGATGAAGGAATGAAGGAGGAGAGGGAGCAGGAGGAAGGTGACATGGAGGGAAAGACCTTCAGAAAAAGAAACTCAGAGGGAGAGAAGTCAAAGTGTAAGAAGGAAACAAACCAATATCTTCCCTGTTTGTTCTGGAGGTCGGAGGTCGTCCAGGTCCTTCTCATCCCTCCGGTCTGCTGCCTTCACTCTTCCAGCAGGATCAGGCTCTCCGTCTCACTGAAGCTGGACCAACAAGCCCAGATCCACGGAGGCTCCACCTCACAACTCAACAGCTCGTCCTCAGAAAGGAGTCCAGACCTGCAGGATCAGGATAAGGTGGTCATAATGCTGTGACTGATCGTTGTGTATGTTGCACTTTGTCGTCAATATTTCACTCGTCGTCAATCAGGTGTGCGACGCACTTCACACTGTGAAACACACACTGATGCAACTTTGCATGAAAATGTGTGGCAGTGTGTTTTAGATCTGCTGCTCTCAGACTCCTCCTTCTTCCTCCACAGTGAAAACGGTGAATAAATCATCTTTGGAAAAATGATAAGAGAGTTCCGCTCACACTTATCTGAATATATTCAACAGTCCAGAGAGGGAGCCATTTGGGCTATTGACTAAATTAATGTGATGAGCATGTCTCTTGTCAGATTCAGATGTGTGTGTGTGTGTGTGTTTGTGCGTGTGTGAGTTTAAGTTAATGTGATTAGTACGAGTGTCAATGAGAGCGAACAAATGATTGTGTGGAGTGTGACTGATAAACAAGGTTACACTTTCAACACAACGTGACCTGAGAACCAATACGAGCCGACGAGTCCGTGGGACAGGAAGTGAGAGAGAGAGAGAGGGAGAGAGAGGGAGGGAGAGGCAGAGAGAGGGAGAGAGAGAGAGAGAGAGAGAGAGAGAGGGGAGAGAGAGAGAGAGGGAGAGAGAGAGAGAGAGAGAGAGAGAGAGAGAGGGAGGGAGAGAGAGAGAGAGAGGGGAGAGAGAGAGGGAGGGAGAGGCAGAGAGAGGGAGAGAGAGAGAGAGAGAGAGAGAGAGAGAGAGAGAGAGAGAGAGAGAGGGAGAGAGAGAGGGAGGGAGAGGCAGAGAGAGGGAGAGAGAGAGAGAGAGAGAGAGAGAGAGAGAGAGAGGGAGAGAGAGAGAGAGAGAGAGAGAGAGAGAGAGAGAGGGAGAGAGAGAGGGAGGGAGAGGCAGAGAGAGGGAGAGAGAGAGAGAGAGAGAGAGAGAGAGGGAGAGAGAGAGAGAGGGAGAGAGAGAGAGAGAGAGAGAGAGAGAGAGAGAGAGGGAGAGAGAGAGGGAGGGAGAGGCAGAGAGAGGGAGAGAGAGAGAGAGAGAGAGAGAGAGAGAGAGAGAGAGAGAGAGAGAGAGAGGGAGAGAGAGAGGGAGGGAGAGGCAGAGAGAGGGAGAGAGAGAGAGAGAGAGAGAGAGAGAGGGGAGAGAGAGAGAGAGGGAGAGAGAGAGAGAGAGAGAGAGAGAGAGAGAGAGGGAGAGAGAGAGGGAGGGAGAGGCAGAGAGAGGGAGAGAGAGAGAGAGAGAGAGAGAGAGAGGGAGAGAGAGAGGGAGGGAGAGGCAGAGAGAGGGAGAGAGAGAGAGAGAGAGAGAGAGAGAGGGAGAGAGAGAGGGAGGGAGAGGCAGAGAGAGGGAGAGAGAGAGAGAGAGAGAGAGAGAGAGAGAGAGAGGGGTCTGTATGAATGTGAATATCTGCATTGCACATTTGAATGTGTGTGAAGAAGACGGTGCAAAGACAGAATGACTGGAGATGTCAGCACTTTTCATCTATTTTTAAAGAAGTCCATGCACACACACACACAGACACACACACACACACACACACACACACACACACACACAGGTGTCTCACTGCTGCCTGATCTTTTCTCACTGGTGTTTAAATATTCTTTCAGCTGCAGTTCTTCAAAGGAAAGTCCATCACAACGACGACGACTGTTTGATATGCCCACCGTCGACAGGAGAGAGAGAGAGACGGGGGGGTTAATGGTTTAAAGGTCCATACGGTCTGAAGGTGGACGTTAAAGGAGTCACTCGGGGTCCGTCTCTGAACATCGGGGCTCAACATCTGCAGGTCTGCCGTCTCTCCTGATGGAGGACTCTGTTTGAAAGCGTTGAACTGAAACTCCTTCATGTGTCTGTCGAGAGAGGAAAACAAAACACTGATCACTCAACCCAACCGGTCGAGGCAGATGCCCCCCCCAGCCTGGTTCTGTCTGAGGTTTCTGCCTCTTAAAGGAAGTTTTTCCTGCTCATGGGGGATCTGTTGGGTCTCTTTAAATCATTTTATAAAGACTTTGGTCCAGACCTGCTCTGTATGTAAAGAGTCTTGATGTAACTTTGTTATGATTTGGAGCTATACAAATAAATCTGATTTGATTTGATTTGATTATGAAAATAACATCATGAGATGCTCCTTAAATGTTGCTGTAAAGATGGCCGTCTTTTCACTGGGAAGTGTGTTTGAGACGGTCCAGATGAGTCCAGATGAGTCCAGCTGGTGTTCTGTTGGTGAGGATAATATTGTGGATGTGAGCTCAGAGACAGGAGACATGAGCCTGAGCGATGAATAATAAAGGAAACGGATCTTTGAACTGCCCCAAATCTTCTCCTCTGGTTGTATTCATCTCCATCAGCTCAGTGGAGATCTGAGGCCACTGACCCTCATCAGTAAATGCATTAAGAGCACCAGCACAAGGTCTGTGTGTGTGTGTGTGTGTGTGTGTCTGTGTGTGTGATGAGTTTTCCCTCCACTCGGACACAAACTTGTCGACCTTTCTGTTTCCTGTCGTCTGTTGAGAAGAAGGTTTTTGCTTTGTTGGTGTTTCGTTCTTTATTTTGTTCCCTCAGAAACCGTCTTTGTTTTAAAGGTGTAGGAATTCCCACGTAACCATGGCAACGACAACGTCGCTTCACGGTGCGTCATGGGCAACACGAACCTGGAGTTTATTTCATCTTAGTGATGAGAAGCCGGCTGTCAGGTTCGAGTCCCTTCAGGTCTCCGCAGAGTCTCCTGATCCGGTTTGTGAAGTTCAACACAAACAGAAGCTGCTTTCTGTGTTCAAACACACAAAACCATCCTTTTGTCTGAATTCAGGTTCGTCTGAACGTCCCCAGGGGCCAACATGTGAGGCATTCAGGGGACGCCCGAGTGGCGGGAAATAAAGTTCTGAACTCCCTGAATTATAAGAGCAATCATATTTTTCCTGGACTTATTTCAGCGCCTGTAAAATTTTCCAGTTTCATTTCAGTAATCATCCCCCTGACAAGTAATCTCGGACCCCCCCTCAGCTGTCAGTGTTCAGGTCTGACAGAAAAGAGGCGACTTAATATACGTTTTCTACACAAAACACTCAGCAATCAGATGCGACACATGTCACAGTAAATACAAGTTATTTTGGAGATAACATAGGACAAATTTTAAGTGTTTGCCGCTTGTTAAATTCATTCAATCTGTGATTCCACTCTTGTTTTCAAACTGTCAGAAGGAACATCTCAATCGCTGAAAGAAGTTACTCTTCTAATAAGATGATGGATGAGAAACGAATCTGTGCTCTTTGGCTGACAAAACACGCCTCAGTGTGACAGACAAATGACAGTCTGCTCCACCAAGAGTCATCACCAGCGGCTGTAAGAGCGTCCCACCAAATGGAAGTATAATCTCACACATTAGAAAAATAAAAAATAAAAACAGGAAGTCTGACGTTCCAGTGCTGGTTATTCTCAGGCTGAGATCATTTTACTTTGAAACCAGCTGCCTGTCTGTTTCTCTTTAAGGTTTTACGGCCGACAGATTTATTTCTCACAGTGATTCTGAGCTTCTGTTAATTCAGACTCTCCAGAGCTAAACCTGAATCTGAACCTTCGACCACACGAAGATGCTCAAATGTCCCCAAAAACACAAGCTGCATTACACAGTAATCTGTGTTATTACTATTGTTATTATGTGTTATCATTGTGTTATTATGTGCAGACTACATTCAGGGTGTTTGCAGCTACTTTCTGTGTTCACTCTGTGAAAACACAACTGTGAACCTCATAGCTGAGCTATCAGAAAAAACATCTGTGTCCAAGTGAGTTGTGTTTTTATGAAGATGTATTTCAGTGTGTGTGTGTGCGTGTGTGTGTGTGTGTGTGACTATCAGAACATATGTGCCTGCAGGTGAGCTCGTTTGGCTTTGTAGGTGTTTTTTAATGAAATTGTGAAGTGTAGCATGTGTATGTATTGTGTGTATTGTACGTCTGTGTGTGTCTGTGTGTGTGTGTGGCTGCACACTTGCCTGAGTGTCAGCTGATTGCAGTCGGATGGAAAAACAATTGGAAATGCCTCTCCAGCTGATAGATCCGTGTAATCAGGGGTTACACACTGAGCTGTGTTCAGAATAACAATGTCTCCACAACACAGCTAGTTACCATATAGATAAGACGCACACTAGACCTCCACTGTGCTGTTTTTGTCACACATTAGGAGGCAATCAGGGACTCACATCTAGTTAACAGCAGCCTCTCCAGCTCAGCAGTTCACACGCAGGGTATTGACTGAGAACAACAAGAGGCTGGAAGTGTGAGCCAAAGGCGATCAGTCCTGGAGCTGCTGCCGGACGTTTACTGAGATGAATCAGGAATATTCAGAGTTCACTGCATTCCAAATTTAATTCTGCAAACAGATCTGCGTTAAAAGCACACACTGAAGATTTCCTTATTTTCTAGATAAAAACCAGAATAACCAAAGAAAAGTTGGACACAGCCAGGCCTCTGATTGGCTGTGACATCACCCACCGGAGCCAATAGGAGCGACTTTAGTTCTGTTGGTGGTCTGAATCCAAAATCAGTCTGTGAATTCTCTGGGAGACGTCTGGGGTGAACAGTGGGAGAACATCAGAACCGTACGGCACCACCGGGTTCAAACCTCTTACCTTTAAGGATCCATCTGAGATGCAGAGTCTGCTGGTCCTGGTCCTGGTCCTGGTCCTGGTCCTGGCCCTGGTCCTGGCCCTGGCCCTGGCCCTGACCCTGGCCCTGGCCCTGGCCCTGGCCCTGGCCCTGGCCCTGGCCCTGGCCCTGGCCCTGGTCCTGGTCCTGGTCCTGGTCCTGGCCCTGGCCCTGGCCCTGGCCCTGGCCCTGGCCCTGGCCCTGGTCCTGGTCCTGGTCCTGGTCCTGGTCCTGGTCCTGGTCTGGACTCCACTGTCTGATTTTTCTGTTACTGGGATCTACAGGGGATTCAGCAGGGAGAGCAGAGGGTCAACACCATGACATCAATTTCTGTTTCTAAAACAGGAGAGCAACAACACTGGATGTGTATGCATGTGTGTGTGTGTGCGTGTTTGTGTTTGTGTAACTGCATGTGTGTGTGTGAGACAGGCCAATGAGACCAACACCAGGAGATCAGTGCTGTCCTGCCAAAACATCATTTCAGCAACACAGGCCAAAAGGCAACCCCAGTCTGTGTGTGTGTGTGTGTCTGTGTGTGTCTGTGTGTCTGTGTGTCTGTGTGTGTGTGTTCACCTGTGTAGAATTTGTAATCATCTGTGTAGTGACATGTAAACGTTTGTGTGATGAGGTGAATTATGCATATCAGTATATTTGTGTGCTGCATGTGTGTTGTTATTCACACAGCAGGACCAGGGGTCATGACTCCACTCAGTGTAATGATGCTGAGGTGTCTGTGTGTGTCTGTGTGTGTCTGTGTGTGTGTGTGTGTCGGTATGGGCCGCTGAGCACACCCCAGGGAGCAGGAGGTGATAAGTCAGCTGTCTTCCCAGAATGATAATGACGTCCTCTGCTCGGCTCCTGGACCCTGCTGGACTCCGTCCACCGAGTACAGCTGCATCTGTACCGCACACACACACACAGACACACAGACACACACAGACACACACACAAACACAGTCATATACAGTATATACGCTCACCTCTGCAGTACATTTCCCACCTCTTCGCTGCTTTCTTGTCAAAGTTCTCTCATCCTGCTCGCTCGTCCACAGAGGAAAGTTTCTCAGCCGTCTGTCTCTGCTGCTGGAAACAGGAACATCAGCTGTTGGACTCAAGAGACCTGGACAGGACGGAGACAAGGACAGGGACGGGGATGGGGGAGTGGACGAGGGCGGGGGCGGGGACGGGGACGGGGACGAGGATGGGGACAAGGATGGGGACGGGGTCCACCCTGGACAGAGTCAAACAGCACACACTCCTCTGAGGTTCATGTCTTTGGACTGCCTGGGATTCAAACCTTAAACCTTCTCTGCGCTGCAGTCCAGTATTTAACAGGTAGATCAGGAAAACCAGGTCTGACCTGAGTCAGTCTCCAGTCCAGCTCCTGGTCCAGGCCCCTCAACAGGACTGCTGCAGGTAAGACACCCTAAGAGCTGGTCCAGGATCTGTTCTCGTCCTCCATGTGGTCTCCTGAATCCAGTCCAAGTCCTTGACCAGCTGCTGGACCCCTGATCCTCCATGAATGTGGTCTGTGAATCCAGACTGTTGTGGTTCTGGTCTGTGGTTCCCTGATGATGAACCAGCTCCTGAGGACATCCCTCCGTCTTCAGTCTCTTTATCAGATCTGAACTTTTTACTGACACCAGTCTTTTATTGTGAAACTTCAGGCTCTTCCTGTCACTTTACTTCCTTCTGATCTCCTTCAGTTTCCACCTCTGACCTTCGTGTCCTCCATCTTTAATGTCTCCTTCCCTCCCTTCCTCTCCTTCCTCCTTCCTCCTTTCCCTGCTGGTTATTTAACGGACCTCGTGCCGTGATGGAATAATCTCTTCAGCGTTTTAGTGAACCGATGCGTTGTGGTGACCTCGCCGTGGCACCGTGTTCCTCCCCGGGCGAGGAGCTAAATTGCAGCAACCTTCACATCGAGCAAAGAGCATCGGAGAGAAAATTGTCTCTCTTCAGGAAAAATTGGATCTCTATTTAGTCCTGCAATAACAGGAAGGAAGCCGGAGGGAAGGTCCAGGTCCTCGACTCCGCCTCTACATGGTTTAATGAAAAGGGGCCGGTGTTCCCGCCCTCCTCTGCCTTTTCCCTCCTTTTGTCCAAATCTGCCTCTCCGGATTTTCCGTTTCTGTCCTCAGGTTCCTCACTTTGTTCCTAATTTAATGTTTAAACATGTTAAACAAAGGCTCCGCCCCCAAACTGACAGAACAGTTAACGTTCAGGTGGGACGGCTTCCCGACTGAAGGAAACGTATTTTTATATCTTCACCAAAAGGTTCAAATATCCACCGACGAAACGACGGATCACAGAAACAAACCACCAAAACTATTAACCAATTAACTTTCAGGATGCTAAAACTATCAGCCAATAAGAGAAAGACACACACACACACACACACACTCAGGGCAGGCTGATCTGACTCCAGAGGGAATGATTTCACCATATACTCATCTCAGCCTCTGTGATTATGGCTGTCGGTAAAAATGGCAAATAATGGCGGCAATGTGCTGTGAAATGAAGCCCATCGTGTGTGTGTGTGTGTGTGTGTGTGTGTGTGTGTGTGTGTGCGTGTGTGTCTGTGTGTGTGCAAGTGAAAGAGAGAGAGGGAGATACTGGGTCATACTGGTGTGAGTGAGAGGAGAGAAACAAGAGATGATGAAGATGATGAACCCACTGAGACAGAACAGCAGGTACTGAAGTGTGTGTGTGTGTGTCTGTGTGCGTGTGTGTGTCTGTCAGTCTGTCTGTGTGTGTGTGTGTGTGTGCGTGTGTGTGTGAGAGAGAAAGAGAGAGAGAGAGAGAGAGAGAGCACAGATATGATTGCTGGCAACAATCATCCTCTACAATTTGATCAGGTCATCAAAGTGTCAAGCTAAAACATAACAGCCAGGACGCCCCCAGCCCCTGGTGTCACACACACAGACACACACAGACACACACAGTGACACACACACACACACACACACACACACACACACACACACACAGACACACTCCCAGTGACCTGAACAGATTTAGGTCCCAACAGCGTGAGAGCAAGCGAAGACAAGATCATCATCATGTGGACCACTCTGTTTGTTCAGCTCTGCTTTTTGTGCGTTTGTGTGTCTCTTTTTGTCAGTGTGAGGACAACAAACTAAATGCTTTGATTCACACGGAGCTTGTTTATGTCGCAGGAATATTCATTTCTGAAATCGAGGCCCTGCAGGGAGGAACACAAGTGAGACAACAGCCGGCAGCTGTGTGTGTGTAGTGTGTATTTGTGTGGATGCATGTACAGTGGAAAACACACACATACACACAGACACACACCAAAAACTTTTGGCCATTTTTATTTAATTAGTCAGTGTCCTCTGCAAAAATTACACAAAAGCCCTGAACCGGCAGACACACACAGACACACACAGACACACACAGAAGGCCTTCCCTCGGTGGCTCTGGAGCTCAGACTATCGTCAGAGATCATGGGGGAATCTGACAAGTCCTGTTGCCATGGTGATGGTAACACGGTTACCTACAGGTGTTTCCTGCTGGAATGGCGGTCTGACACGTGACGGATCCGGTCTGAACTCAGTCCAGTTCAGCTCCCGATACAGCAAACACACCTCCACCTCCGTCCGTTAGTGTCCGTCCTCCTCCTGCCGCATCATCTGCAGTTAAACTATAATCACCAGCAGCGTGTTAGAGTGACGACACTAAGTATCGTCTTCAGCCACCATCCATCTGTCCATCCATCCATCTATCCACCCGTTCATCCATCTGTCCATCCACCCGTCCATCCATCTATCCATTCATCCATCTATCCATCCATCCATCTATCCATCCATTTTATTTATTTACTCTTTTTTTGAGGAAAATTCAAACATAAAAAGTAAGAAATACGTCACATGTGCAGGTGAGGTAAAAACCCATTACGGGCTTATCTGAAAACCTCACCTAGGGAAATTAAAATAAAATTAAAATATTAACTATAATAATACTAACAATGCAGTTTAAAGTATCAACAAAAATATCTTTTACCTAATTAAAATTATATTCAAACTATGAAAAAAAAAAATGTCACAAAACAGCACATATGTTGAAAACATCAACATAAATCAATCAAGCGTCTATAATATCAAATCTCTTTGACATCAAAGCTTCTTTGAGTTTCATTTTATATCTAGATAAAAACAAAGAATCCGTTAATAGATGCAAATTTGTATTCCATAATTGGACTCCACGGTATCTTAATGAATACTGTCCTCGGGATGTATGATACATTGGTGGGTGCCAGTTATTGATTTGTCTGGTTGAATAAATGTTAACTTGAGAATTACAAATAAAGAATGTTTGAAAACTTTGTGGCAAGTCTGTACTCATGTACTTCAATTTAAAAATAAATGTACATATTTGAAGACTGTTTAAATCAAAAATGTCCAGTAAATTGCATTTCAAAAAAAGTGGAGCGAAAAACTTCTATTGGAAATAAGTAAATTGGTATCATCTGCAAATAATATTTGACATAAAGTCTTTGATACTGCTGCAAGATTGTTAATGTATATAAGAAACAATAATAGCCCTAAGATGGAACCTTGTGGTACCCCACACTGTATCATATGTCTCTCAGACTTTATACTATTGATGCTGACATATTTTGTACATAATCATTAAGCCACTTCAGAGCGTGGTCATGAAATCCATATTTGTAATTTGTAAGTAAAATGTCATGACTGACGGCATCAAATGCTTTTGAGAGATCCAAAAAAATACCACATGCAAACTCTTTCTTCTCTAAGGCAGTATAAATCTTGTGTACATATGGGCAGAATGATTTTTGTGGACTCCATACAGTATTTTATATGTGTTTAAATGTTAAAGAATGCGTTTATATACCAGTTTTTCTAAAATGTTAGAAAAGCATTGAAGAACTGAAATGGGACGGTAATTTGTAAAATACCCTGGATCGCCTGATTTAAAAATTGGAATAACCTTTGCAATCTTGAGATCAGAGCGAACAATACCAGTTTCCATGGATACCGCAAAAATATGTAATAATGGTTTCAGAATTGATTTTTTTACCTCTTTAACAAGGGATGCAGTAATTCCGTCATGACCTGCAGCAGAATTTTTTAACTCTATTATAATATCATTTATCTCTTTGTTATCAGGAGGTTCAAAATAGCACACTGATGGAAAACAACCTCTTATATAATCAGTTGGACTTTCGTTTGTGTTACCAATCTTTTTAGAAATAGAGACTCCCACATTTACAAAAAAACTCATTGAATTTGCAAGCAATATCAAAGGGATTTATGATGAGTGATGGAAAATTTGTGGATGCTTTTTTCTTTTGCAGTAATTGACTTATAATTTTCCATGTGGCCTTGATATTACTTGCAGAGTTCTTAAATTGATCACTGAAAAAACTCTTTTTAGCCATTCTAAGAAGATGATTATATTTATTTTTGTACAGCTTATAATATGCTAGATTTAGGGGTGTAGGACATACAATCTATTTTCTATAAAGCTTGTTTTTTATTTTGACAGATCTTTTTCAAACCAGCAGTAAACCACCCACTATTATTATCTTAGTCCAATCTTTTTGAGCCAGTTACTAATGGAAAACTTTTAAAGAATGCAGAATTAAACGATTTAATTAATAAGTCGTAGGCTAAATTTGCGTCGTTCTCCATATATACATTTTCAAAAGATATTTTCTCCAACCTGTCCTTAAATTTACGTTTGTTACTTGCATTGAATTTTCTATACGTTTCTGTGGCAACTTGATTTTTAGTCTTAGTTCCACCAATCATGGTAAGTTGGAAGACTTGAAAATGATCCGAAATGTCTTTTTTCACATTTTGAATAGAATTTCTCAATATATTATCAATCAAAGATGCAGATTTATTTGTCACCCTTGTTGGTTTACTAATGGTTGGATAGAAATTATTCAAAAAGTCTTCTGTAGGAGAGAGATTTTCAGCCCTAAAAAGATCGATATTAAAGTTCCCAAGAATATAACATGTTTTCCCCTCCTTATTTATTAGCTCCAGAGTATTGTTGAAAATATCATTAAAGCTATCTATGTGTGTGTCTGGTGGTCTGTACATGCCGCCTCCAGTCACATGTTTCCCAGTGTTGTAGCAGATTCTGTATCAATTTTATCAGATTTGAGGGAAAGATCAGGTCTATTCACAAAGTGATGTTTTTTATGTATGAAAACTGTAACGATGACATTCCATATAAATCCTTAGTTTCTTCACTAAGCCACGTTTCTGTTAAAGCAGCTTAATCAAATCAAATCAGATTTATTTGTATTGTGCCAAATCATAACAAAGTTACATCAAGGCTCTTTACATGTAGTCATTGAAAACTACTGAAAAGTGATGTTCAGTCATAAATGGTGCACAATCTGGTCATAAGTTTTTGGTAAACTACGAGCATTGAGATGAAAAATATTTGACTTTGTTGAAAGTGATTTGATAATTAAACTGACTTTCTCTGTAATAGTGACAAGAACTAGATTAGAGTTTGTTGAGAAAAAATTAATATCAGGATCAAAATTTGAATCCTGACAAGTTTCTTTTTTATGATTTCAATCAAATGGGTTAAACAACATATTATCAATGTCTGTGAGTTTCCTGAACGATGAGCACGTTCAATATCTTCATCTTCTCTAAAAGAAGGCTCCTGACTTCCAAATCTCATATTTGAAAAACTGTCATGCACCAAAGTCTCTGCTCCTCACAGGCTCCGCCTCTTCCCCCCATTTTTGGATTGGTTGGCAGTTGGGGGCGGAGTCAGGTGCTGCCAAGATGGCGGCAGTGGAGCCGCTCTCTCAGCCTCAGAATCCTGTGGATGACCTCCATCTTTAAAGCCACCTGCACTGACTGAAGGGACGTGAACCAATGGGGAGCCTCCATTTCTCTGAAAAGACCTGTGATTGGTCAAAGTCTCCATGCCAACTGTTGATCTGCTTCAGTAACGTCGATCACACTCACTCAGCAGCACGTGAGACAGCCAGACCTCAGTGAAAACTGGACCCGTCATTGAAGTGACGTGTTCCGGGAGGCTTTCATTGTTTCTGGCAAATCCTGAATGAACAGAACGAACCAGTCCAGCTCTTTTGGATGAGACAGCCCAACTCTGGCTGGACATCACACAGAGCAGATCCAGAGAGTCCCACAATCCTGACACCAGCTTCAAATTCACAAACACATCGGTGTTTACTGACATTCATTCAATTGCTCACAACACGAGCAGCGATGTGATGATTGTGTTCTTATTTTCTCTGTTACAGAAGTTGGCCGTCAGCTGGTTACTTCCTCGTCTTTCCTTCCTTTTCCTCTTCACCTGTTTGCAGAACTTCTTTGAGTTTCTGTGGATATTCATCAGCTGAGCGTGCTTTCCTTTGTGGTATTTGGCCTTGTGATTGTTTTTAGCGCTGTTGGATTGTGTCGTTTGCGTGGACTGCGGCATCAGCCGTGACGCTGGACTCGTACTGGACCACTGTGGTGGAGCCGAAGCTCTTGATCCAGCAGCTGGTCTTCGGTCAGATGAAGAGCTCAGAGTCACGCCTCGGTATCTGAAGAGAAACAGATTTGATTCATCTGATCCGATTAAAGCGGAGAAACGATGCAGCTGCACAAACTTTCCTCAGTCTCTTGACCCCTCACCCCTCCTGCCATCTGCACACACACACAGTGTGTTCCTAAGCCATAATTACCAGAGAAGGATTCCTCCACATGCTAATGTGTTCCGTTAAGCTTGGCAAGTCTATGTAAGCACTCTGAAATTAGTGTTGGAGTCAGTCGCACACATCGGCGGCACAAAGGCCTTCACTTCCACCTCCCTGACACTGAATACGTCTGACTGCTTGTGCTCTGTGATACTGAGCTCCTTAATAGGAGTCAATGAGCTCCACCCAAAAGGGCTGTCGAGAAGCTCTGTTTCCAGACAGTTTGGCTGAATAATAATCAGCAGCGCCGTCAGACTTTCACAGCAGATAACCACAGAGAGACGCTCAGACCGGCTGCTTGTCACAGTCAGGAACCAGATCCCACAAGGCTGGGCTGAGGGTCTGGATGGGCTGGGCCTGGGGGTGTGGCGGCTGCTCTGTTGTGACATCATAAAGTCCCAGAAGTCCTGACGGCTGGTTTTAAGGTTCAGTTTCTGAATCCAGACTGTGAGCATTTCTCTGTGGACCGAAACCTCTGAGACTTTCACTGGATTAATACAGAACCTGGACCTGATTTAGAATCAGAGACCACATGGAGGTCTACCTGTAGACCGTCTGGACCTTCAGACATTGGACTTCAGACAAAGGCATGAAAAAGCCTTCCCGTGGCTCTGTGAAGGGTAAACTCTGATTGTGCAGGAAGCAAAAACCATAAAAACATATTTCATGATGTCGTAAGTGAGTCTGTTAAAGAGCAGAAAGGCTCGCCACAATAATTTGATGACGTCTTCAGCCGTTAAGAAGTCAGATCTCAGAGCCTCCGACTTTTAAAGAGACTATAAAGATTTTCTCCTCCGGTAATAAACGATAATACATTTACATCTGAAAACACTTTGCTCAGACGACATCGTTCACGTTGACCTTCTTCTGTTTTACTGGACCAGACCGGACGTTATATCGGTTCCCCACATCAGAACATCAGACTGTTATTACTGCTCCTCAGCAAGACAGAGTGAAGTCAACTAAAACAGTTTCTTCTTTCCCTCCATCTGAGGGAATATTAAAGGATTGTCTTATCTTTAAACACTCAGACTGATGTTTAAACACTTTAGAAGAACAAACACCTCACAAGTCTGTGAGGAAAATTATCAGCCAACATCCATCTGCAGGAAGGACGGGGAGACATGAAGATCATTATTAAATAATAGAGACGAATTAAAAACGAGTGGACGTGTGTTTTGTGCTGGATGTTGCTGTCAGAGGAAAAAGCTCCACAGGCTTTCAGGTGAGGCATTCAGGGAACATCTGCAAGGCGCCATCTGACACAAAGTGGGAGCATTAGTGATTTACGGTCTGATACAGACTGTGTGTGAGGCATTCAAGGGCCCTCCGTTGCGTTTGTGAGGTCATGGGGGGTCGTAACTGGTCCTCTGATGTGTTCGGCTGCATTGTTGTTATTGTGTGTGTGTGTGATGAACTGATGTCTTTGGTGCAGTCACTGGATGTGACCATGGCTCAGAATATTTGGCAGAAAATTGATGTTACAACGTTTTTTTTTTTTTTGCTCAACCTGGAATTGAAAACAGAGAAAAGTGAGGTCTTGATCCTGCAGAGAGCCTCCAACGAAATTCAGTGCCGCAGAAAAACCAATTAACCGGCTCCTGACACGGCGGCGGAGGCGGCGTCGCCTCGTCTAATCATGATATTTGGGAGATAAAAGACTGGAGGTGAATTTAGATATTTGTTATTAGATCATCACCATCTGACGGGGCAGCGAGGCTCCGCCTCTGCACTGAAGTCCGGCTGTACTGGTCTAACTCACACTGTCTTCTCCTGAAGCTCGTGTCCAACTTATTGTTTTTTGTCCCAATTTCATTTCCTAAATCCGACCCCCTTTCCTTCATATCTCTCCTCACCTCCCCCCGCTCGCCTTTGGTGATTTTTGAAGGCCAGTCAGCGAAAAAGGCTTCTCTCCACTTTAACTTCATTACATCCAATTAGCTGCCGTGTCCTTCAGTTCAGGTCGCTAAGAGCCAAACGGTTTTATTCCCGACATCTTTATAAGACTGTTACCATAACAACAATCCATCTTATGCTGCAGATTCCTCAGTCAATTAAATATCAGTGTTAAATGAAAGTTAACGACGTGACAAACTGAAAAGATTAGAATCTGTGTTCAGTCTGCAAAATGATCCAAAACAGTGTCGGAGAAAAGCAGTTAGAGTTTGTATCCTGTCAAATGAAACAGAAGGAAAGAGCTGCAGCACATTTGACGGTTCACGCCGATTACAGCTGAACACCAGAAACCGTTTCTGGGAGAAACACAGAAATATAAAGTGCGTTTTATGAGAGCCGTTTGTTCAGCGCCACAAAACTAAAGTACCAGTCGGCAGCCGAGTGCAATAACACTTCTCACAGCTGCCGCTCAGTGACCTTCTGATGGAGACACAGCACATTATAATCCCAATCGTGTTCTCTCCTTTACAGTGAACTTCAACCCAAAGTTCACTTTTAAAGGTCCATAAGGTCTGAAGGTAGACCTCCATGTGCTCTTTGATTCTAAATCAGGTCCAGGTTCTGTATTAAATCTTTAATCTTAAAGGTCTCAGTCAAACAGAGAAGTGCTCAGTGTCTGGATTCAGAAACTGAACCATCAGGACTTCAGGGACTTTGTGATGTCACAACAGAGCAGCCACCTGTTTGGTTCTGTGAGTTAGTTTTTAACTGATAGAGTCTTTCCACATTCTCTGTCTGTTATTATCTCTGCGTCGATTCCCTTTTCTCCTGAAGTTGTGCTGAAATCTTCTGTTCTGGTTCAGGTGAGGTTTATCATACGTCTTCATTTGGTGCCACAGAAAGCCAACAGAAGTGAAGGAGGGAGGAAGCTGATGGATGGCGCCGCGGGTCATGCATGACTTAGCATTTCGTTAACCGCCCCCCGGCTAGCAGCGCCGGCAGGATTTGGGGACACAGGAAGTTAAATGAGCTGTCTGGTTCTGTTAAGGTCGCAGCTTTCTCTTTGTAAGGCGGGGGTGGGGGGCTTCTGTATCTTCAGGGGCCCCATGATGCACCTTGCTTTCATGCCAACTTTTCTTTACATAAATTCCTGCAGAAAAGTTCCACTTTCACTTCCTTCACAGTGAAAGTGTCGCCGATAAAATCTCCTTAAAGGTCCCACGATGATTGAAATCTGAATTTTTCTTTTAATTAGAAGAATGAAAAGAAGTTTAATTAAATAAAATTAAGTTCTTAATGAACCTTTTTTAACATTTTGTGTTCTGTATTTCTGTGCAGACACAAAGTATATCTGCTCCCTGGCTACACAACAAACAGCACAGGCTGATTTTTAATTAAACCCCCCCCCCCCCCCCCCACACACACACACACACACACACACACACACACACACACACAAACTCTGTGAGCTGTATGGTGAACACTGTTGTCAAGGCCAGTTGGTTCAAGTTGGTTTGAAGCCATTTCTGGTAAAAGGCGACAACAAAGCGCAGTTACATCAGAAGAGAGGAGCTGTTGGAGCGGAGGCCTCCACAAAGCCACAATCAGACAACAAAAACCAACAACATTTCAGTCAAGGATGCAGATTTACTTTAATTTCATCTGCTCTTTTCTGGTCCACGATGAAGTTAAAGTGAAAACGATATCATTCATATAAATAATCCAGATTTAAAGGAAGTTTACAGCAGCGACCAGCCGGATCTGACAACAGAACACATTCTGTTCTGCAGCGGCCCCCGGCCCTTTGGCCCCCGGCCCCCGGACTCTGAGCTCTGAAATAAATCCTCCAGCAGACAGAAAGTGAAGGAATCGACAGATCGATCAACTGACTCAGAAATGAATCGGTAATGTCGATGATTTAGAGGAACAGCTGGACTTCCAGGAAGTCGGCGTGTCGTGAAAGGAGACATTCGATGACTCGGTGAAGTGTTGATGGGGAATAAAACCGGACGCAGAGTGAATTTGTTTCACGTCACGTTTCTATCTTCAGATTTACTCTTTTCCACGAGCAGAACCATCATGAAGATGTTTGAACACCTTTTGACAGCTCAAAGCTCGGTTCCCTTTGATTAAAGGAACTTGGTTGTAAACGTGTGTTATGCAGCGCTGGATCAGCGGCTCCTGCAGGAGGAAGCTCTCTGAGCATGTTCGGAACACAAAGGGGCCTCACAGCAGCCGTCAGTGAAACACAGCACAGAATAATGAACGGAGCTGGATAACAACTTCCGACGCACAAACGGACGGATCAGATTTCTTCTACAGGGATAAACGGACGGGATCTGCTGCGGACACAAAATAACCTCGTTACGAGTTCTCTGAGGGAGAAATGATAATAATAACCCCGTTAGAGGGGAAAATATGTATTACAGCGTCACCTGACCCTTCCTTCCTTCCTTCCTTCCTTCCTTCCTTCCTTCCTTCCTTCCTTCCTTCCGATGAATAGGACCAATTTTCAAACTGATTACAAACTCAGCTCTGGGAAGGAATGAAATAAAGAGCACGAGACAAAGGATGCACACCGACATTGGCTCTGTGTGCATCAATCTGTTTGCGTGTGAGTGTGTGCTTTTTTTTCCCCCTGCCCGTGTGTGTGTGCAGACTCTCGTGTTGCGGTGTGTGTGGTTGTGCGTTATGTATTCTTCGAGCATACCTTTTTTTTTTATTTTTTTATTTTTAGATGTGTGCGTGCATCAGCTCAGGCCAAAGCTGAGCTGACAGACAGCTTCCCTCCAAGGAGCCCCTTAGTGTTTCTGATTGATCGTCATAATGCCAAGGTACAGGCCTGTCCTTGGTGCCTATGCTAATCACAGCCTCATGCATATTTATGAGCTCCTTGGGAATCAAGCAGCTAAATAAAGGATGAGGCCGTTGGCTTGGAGCTGCGTTCATCACCGACTCTGATTGATTAGAAGGAGGGAAAAAAATCAGCCTGTAAAGACCTGCGTGTTCTTTATTTTTTCCTCTCCTCAGCTGGAGGATCATAATGGGATCTCAGGACTCGTAGGAGAGCAAACAAAAGGTGGAAGTCTCCAGATTAAAGAGAGTCAAACGGAATAAAGCTGAAGAGACAGCTGACGCAGACTTTTACTTTTTAAAGTTGGACTCTTTAATGTGTTCTGATCGGGGAGGAGGTGGAAGGTTTGTGTGATGTGACAACACAAACTGACTTCACGGCGACATCTGAGGTTCAATTGAAATGTTATTTATGACGTTTATGTCCTCGTATCATGAATGTTACTTATATTATCATAGAACATAAATGAATAACACTCGTAATAAACCTGATGAATAATACATGTTTTTGTAACTTTTTAGAGGAAGTTATATCGTTTCATCTGTGTATTTTTTAAGATGTAATAAATGCATACAGTATCATGTTAATAACAGATGTTTCATTATACAGAATGTGTTTGTTATAAAATATTACATCTAACTAATAAAGGTTTTCTTCAATTTTTATCAATTTCCAACTTTATCTTCACATTCTGGGTCGGAGGTCTCAACATAGATTTTTCTGTGTTAGGACACAGACTCTTCTGATTGTTGCTGTTATTATTTATTTATATTTTTGTAGGATTTAAATATTGAGGTCGATGTATGAAATTGTTCCATTGAAGGATTTTAGTCTTCTTAAAGCATCAGAGATGAAATCACATTCAACATTTTGGTCCCTTTATTTCATGTTAACCACATTTCAAACAACTAAACGACCAATGGTAATGGCATCACCAGATCTAAACAACACTTAGCTCGACAAATAATCAGCAGAATAATAATTATACAAAAAGAAATGTACAAATTCAGGACAAAAAACAACCCCCCCCCCCCCCAAAAAAAAAAACAAACAAAACAAATTCAAAAGTGTATCACAGATGAATGGCCATGAACTGATCCAACACAATGATGCCTTTGTGAAAAAAAAAGAAAAAGATTAACATTTCTGGCATTCACACCGTCTTCGTCAGGAAAGGTCCATTAATGAGGAGGAGGAATGAGGGAATGCTCAGACTGACTCTTCACTTAAGTTAAAATACCAACACCTGCTGGGCGGAGATGACGGCTAATCGAGAAGCAAACAACATAATAAGTTGAATTGTAGATTTTTTTTTTTGTGTTGTGTTTAGTTTCAGTGATATCTGTGGTGTTTGAAAATGAAGCCGTCGGATTCTCTGATCGACCGTTTTACTTCCTGCTGGCTGACTGAATGTTTTCACAGTTCAGACGTAATAAAAATGTTTTTATTTTCTTCACACGCTTTAAACGTGACGACAGAAGAAGTCAAAAGTCTGACGGAGTGATGGGAGATAATGGGGGCGTCGAGCACGGCGCCTCTTCCTGGATAATTCTCATTATCTCCCGCTCTCTGACACGAGCCGTTTGAGCCGCGGCAGACGTGTTGACCCCCGTTCGCCTCCGAGGTCAATCACCATCTGAAATCATTTCCTGTTGCTGCCGGCCAGAAAGCCGAACTCCGGGCGACGTGTCTCGTTTGTCTTTGTGTTTCATTTTAATGATAGATGGCAGGCTGGGGAAGCTGTCCGGTCCCCCGGCGTCTTCTTCTCTGATATTTATCCAGAGAGCGTCACAGGAAACACAAACAGAGCCGAGCTGAGTCCAGCTCTGACCGGACGCCTTCATGATTCCAACACATCGAAGAAAACGCTGATTCGACTCTAAGCTAAGAACGGCTGTGTCTCAGTTCAGGGGCCGGGCCCTTCAGAGTCAACAGAGACACTGAGGAGAACAGTGAAGACGCTGTTCTGAAGTCTATGGGAAAATGTTCCTCCTCCTCCCTGATATTGAAGTTCTGCAGTCTCTCCCAATCAGGAGAGACTACAGAACAGGTCAGATCCACCTTCTCTTCCAAATCTGGCTTCTTCTGGTTCCAGAAAACCAAGAAGCTGATGGATTGATTCCTAACTGGAGGTTCAGCTGTCGGTGCGTTTTTGTTTAAAGAAGTTTTGTGTTATCGGTAGACGGCGGGAACAGACAGATGTCTCCATCTGCCTTGAAAGGACGAGGCCCCTGATTTTGGACACAGCTGAACACATGAACGATTAAAAGTCTACGCTTGAATGATTTGATTCTGTAAAATAACTTAATAATAAAATAAAAATATACAAACTTCACAATCTGCGTTAAATACAAATCAAAGTAACAAGACAGCTTTAACTTCAAACAGCTGCAAACTACACTGAAGCACTGAGAACAAACTCTGGGCTGCACTGATGGACTGAAACACAACGTCATTTTGTTTTTAGGGTCTGAATGTGAGTCACTCCTGATGTGGGGTCACATTAATGTGAAATATGACGTCTGAACGAGTTGCTGAAAATGAAACGGATGTAGTTTTTCGACTGAAGAGTGTTTTTTGAAATGATAACTTTTCTTTGTAATGTGTCTGGTGTGTGATGTTTGTCTGTTTGTTTGTTTGACTGTGGTTGTCTTATCTTATTTACAGTCAGGGCGGATGTGCACTAAAAGATTTAGACCATGAGAACTTTTTTTTTTTTTTTTTCATGAAGCCATCAAACAAAAAAAACCAATCTGATAATAAAAATAAAGCCTGACTTTATTTTTTGGTCGATTGTTTTTTGAATGCTGTTGCTGGAATCGTTTGTTCTGATAAAAGAGGAATTTGTCTCTTGAATGACTTCATCTGAAGGAAAATAATAATAATGCTGATCATATTTAAGACGTGTGCAGCGAAGAAGCTGCAGAGAAATTTATCGGGCTTCGATTTCAAAGGAAACATTTAAGGAGTGTGTTGCTTTTAGCTTCGATCCAGAAAACTGAACGTCACTGAACTTCGGCTGAATGTGTAAATCCTTTAGTGTGCGTCCTGCCCTCAGAAGGACACAACATTCAGGGCGTAGAATATATCTAAAAAGGAAATACTGTACAATAGTCACATCACAGCCCAGGAGGGGGGGGGGGGGGGGGGAGAGATAGGGAGTGAAGGAGAGAGAGGGAGAGAGAGAGAGAGAGTGAAGGGGAGAGAGAGAGAGAGACAGAGAGAGAGAGAGAGAGATAGGGAGTGAAGGAGAGAGAGAGAGAGAGACAGAGAGAGAGAGAGAGATAGGGAGTGAAGGAGAGAGAGAGAGAGAGAGAGAGAGAGAGAGAGAGATAGGGAGTGAAGGAGAGAGAGAGAGAGAGAGAGAGTGAAGGAGAGAGAGACAGAGAGAGAGAGAGAGAGAGAGAGAGAGAGAGTGAAGGAGAGAGAGACAGAGAGAGAGAGAGAGATAGGGAGTGAAGGAGAGAGAGAGAGAGAGAGGGAGAGAGAGAGAGAGAGAGAGAGAGAGAGAGAGAGAGAGAGAGAAGGAAAACTGGTGTTTTTTTTAAACATCTGATTTTTTCAACACATCATTTTTTCTTTTTTCTTTGTACAAGTGTGTAAAGTCCCCGTCGGAAGCACACACACACTAAAATCACCCGTGTGTGTGTTTGTCAGTTTTTGTTTTCCCTCTTCTGTACAGGTTTGTGTGTGTGTGTGTGTTGTCGTCGCAGGCACACGTATAGATACACACACACACACGCACATATTCAAAATATGCAAGCATGCCCGCTCTTCTACACACACTCTCTCACACACACAGACACACACATGCTCACTGGTCAGGTTCAGGATCAGCACAAAGCGAGTTTGGCTCTTTGCGTGTCCCGATCTTGCGTTGAGAACAAGAGGCAGCGTCGAGTCGGGAATCAGCGAATCAGAAGGAGCTGAGAGCCTCCAGGGCCACCTCGTAGCAGAACTTGTACTGTTCCTGAGGAGGGACAAAAAGGTTCGCGTGTTATCGTTATCACTTCATGAAAATCAGCCAGGGTTGTTCTGCCAACAGGAAGTCCGCCATTTTGAATCACCCTTCAGAGTGATGAGTTTGAAGGCCGGTCATCACAAAAGACCTCAGAAATGTGACTTTTACATGCTGTTGTTGTTGTTGTTGTTGTTCCTCTTCGGTTGACTGTAGAAACAACAACAACAACATGCTCAGCTGCTCCGGCGTGTTGGACCTACTTCCTGATGGCGGACTGGCGGAGACCAAACCTTTTAGAAATATTCTGAAACCTTTTCGACCCGTTGATGGGAGTTTTTCCTGAACGTGTGCTGAACTGTTGGGATGAACCATCCGACACTAACGTGACTGAAGTGACACTTAACCCTTTCAAAATAAAGTCTTCATCAGAACATCATCTTTGTCGTCTCAGCTTCACTAAAAGTTCGGCTCTTTGCTCTTCGATGGTTTGAGCTGGAGATGTTTTTTTTCTCCTTCAGTTAAAGAATTAATGTTTTCTAACAAGCCCTCAATTTATTGTATGATCTGTAAGACAAATAAGTCCTCTGATGAAGTCTGTGTTTGTGTTTGTGTTTGTGCGTCCTCACCATCGTCTCCACCATGTTAGTCTTGTTGTTCCTCAGAGTTTTCACTGTGTGGAAAACGTCCACGATGTTCTGCTGCTGGATCATCTCATTGATGCTGCAGATGGCACAGAAGGTTCCTGACCGCCCTCCACCGGTACTGAGGAGGAGGAGGAGGAGGAGGAGGAAGAAGAGGAGGAGGAGGAAGAAGAGGAAGAGGAGGGGGAGGAAGAAGAAGAGGAGGAGGGCGAGGAAGAAGAAGAAGAGGAGGAGGAAGAAGAAGAAGAGGAGGAGGAGGAGGAGGAAGAAGAAGAAGAGGAGGGGGAGGAAGAAGAAGAAGAGGAGGAGGAGGAAGAAGAGGAGGAGGAGGAAGAAGAAGAAGAGGAGGGGGAGGAAGAAGAATAGGAGGAGGGGGAGGAAGAGGAGGAGGAGGAGGAGGAAGAAGAGGAAGAGGAGGAGGAGGAAGAAGAATAGGAGGAGGGGGAGGAAGAGGAGGAGGAGGAGGAGGAAGAAGAGGAAGAGGAGGAGGAGGAAGAAGAAGAAGAGGAGGGGGAGGAAGAAGAAGAGGAGGAGGAGGAAGAAGAAGAAGAGGAGGAGGAAGAAGAAGAAGAGGAGGGGGAGGAGGAGGAGGAGGAGGAGGAAGAAGAGGAAGAGGAGGAGGAGGAAGAAGAAGAAGAGGAGGAGGAGGAGGAGGAAGAAGAGGAAGAGGAGGAGGAGGAAGAAGAAGAAGAAGAGGAGGAAGAAGAAGAAGAGGAGGAGGAGGAGGAAGAAGAGGAGGAGGAGGAAGAAGAAGAAGAGGAGGAGGAGGAGGAAGAAGAGGAGGAGGAGGAAGAAGAGGAGGAGGAGGAGGAGGAGGAGGAGGAAGAAGAGGAAGAGGAGGAGGAGGAAGAAGAAGAAGAAGAGGAGGAGGAGGAGGAGGAAGAAGAAGAAGAGGAGGAGGAGGAGGAAGAAGAGGAGGAGGAGGAAGAAGAGGAAGAGGAGGAGGAGGAAGAAGAAGAAGAAGAGGAGGAGGAGGAGGAAGAAGAGGAGGAGGAGGAGGAGGAGGAGGAGGAGGAGGAAGAAGAGGAGGAGGAGGAAGAAGAAGAGGAGGATATTCATCATTAAACAGCATCATAATCCTGAAGCCTAAACTGATCTGGTTGATGATCTCGCTGTAAGCGTACAATGACGGTAAAGCATCTTCTGATTCAGAAGAATGGATGAGCCAACTGATGAAGAGGAAGATGAAGAGGAAACCTAGAAAAGGAACTGAAAAAGGAGCTGTGGTTTTTCAGAGCAGTGGCTGAAGTTCAGTCTCTCCTTCAGAAAACACTTTATTAGAATAAAGATGGTGGATTCTGTTCATCAACCTTTAAACCCTGAACTCACAAATAAACATGTTTTTGCTGCCAAAATGGGATTTCTGAGTGAAGATTTTCAACATGAGCTTTAAAGGTCTGTGTTTGAACTTCCTCATTGTGAAGTGTTGATCAGATCATCATCAGCAGATACTAGTTTTACATGTTAGAGCCCTCATTTAAGGCTGAAGGAACAAAATGAAACCTTCAGTATCCGTCCTGTCCGAAGAGCGGACAGCGTTCCTGACTGCTGGATTAAAAATGCAAATAGTTCCAGAAATCCAGACTGGAGACGTCAGATGACGTTTTAGGCCCAAAACGGGAACAATTCCAAGCACAAAAGGAATCTGTCAAAGTAAGAGCTCAGCTAATGGATTTAAGACATCTGAAAACACTTCAGCTTCCTGTCAGTCCTCACAGAGAGAGTACGGGTTCCTGTAATGGACAAGAGTGCAGCCAAGCAAACATTTCTGTGCGTTCACTGGAGCCGTGCCGTCCAATCAGCAGTCGGCGCTCCGCCAGGCGGAAGTCCAACCACCCACCATAAAAATGACTCCAGACTCGCCCGACTCACCTGGTTCCATCTGAACTGCTCCAGAATTCAGTCTTAATAAAACATTCGGGGGGGGGGGGGGGGGCGGAGCGGCAGCAGTCACAAAATCGCCGCAGTCACAAAATAGCCACCGCCAACCGGCTGTCAATTACACTCCTCAGTTAGAGAAGATGGACGCTCCAAGGAAACTACTGAAAATATTAAATCTAACTCTATTTTGAAACAATAAATGAGGTGTTAAAGATGAACATCTGAAGTTCTTCTCTTTTTGACGTCCTGTTAGTTTCATTTTTATATGAATTCACATACATTCATATTAAGAAGTAAAACAAAGAGCAGCCAGAGGAGCAGGTCGATGCTCGCGGGTCATCGGGTTAAAGAAAAATAATCAACTCTCATATTTTGGTCCCAAATCAAAGATGAAGATGTCAGAATAGTCAGTTTATTTTGAAAACCTCTAAATGTCACGCTCAGATTCAGATTCAACAGAAAGTCCTCAACATATTCAGACCCGGATCCAGAATCTGACCCAAAAACTCTGAACCAGACTCCTTCAAAGAAGAGGCGGCTGTAACGTGCACGCTGACGTACAGCAGCTTCGAACACTTTGATTTGCTGAAAATGAGACACGTGTTCGGCATTAAGGAGCGACGGACTCGGAGCTGCGGGCCGACTGGGGGGGGGACATAATCCATTTCACCAGCTGCTGATTGGACTATCATGTTCCTCCTTATCTCTGGTATTACTGCAGCTGTGAAATCAATATCTGGGGCTGATTAGGCAGCGGAGCTTTCCCCAGCCAGAAGCAGAGAGCGCTAACATCCCCTGCCGGACGGAGCAGCCGGCTGCTAAACGCAAACATTTACCTTCCAAATGACTTTCTACAGAAGCCCTGAAAGCCAAAATACATACATCAATATTATTTCAGCACATTTTAAAACTTTATTTTGTCATTTGCATATTCAGTTTGAAACGAAATGACGAATATTGTGATAGAAAGATTCAAGATTTTTTACTGCAAGTCTGTTCTGCAGAACGCTGAATAATAATGATTGAATCTGTTTCAGGGTCAAGAGTTGAGTTTCGCTCCAGAGGTCAAACTGCAAACTGTGTTTTTAACCGACAGCAATGAAGAACAAAAATCAGATTCAGCAAATGAATTATTTTACATTTAAATAATCTGTGAGGATATAAATGAATAAATGAAATTCTGACAGTTTGTTTCGTGTCTCTCTTTCTTTCCCTTCGCCTTAGAAAACACTGAGAAGCATCGAGAACTCCAACAGCAGCTGGAAGAAGCAAATCAATGCCAATTCTGATTGGCCCAATGAGCTGTGACAGTGGAAGCTGATTGGATGAGCACCAGCGATGTGTTGGAGCCAATGTTTGGATTGTGCTGAATGAGTGTTTGTGTTGCTTTAATTTCTTGTGTATAGATTTTACAGTCTGCGTTTCTCTCCATCATCATCAGCTTCATTTGTTCTGCTCACACAGGAAGTGCACGTCGCTCACCGATGTTTGTGTGTTTGTGTACACACAAACAGGCGAAGCCACACACGTGTGGAATTAACAGCAACCGACATCCAACAGCTGATTGGACTTAATGATGGTTTCAGCAGTTTTCTTCTTGTGTGCAACAATTGAACTTTTTCTCTTAACTGGCCTTCAGCTAAGGGGAAATTAAATATTGAGCTTCACACTTAAACTTAAATTTAAGGTGTTTTGTGTAAAAAGGCCTCAGATCCAAAAACTTTGTTCTGTTAGTTCGACAGAAAGAGACGAGTCTGAAAACGTTTGTTTGTGTGCTCTTTTAAAGAAAGTTTACTTTATGATCGTTAAGTGTAAATCTGTCTGCCTAACACACAAACACACACACACACACAGAGGGCACAGTCTTCTGACACTTTTGTGTTGATTTATCATCCCAGTGAGGAGTGTTTGTCTGACCTCCTTTCAGTCGCTTCTATTTTAAATCACCTGCTTTTCAGCTTGTGTGTCCGTGTGCGTCTGGGTGTGTCGTACTCACAGGCAGTGCACCACGGTCCTCCCGTCTCCTCCGTCGTACTGCTCCTGCCACTTGGCCAACCTCCGGACCAACTGGAGGATGGAGCGCTTGGAGAGGGGCGTGTCGCGGTAGGCTGGCCAGCCGATGAACTGGAAGTGCTGCACCAGGCGGTAACCGTCCTGAGGCTGAGGAGACAGACGAGGACACGGGTGAGGACGCGGTGAGGACTCAGAGGTGATTCTCACATTTCATATCGTCAGGTAACGACCTGTTACGACGTGTCACCTGGAATCACCGAAACGTGGTTGTCGCCGTGGTTGCCATAGTAACAGTCACGTCTTGGTTAGGCTCAGGAAAAGATGATGATTCTGCTCCAGCTAAGATTTTCCTGAACGACGACGAACGGTCACGACAGCAGGAAGAACCTGAACTGCTGCTTTCTGTTGGGAATCGAACGCAGCTCTCCACCAGCCGAAATGATGGACGCGTTAGCAGGACATTGTGCTGTGATTCGTTCTTGTTTGTGAACAAAATGCCTTTTCAAAGTAAATAGGATTGGACTCAACAAAGACGACATCTTATAATGTTTAATTCAATTTCATGGCAGCCAAAATGTTTGCAGCTGTCTGGCCCGCGGCGGTTGGCATCCGCCACCTAAAATACCGTGACGCTGCGTCACTGTCAGGACTGATTTACTGCTCCGCGCCGCCAGACGGGCATATGCACACTGACATTTAGACACGCAGCCAAACAGATACTGTCTGTTTTTGATTCCCCCAAATCTTCACTGGCCTTCTCTGATTCCTTCTCCTCCTCTCTTAATCTACTTCCTCCTTCCTTCCCGTTGCTCCACCTCGTCCATCTCTTGAAGCAATCACTTCCTCTTCCAAACTGTCCCTAAGCCCCCTTTTCCCCCCTTCATCCCATTTCTTTCCTTCTGCACTCCTTTTCGCTCTTTCCGGCCTTCCATCCGCTCTCTCCCTCTTCGTTTGATGGCTTAGTGGTTGGTGCTAAAGAGTCAGCCGGGTTGGAGCTGCTCTCACAGTGTGAGATGTGCTGTTGTGGTGATGATATGAGCCATTTCACGCTAGACTGGTGATGTGTTATGGGGGGGGGCTGGAATATAGAGTGGAGGTAGTGGGGAATTCACTCAGCTCTATAGGAGGCACGCAGACAATAGAGCACCGCTGGAGTCGCACCGTCATGGATGGGTGAGGAGATGAGATGAGGGGGAAGTAACAAGAGGAGGGGGGGGAGTTAGATTTAAGGTAAAGAGGAGGTGAAGAAAGGAACTAGAGGAGAGTAATGTTCAACAACTTCCTCTGAGGAGAACTCATTAAAGCCGGACTCAGATCAATAATCTGATATCTGTTCAGTCGTCCACTCACATGTAGGCCGAGGACATCAAATGAACAAAAATAAAACACTTTTGTTTGGAGGGTTGGTGTAAACAAAAACATAACACATTAATGAGGATTGGACCACAGACGTACCCTGGCCATGTTGCAGATCCTGAAGATGCGGTTGATGATGTCTTCATCGATGTCAGCTGATATAAACTCCACCTGGATGGGACCGTAGCAGCACGAGCTCTTCTCGGGCCAGTACTGCATACACAGCTGCGGAGGACGATGACGACGGTGACGCAGAGCAGAAAATACAGATGAAACAATATTGATATTAACGAGAACGAGACGTTTGCTCTACCTGCGCCGCGTCCATCTCATTCAGCATCACGATGGACGAGCAGTTGTAGTCGAACACCAGCCTCCAGAAGTCGCCCATGGTGTTTGGCAAAGGGTGCTGGGTAACGATGAAGGCCGCTGGTTGTTTGTGGCTCTGGAGAGTTGAGACGGACCAGAAATAAATGAGAACAGGAAGCAGGACACAAACAGACACACACACAGTCTGGGCCTCCCGCCGCTCACTCACATCCATTAACGCAGCGTTGATGTAATTGGAGCTCTCTCCGTCCACCGATATGAGGAACGGCAGGCATCGGTCCGCTGACAGGACGTCCATGCTGCGGTTCTTGTCGTGGTTTCTGGGCAGCAAACCGACGCTGCAGTCCTCCGGACGGACTCTGGGGGTCACTATGTTCAGAGTCTGAGGGACAGAAAGACTTTGACATCAGTCCGTCTCCTTTTTTTTCCCTCTAAGACACTAAAGGTGGACGTTTATGGGCTCCGCCCCCCTGTGGTTCGTCTACAGGTTCAGGATTTGGTGGATTCATGCAACCTGCCATCATCTACAAAAAGGCCTCTTGGAGCCAACAGGAAGTCAGCCATTTTGGACATTTTATTGTCGTCACACTTGGACGAAGCTTTTGCTGATGACGGTCGAATTTAAAACCTCTTACCCTGACACAGGAAGTTGCTACGACTCCAGGTGACTTTGTGGTGACAGGAAATGTCAGGTTTTACAGTAATGATGTTCTTGTCCTGGTGGCGTGGCCACCGCCCCCCCCCCCACACACACACCAGTAAAGACTGAGATTTTATTGAGCGGCGTGATGTTGGGATGTTTAACCCAAAGAAACAGGAAGTTTGTAATGTTTGATAAAGACTGAAAACATGTGTGTGTGTGTGTCTGTGTGCTGACCTGGAACTCGTCTTTGATCTGGCTGGAGTTGGTCTGAGGGTCCAGCCTGCTGATGTTGTAGTAGATGGCTCTGAACTCACACACTGGAATGGCCGTGTTCCCACATAGACACGCCTCCAAGATGGCATCGTGAACAAACACATACTGCTCCTGCAACAGCAAACACAACCACACAATCACACAACAACACACAGACACCGGCCTCCCTCTTAGGTTAAGTCTAGAACGTGGACCAGAAGAGACCAGACCAGAGAGGACGGGGACGGTCCAGGTCCGTCTCACTGCGTCTCTTTTCAAGCATTTTCATAATAAACTCAAACAATTTTTTATTGTGTGGAGTCATCACCCCCCCAGTCTCCCCCGATCTCCCCCCGCCGCAGCAGCTTGACAGTGAATAAAGTGACTTGTGCGTCTCGCTGCAGTGTTTTGTGTGCTCTGGATCAACTGTGCTCTTTGTGCTCAACACGAGCAGCAGCCGAGCATCTTAATTCAGCGTCGTCTTTCTGTCCTGCCTCAGTCTGGACTCTCAGAGTTTTTATCTGATGGAGGCTGACGGCACATAAAGTGACATAATGTCTGTATACTTTAGTTCTGACTGTTTGTACCTGCAGCAGCACAGTAACAACAACAACAACAACAACAACAACAGAATGTGTGTTTAACATGTTCATTTTAAATGTTAAATATCAGGACTGCCCCTTTTTCCCGGTTTTGCTCCGGACCATTGGGAGGTGAGTATCCTGCTGCAGGGTCTGGGATCAGACCCTGATTCTTGTGGGTTGTTAGTCTGAACGCACACACTGTTGTGTGTTTTTCTGCCGCTTTTTCAATTTGCTCTTCGCTCCGTCTCTGTCGAATGCTAATTGTTGGCCTTGGAGCGGAGAGGAGAGTTTTTAAAAGCATCGGTGGAGTGACCTCACCTGGCCATTACCTCCTTCAGTGACACACACACACACGGAGGAACACGTCAGCACCAACACACAGACACACAAAGAGAGAGGCACTCACATCCATACACACAAACACATACTTTCCCCACCGTGCCTTTTAAAAGATTAATTGCTTTGTGGTGTGTGGAGCAGGATTATAATAACGTCAAGCAACATTGACACAAATTGCTCCCACACACATTGAAAAGAAAGGGCAGGAAGCATTTAGTTTGGTTTCAAGGGGCGCGCACACACACGCACACACACGCACACGCACACACACACACCACTAGCCTTGCTGAGCCTTGCTCTTCACACTTGCAGCCCGTTCACCAGTCGGTCCTCTTTATTCACGCTGAAGTCAACTCGTTTTGAAAACGCCACGTTTCCATCGGTGGCACAATCGAAACGCAGAGGCGGGATGGATTAGCACGGATTTAGGTAGCTTAGAGACGGAATGAATACTCGTGTTCCAGAATGAAACATCTGAAGACAGAGACTCCGGGAAAAGTGATGGAGGGCACAAAATGAGAACAATTTACAACAACCTGCAGGAGACAGGAAGTGAGCGGACAGGAAGCGATCCGAGTCCTCAGCTCACACAAGAACAAGTTCAGGTTTTCGGATCATCCAGGTCTCAGAGATGTCAAACAATAAAAGCTCAAGAAATCAAGAAGGGAACTGTCGGCGGGTGTGATGTCAAAGGTCAGGACAGACTGTGGTGGGATTATCACAGTCGTCATAGTAACAGTTAGCAGGTTGGGGTTAGTCTCTGTTAGCTCAGTGAAGCTGCTCCTTATTGTCTGTTCTGTGTGTCTGTGTGTGCACGTCTCACAATATATTCCTGACACAAGGAATGGTAAACGTGTGTGTGTCTGAGTGAGTTTGTGTTCACTGCAGGTGTTTGTGTATTTGCACCGAACTCCTCTATTATTCAGATTAGATTTAATATTCATGATATGAAACTGGAAGAAGCTCTGAGACTCAGTTTCTCTTCCAATGCTCCAACATCTTCAACTCAAACTGCAGATTCCAGCTAATGAGGCTAATTGGGCCGCTTCCTAAATATCTGGACATTTATTTATTATTTTCCTGCAGAGCTTGTCTAAGAAAGGAGTGTTTGTGTGTCTGTGTTTGGATGCTGTGGTGATCCTACGGTGATCATTCAGAGGGAAACAGATCATCACTTTTTGTGTCAGTTAAAAAACATACACAACGCAGTTTGAGTGTTGTTAAATTAACGAAGATGTTCTCTGAAGCTGTAGTGTATTGAGCCCTCATGGCCACCGTAGGACAAAGTCAGTTTTATATTTATACACTAGTAATACAAATTACAAAGCATAAATCCAATAAAGAAAAATAAGAGTAAAGAAAATTTATAAAATGTAAAATGAATGAAATGATTAATTTAACATTCACCATAAAAAGTCTGAGCGCTCACCTCCGTCTGCACCATGTTGACTCGCTGCGATCTCAGCTCTCGGATGCAGTTGAAAATGTCGACCACGCCTTCGTTCTCCGCCATGTCCAACATGATGTCCACGGCGATGAAGCAGCCCGTCCTCCCTGCGCCGGCGCTGCAGACACAAACAAACATTCAGAGTTCATAATTATTTTTACAGCAGCAGAGAAGAAGGTTCCTTGAAGTGATTCTACCATGTGGTCTGTGCACCGGTGCATGATGGGATATTCTCTTCACCAGATCTGCCCCTTTGTACGGACTAAATGAAGAAACGTGGTGTTCAATGTGAAGGTCGAGTCTCTTTGTCAGGAGTTAAGGTGACACATCCTGAACAGCAGACAGACGAGCAGATGGATGGATGAAATGAGCGAGAGAGGGAAGGACGGGAATAATGGGAGAAACGGGAAGTACGGGAAGCACGAGAAGGGGTTTGTGATTGGGAGTCATAGAAGCGGTCTTCACAGGGGAGAGAGGGAGGGAGGAGAGGAAGCTCTGATGAAGGGATGGATCAGGAGCCTTGAGGATGAGGGATGGAGGGGTGGAGGGGTGAGGAGGGGGAGGAACCGATCTTTCATTTTGCATCCTCCCTGACAGCTAAAGAGAGAGAGAGAGATAAGAGGAAGAGAGGGAAAGAGAGAAGGAAGGAGGGAGCGCCTCGGCAGATTACCTGTCAGCCTCTGTGATTAATGTTGAGACCAGAATACAGCCGGCCATGTGTGTGTTTGTGTGTGTGTGTGTGTGTATGTGTGACAGGCCAACAGCGTCAGAGATCCCCGGAAATTGGAAGTGACTGCCATAACTTCCTGCCTGTCTGTTTCCCACTAACTTTGTCTGTCTGTGTGTGTGCGTCTATTGTCGTCCTCTCTTTGTGACTGTGTGTTTGGATTTTATGAATCCTCCATGAATACATAAATGCTGTAATCAGCTGCTTCACTTCTGAAGGTGAAAGTCAGACATCCCATCAAATTGGGCTCCTGAAACTAAACGCCTGATGTTTCAATATCTCACCATCAAATCACTGAGTTTTTCATTATTCTGTATTTTGTGCTGAGCTTAATGTGATTATTTCAAAGTCATAGTTTTTTTATTTCTTTCATTTTTACTCTGAAAACAGGAATCAGAATTAACAGATAGTCCATAAACGTCTCCTACACATCCTCCAGGCTGCAATTTACCAGTGTTACTTGAACGCCTCACAGGCAGCCTATGTTAATTAACTTTACTGTGACGGGTTGTGAAAACTACTTTCAATTTTAATTTCAAACCTTTAACTTTATAAACATTTAAATTTGGATTCATCATGTTGTATTGGAGACTGTAAACTACAGACTGAGACCATAAACTCATCAGGAAAACGTTTACTGAGGAGGAGGAGGGACATTTTCCCATAGACTTCAATATAAAGGAGGAGGAGGGACATTTTCCCATAGACTTCAATATAAGGTGGAGGAGGGACATTTTCCCATAGACTTCAATATAAAGGAGGAGGAGGGACATTTTCCCATAGACTTCAGTACAGTCTGACAGTGGAGTCGCCCCCTAATGGTCTGTAGACAGAATGAAAGTTTAAGGTTTCCCTTCCCAGCTCTGAATCTACATCTACTTTTTATAGACAGTCTGAAAACTGGTTCAGTTCCCGACGAGGCCACGCCCCCGACGAGGCCACGCCCCCGAGGCTGGTCCTGTATTCAGGTGGAGCACCAAATGAAATAAAGTTCCGTTAAGAGGTCGTCCTGATTTGAGGAATATACTCCAAACGGCGTCCACAGCTCGTCAGAGCGCTGACCTTTTAAAGCCGCTGCCTGCTGACAACCTGACTCCACAGTCCAACTGTTCCATCCCATAAAGAGCAGAACATGGAGGTTAAACATACCGTCGCCACGGGGATCTTAAAACTGTCACTTTTCTTCCCTGTTCCTAAATGATGATGATGCTGCTGCTGGTGATGGGATTCTTTTTTCTCCCGTTGTGTACTTTTAAAGGTTAACAGCATCCATCTCGTTTATGGACGAGGTGGATCTTATTGGTCCTGAAAACCGGCTCCGTCGTCTCACTGGAGACGGGAACGGGGGAATTAGAAGACAGAATAAAAAAGGATGGTGGTTTTCAGACTGGGGTTGGATTAAATGTTTCCTCTGATTTCAAAGGAGCATAAATGCTGCTGTTGGAACATAAACATGTATCTGTGTGTTTGATCGTCATTGTGTTGAACCGACCGGAGATTTATTGACTGAAGACAGCTGGACATCCAGTAAAGGTCAGACGGCAGAAAAGGGGACAACCTCACAAACATCTGGGGACAATTATTCACAAAAAGAGGCAGATTGTGTGAATTGTGAAGGAACATTTCCAAACTTTCCTGTTTTCAAACCAACTTTATCTTTTTTTCTGGCATCCACAGGTCCGGACATCCGTCTTTAAACTGCAGGAATTCAATCAGCCCGGCAGTTAAACGGCCCTGCGGCTGATTGATGAGCCGACCTGTAACATCCCCGAACGGCCGACAGTCACATCTGAGAGCCGATAGTTTCAGCTGTTTCCTTCTGTACCACCAAAGTTCTCATAGTTCCCAAAGTGCAGAACACAAAGGTATAAAGAAAACTTTGCTGCAGTTATAGTGCATACAAATGTGTTATTGATTTATTTTATCACTCGCAGAAGAAAAGTCGTTGGAGAGACAATCGTCATTGCTGCTCGTTTCAACCTCCAGAGAAAGAAGCTGGTGACTCAAACAAAGAAGTCTGAAGCTGAGCTGAGCTGAGCTGAGGGTCCTTTAATAAAAAGTGCCTGGTCACGGTGAGAGGAAATACCGCCACCGCCACCATCATGGTTAGAAAAACTGAAGAACAGAAGAGGGAGAGTCCTCGGAGTGTTTGACAACAAGGACTTTAAAGTCATCACTGAAATATGAAATTAAATAAAAAATGGACAGGGAGCCATTTTCATGCTGAAACAGAGAGAACACTCTTTGCAGTTTGTTTGTCCTTGTCTGGTCTGCGCAGCATCAGGGACTTCAGCTTATCTTTTATTCAATGCTTCAGTGTGTGTGTCTGTGTGTGTGTGTTTACCTGCAGTGTGTCACGATGGGCCCGGCGTCCGGAGGGTTGAGGAACTTGACCTGCCGTATGAAGCCCAGCAGTCCGGTGGCGTAGCAGGGGACGCCGTGGTCGGGCCAGCTGGTGAAATGAAACTGTCGGAGCTCGCGGATCTCGTGGTGACCCTTCTGAAAAAACACACACAGGAAGAGAGAGATTCGATTTTAGGGTTGAACTTTGACAAAAGAGTCAGTCTGAGGTGAAACAACAGCATCATCGTCATCATCGTCATCATCGTCATCGTCATCGTCATCATCAGCATCATCATCATCATCATCATCGTCATCATCGTCATCATCGTCATCATCGTCATCGTCATCATCATCAGCATCATCATCAGCATCATCATCGTCATCATCGTCATCGTCATCATCGTCATCGTCATTGTCATCATCATCATCATCATCATCATCATCGTCGTCATCATCGTCATCATCGTCATCATCAACATCGTCATCGTCATTGTCATCATCAGCATCATCATCAGCATCATCAACATCATCATCATCGTCATCATCATCGTCATCGTCATTGTCATCATCAGCATCATCATCAGCATCATCATCAGCATCATCAACATCATCATCATCGTCATCATCGTCATCATCATTGTCATCATCATCAGCATCATCATCGTCATCATCGTCATCATCGTCATCGTCATCATCGTCATCATCGTCATCGTCATTGTCATCATCAGCATCATCATCATCATCATCGTCATCATCATCGTCATCATCATCGTCATCGTCATTGTCATCATCAGCATCATCATCAGCATCATCAACATCATCATCATCGTCATCATCGTCATCGTCATTGTCATCATCATCATCATCGTCATCGTCATTGTCATCATCAGCATCATCATCATCATCATCGTCATCATCATCGTCATCATCATCGTCATCGTCATTGTCATCATCAACATCATCATCATCGTCATCATCGTCATCATCATCATCATCATCGTCATCGTCATCGTCATTGTCATCATCAGCATCATCATCAGCATCATCAACATCATCATCATCGTCATCATCGTCATCGTCATCATAATCATCATAATCATCATCATCATCATCATCATCACAGCTCACGCTCTTCCATTCCTTCACTGTTTCACCCAGAATTCATCGCTGCACTAAACGGCTCAGATGAGGCTGAGAGCTGGAACACTCTGTGTTGTCGTGTGGCTTCATTAAGTGTCAGAGTCTTTCTGGTGAGACGGTGACCATATGTCTGGAAATATGGCGGGGAGTTTCTGAGGTCGGCGAGCGTCGTTTAGTCATTTACTGTGACGTGTTCTCCTCCTGTAAGATGAACTTTGGTCTCCGAGCTGAAACGGAACATTTGTTCTGAGAAGATGAAGCTTTAAAAATCTGATTTCCTGAACGTCTCGTCTGAAGTACAAAGCGATTTCAACACATTTCAGTGAAAATACATGAGATGTGGAAGATATGGTTGTTGTGTGTGCATTGATTCTCTCAGTGTGTGTAACAATGACAATAAAGCTTTCTTCTTCTTCTTCTTCTTCTTCTTCAACGGCTTTTCTCGCCATTAAAAGCGGCGATGATTTTGTGTCTTGATGATGACAAATGCGTGGATCTCGCCACATCTTATCACGGCCCTTTTGGGGAAGACTGACAAGAAGACGTATCGCGGTTCAGCAGCCTAATCTGCTGCTGGGACTCCAGGAATCCAGAGGGCCTCTTCGGCTTCAGATGGAGAATAAATCGATCTCATGGAAGGCAAGAAGCCACTTTGGGCCACTTCTGGGATCCAGAGACAGGAAGACTTATCGCGGCTCATTTGCCTAATTTACAGCAGAGCTTTGAGGAAACTGATGGCCATTTTGGCTCTGCCAGAAAAAAAAAAAAAAAAGATTAATTGATTTGACAAATCTCTTGATGTCCCATTTGAGATTACAAGAGGAAAAGTCATGGTTCAGCTCAGCTGGCTGATTTAAGGTCACTTGGCTCCGCTCTGTTTGGATGAAGATGTCACAGAGACATCAGGAAGCACCTAAAGAGCGTTTCCACCTGAAAAACACAGCAAATAGAATAAACTGTACTTTCATTAAACCTATAAACTTCCTTTTTATGGCGCACCAAAGACTTTATTTCAGCAGCGAAGACACGGAGCCCACCGCCTGCAGAGATGGATTTTTAAAGACTGAGATGAAAAAATTAAATTGGAGTCCACACCACTCAGGGTGGCACTTCTTGGAAAGAGACAGTTTGGTACATAACAATAGAGATTATGGGGAAATGAGATGGCAGTAGGAGCCCATTGTGGAGCTCCACGTGATAGCATCTTGACATTTTAATGATGTACTTTACAGAAACACAAAGGCCTAGTAAATACTTTACTGCCTAACAATGGGAATATTAAGAAACTGAATATGACATTCTGATGCTTAACAGACGGAAGTTAATTCTCACGTCACGCTGCCTTTGTGGGACGTGCACACACACACACACAGAAACACTGTTATATCTGAAAACTGGTGTGCAACATTTCCCGCTGAGCTGTCGGAGACAAATTCTGGATCAGTGCATGAGCTGCAGTTCGGGGCTGAAAGTCAGAAATTTCAAAGTACAATGATAAGAACACTGATGCACTTTTAAAGTTGATAAAAATTAGTTCTCTTTATGGGTCCATGAGGTGTCTGATTCTAAACCAGGTCCAGATGAATCCGGTGAAAGCTTCAAAGGTCTCAGTCTGGATTCAGAAACTGAACCTTAAAACCAGCCGTCAGGACTTCTGGGAAGCTGACAAGAGTCGTTACTTTACAGAAACCTTCTGCTGTCCAGTTCCTCACTTTTATGTTTTGGTTGGTTCCCAGAAGCCGAACGGCAGACAGGAAGAGTTAGCAGCTCGCTGATGAACACAGACATTCATTCTGCTGCTAAGAGACCAGAGACTGAGATAAAAGCTGCTTCTGTGTGTTTTTGTTGGAATCTGTTTTTACAGGTTTAAATACTCGGTGTGTTGTTTCATTTGTCTCAGCGTCAGCAGTCCCTGTTTAACTTTGGAAGTCTCTCTGACCTTAAAGCTGGTTCTGATTATTTCTGGGCATCCAATCATGTCTCTCCTCACAGGACGAACCTTTCCTGCCTTTTCAATTCGAATCTAATTTATTTATATAGCACCGAATCATAACAAAGTTCCATCAAGGCTCTTTACACAGTCTTTATGGAGCTGTTAAAGAGACTCAATGGGAGAGGAAGAGTGGGGATGTGGAAGGAGGAAGATACAGGTGTGACAAAAAGGGACAAAAGGAAATAGACGAAGAAATAAACAGACGGAGGAGCGAAGAGGCAGAGGAGAAAAATAAAACCCAGAAAACCACAAGGTGATTTGAGAGCTTCACTTCCTATTGGTTCGCTCTCTTGTGATTGTGAAATTACTTCTTTAAATTGATAAGACTGCGGTCCGGCACAGCCGGGGCCTCCAATCCTTGAAAGGTAAAAAAAACAAATAGAAAACATGAAAGCAGCAACAACATGTTGAAATGAGGTGATGAGGACGTGGACACACTGTAAAGTGTCTTCTGGCTGTGAAAGAGGAGGACCGTCTGTCTTTTACTCCTCTTCATAGATCGGACTCTGCTGGAGGACTGACTGATCATATCATTTATTGTTCAGCAGTAAATTACACGAGTGGTTAAACGGATCCATCATGACCGCCGACGGGCGGGGGGAAACAGTCCAGATCCAAATCCACCAGATCTCAGTCCAGTCCAGATCCCTGGAGGCTCCACCTCACGACTTCCATGACTTCAAGGATCTGCTGGTCCAGATCCCAGAGCTCAGCTTCAGAGGTCTAGAGGAGTCCAGACCTCCAGGCCTCGTAATGTGAGTCCAAACTTCCTAAACGACACTTCAGAGAGGTTTGTTTGTACGACAGCATCCAACTCTTACAAGCACATACAGCAGATGTGCTGCGTCATCATCCTGGGGTCTCTGGAACGAGCTGCCTCCTGAAGGTCGCCCCGACAGAACGCAGAGCGGCTCCTTCAGGTGGAGCCTGAACCTGCGACCTCGTCGTCACGCTGCGTTTATGGCTGAGGAAATGAAAGGACACTGAGGTGAACCTTCTGCTGTAAATAAGGTTTCAGATCCAAACAGTCTGAGACTTGACCTCCTGGGTTTCCTCCTCCAACTGGTACATGTTGGAGTCAGTCGTTTGGAGTCCCAGGATCTGGTCTGGATGCGGTCCATCAGATGCCATATTTGTTGTTGGGTTGTAAAACATGCTGTTTAGCAAAAACGATGATGTTGTTGAGAAGTTAAGATTGAAACTGTAGTTCTTTATCTTTCCAGAGATACGGGATATTTAAATGTCATTATTTTAACTTCATTTCTGATTTAATTCGACCACAAATGTCATTAATGAGCCGTGTGACTGAAAACGGAGATGTTTGTTTATTTCAAGAAATATACACTAAAAGTTCCACATCAAACGCACACAACTAAAGTGACACCGTTGGGTTTTTGTCTGCTCCCTCTTTCACACACTCACACACAGACACACACACACTTGGACAAAGCGTCTCTTCCTTTGAGTCTCCTCTGTCACGCTGCCTTCCTCAGTGCTCAGTTAATCTCCGGGGATATGCCATTAATAAACCTTTTCATTAGGATCCTGTACTCATTATGCAATTAAAGCCGTTTAACTGTGGAGCAGAACCTGCTTCCTCCTCACAGACACACACACACACACACACACACACACAGCCAAAGAGCCTACTGTAGTTTAAAGATCATGCATTTTGTATTAGTGTGTGTGTTTGCGTGTGTGTATTTTTGCACATTAATACATCCTGCAAAATGACAGGCAGTTCAAAAATCTGCTTCTCTTTGAATTTCAGAGCGATCGTGCACACACGCATACACACACACACACACACACACACACACACACACACACACACACACACAGAGGTGGTATGGATTACCGGCTTTCTAAATGAGCTGACAGCGAGGACGTGAAGACTCGTCTTTATAAGCTGCTTTCAAACGAGTGAAGGCGAAAAGAAATAAAAATAAAAACAGTAGAGAGAGACAGCGGTGAAGGAGCAGAACCACCGCCTCACTGCTGTATCCCTCTGCCGTCACTAAAACACCTAAAGAGTCATCGCTTAGTCCTGTTGGACATTTATGGAAAACTGAGTGCTCCTTAGCACAATTACATCACTGTGACCTTTGACCACCAAATTCTGATTGGAGAGTGTGAGATTTGTAGCGTTAAGAAGGCGACGGACAGAAAACAATTAACAATCATCTTGTTTTCAACAGTGACCTTAACACAAAACAAAACATCAAGAATGCTAGTTAGACGAAGTCTTAAAAATCCTCCTTTTAGGGTGTCCTTGAAGGCAGCAGCTGGGACAGTCAGTGGACAGAGGGACTAATTTTTACTTATTACTCATCATGGAAATCAGTCAATGAGCCGTTTCCTCCGCTCTCCTCTCCGATCTCTCCCGCCTGATTACGAGGGCCCCAATTATGCTCTCAAGCTTCTTCGTAAACAGCCAGAAACAAACAAACAAAGCTGCTCGTTCGCTCGCCTCAAATCCCTGATCGCAAAGTTTGGCTGAGAGCAGCGAGAAGAGACGAACGACAGCGAGAGCAGCAGGAGAACATGAGGGCGGTCTGATCCCACATGAGGTGCAGTGGGAGACACGTGATGACATCACTGCTGCTGAGCGGTTTACCTTTTGGACGGTGAACGTCCGTATGACGTACTCGGCCAGCGGTTCGGTTTCTATCAGGGTCACCTTGATGTCGCCGTAGACTTCGGTCTCATCGGGCCAGTAACGCACACACTTCACCTGGAGGACGCAAAGTTCACACTCAGAACAGTTTGAGGTTCACAAGATGGAGGACGTAAGATCAGCAAATATTTAAACGTTTTCCTGATGAGTTTATGGTCTCAGTCTCTAGTTTACAGTCTTCAACACAACATGATGTTCATTTTTCAGATGAAGCTCCACTTAGAGGGAAACAGAGCAGACATCAGGCGGTCTCTGTTGCCATGGTTACAATAACAACAACAAACTGACGTTCATACAGAAACAACAGTAAACTGCTGCTCTGGCGTGGGAATCGTGGACTTTGTCACTTCGCTCCTGTCGCCATCATCACTAGATGTTGCCGAGCAACAGAACCTAACAATGATGTCACAGTAAGTTTAGTTTAATTCAAACCACCTGCTTCATCGATCTAAAGATATAATTATCGATTGATTTGAAGACTAAAATTATAATCATTCAGATTTTGTGAAACTGAAAAAAACCTGATTTCTGTTGTATTTTTTATTTTTCATCACAGACACGTTCAGTAATCCCTCAGATGATGAACTCACCCTGCCCACTTCCACCAGGTTGGTAACCATGACGATGGAGGCCGAGTTTTCCTGCCAGACCATCCTCCAGAAATCCCTGACTGTCTCCTGCATGGGCCCTGACACACACACACACACACACACACACAGTTAGACATGCCGACACACACGTGCTTACACCCCAACATCATGTAAAAATGCATCAGCCGTGACCGCACACACTTACACAAACACACAAAACACACACACACTTACATTCTTGTACAAGGAAGTACACGTGCACTCACACCGACGTGCACTCACACACTATCAATCCCAGATAGTGGTTCAGGAGTTTGAGGTAATGGGGTCTTAAATTTGTCAGGGGGATTTTATACGGCGGTTCAGATTTAGGAGGTTGTGGTAATAGCCTTCCAGACCGAAAGGACGACATTTACCAGGTGGCTGCTAGACACACAGACACACACACACACACACACACAGACTCACACTCATTTGTTTCTGCACATTGTGGAATCACACACACACATCACGTCAGTTTAATTACCTTGCGTGGCGATGTAATGTCTGGGTCTGTGGTATCCCTGCAGACACAAAAACACCTCCGACGTGAGTCACCTCCATCTTTTTCTCTATTTTTAGTTCCTTTCCTTATTTCTTTGTACCATTTTACTTCCTGGTTGCTCTTTTTTCTTTTTCCTCCACCTTCTGTCCTTTTTAGTTTTTACACACCTTCATTCTCTTTCCTGCCCTTTTTTTTTTTACCCTTCCTTCCTTCCTTCCTTCCTTCCTCCTTTCCTTTCTCTCCTTTCCATCCCTCCGTCCCTCAAGGTCGTTTCCCAAATAAACATCGAATTAAATAACAGAAGGCATTTTAATTTTTGCTCCATGAAAAGAGATGACTCTCCCAAAGATTACCCCCCCCCCGTTCCTCACCCTCCCATATGAGACAGATAACCTTGCTGGGAAGAAAGCATTTATCACTTTCCCGTTGTCATCATGAGCGGCGCTGTAAGAGCAGCGTTATCTCTGCGCAGGGATGTGCGGCCGCGTGATTGAAAATAAACATTTTGTACCAAATTCATTAAGACTCTCACTACAACAGTCAGCTGTGAGCGAGAGATTAAAGCGATACGTGAAGCACAAATCCAGGAGGGCAGCGAGGAACGGGGGGCTGGATGGGGTGAGGGAATCAAACCTGTGACGTTATCAGATCTGTTTAATCCACCAAACTCCGTCCCAGCTCCGACTGAACTCGGTGTCCAAATGTTCAGTAAATCACAGAATTATCTGAAAAATCAAACCTGATCTGGAGACCTTCGACTTTTTAGGACTGGACTGAACCAAAGATCACTTCGTATCCTCATCCTCATCTTCATCCCCCATCAGGTTGATTTTAAGATTATCACTTTTAAAACTCACCAAGACCAAGACTGACCCCAGATGAAGCAAACTGCCACCTTTAGGAGTCATTTTCAGTCTTTTTACTGTTTGCTGAATTATTCTTTTATAATTATTTATTACATTTTCATTGTTTTATATTGTACGTCATCATCCTTTTATTGTCTATCTCTTCCTTTCTAAAAGTTTTGGGATTAAGAATATTGTTTGTCCTCCCTCTGCTCTGATTCATCAGGCTGTGTGTGTGTGCAGACTCACGTCGATGTAGTTGGCGTTGATGTAGTCGGAGTGGGGGTCTCCGTCCAGCAGCTGCAGTCGGACTCTGGTGTGGTCGTCTGTGGGGTCAGATAGCAGAACAATACAACAGGCCTAAAGTTACATTTACCCACAGATCGAAGCTAACCGAGCGTCCGGGGACGGAGGGACAGAGGGACGGACCGGAGACTGTCCAGCTTCCTGACAGCTGAGCTAACTGTGACCGTCCTGCTTCAGTCGAGGCGTCCGCAGCACGGTTCGATTCCTGTCGAACCCAGAAGGACCTCAGAAGGACTCTGGACTCCAACGCTGGATTTTAACTACTGACACGGACAGTCTGGTCCCTGAAATCTGGTATCTGGGCTTTTCTGTGTTTCTAACAACACAACCAACAAAACATCAAAGTCGTTGTTGTCCGACTGCCGTTGGAGTTTGCGGTCACCTGACAGTCTGAGGCTCCATAAACCAGGTCGACGTCTAAAGATGGAGGAGCAAACCGTCAACCTTTCCCTCAAAGCCGAGCAATACGTTTAACCCAACAGGAGATCACAACTAGAGAACAACAAGAAAACACAACTTCTGCCCGACAGCAGGAGCTGACACCTTTTCAGTCCTTCTCATTTCCTTTTTTAAAGGTTCATTTGGTCTTATCTTCAGATTAAAAAAACAACAACAAACATTTTGTGATAACGGACACTTTGTGGGTGAGTGGACGACGGGACAAACACAAGCTGGCTCACAACCAAACAACGTACAACAACCTCTGATCCTGGAACAGTTTGAGCGAGGAGAGAAACTCTTTGATTAATGTCTCTATTTTAATCCTGGTTCCGCTCAAAGACTGGACGGTCAATGCCGTTCCTGTTGGACTCCACTGACTTCTACTTCCTTTTTTTAAAATGGTAACTTTAAAAGTCTTCCTCTTGTCTGCTTTAAAGCGGCAGAACAAGCTTCTGCTCGGCGATTTTGGGATATTTTAACACACTCCAGCCCCAGAGGTTCAAAATAAATTACACTTTATATTCATCCAAAGAGCACACCATTTCAAAAAGATTTCTAATAGTCCCTCTGCGACTAACCCATCAGAACCTGCGCTGCCCACAAGCATCTGTTTGGAGCTTCCAGTAAAAGTGAAACCACAAAGGAAGAAGACTAAACAACAGTTTAAAGAACTTGACTAAATTTAAATAGTTTTTTTTTTTTAAAGATCTGACAGGCTGCTCTGGATTTATTTCAGCTGAGTGACTCATCATGTGATGAATCCCACAGTGAAGTTATAGTAAGGACGGCGAGGAGGAGAAAAAAGGTTGATCATCATTGGAGCGAGCACGAAGCTAGCTGTGTTAGCTACAAGGAAGACTAAACCAGGACAGCATTGATTTATTGACTCCTTCAGCCCCCTGAAAAGGCGTTCATTACATGCAGCAGAGAACAGCCAGGACAACAAGTTTACAGTTAACATACATGCTTTTGGAAAGGCCAGAATCTGCTTTTTCCTTTTTTTACCTGAATTAAAGCTCAGATTTATCTCTTTGATGCGAGCCGAGCTGCAGTATGACTCACACCTTCCTCCGTAATCCATTTCTTCTGTGTTTACAGCCGGGGCACAGGAACAATCATTTTGTCAAGTACACATGAACATGTTTCATTTTATTTCATTACATTTTTTGGTTTTTGTTGAATATCTTAGAATAGATGTGTGATTTTTCTATTCACAGCTGGCACACACTGATCCTTTCAATGGAGTAAAAATAATCACACGTAGCAGAAAATTCAGAGGAGTTTAAACTTGAACCCTCATTGGAACAAACATTTCTGCACACTGATGACGGCCGGAGAAGTCTGAGGAGACCTGGTGTGAAGACGATGTCACTAATATTATTACGGTCAACTGAACTCTGAGAAAAAAGAACCAAAGTTGACTTTTATACATCCGGTTAATTTATAGTGTTTGATTTTAACTGTTAAAAATAAATGTGAAGTCCATCTGAGTCTTCCTCCAGAGAGAAGCTCCTTAAAACCCTGAGGGGCCAGCTGGATCCGATCTGATGGGCACCAAAACCTCTGCTGCTCTGAAGCTGACCTGATGTCCCTGAAGAAACAGGGAGGACACACACAAAACACTACGACAACACAATAAGGCCCATCCAGGATCATGTCTGGGATTCACCTTGAGGAAAATGATTTCTACAACTTCAATCAGAGTGTCTGGGAAACGACTCTGGCTGAGCAGCAACAAAGATGGCAGCATGACGCCTCTCTGCTGGTACCAGATACTGTCATCAGCTCACACATGCACACAAAAACAAACACAACGGGGGGTCGTTTGAGAGCCTTCTGCTCGTTCCGTCTCCCTCCTTCTCAGCTGATTCAGTCCCCTTCCTTTCCTCACCTCCCTCCCTCCTTCACACAGCAATGAGAGAACAGGATTGTGTGTCACAGGATGTTAAAATACAACAGTCACCGAGCCACTGAGGCTGGAGGGGGGGGGGCTCCACTCCTCTCTGCCCAGGGAGGGAGCTTCTAATTGGGCTGAGATGGCAGGAAGTGCTGGCTCCTGAACACTGCAGATCTGGACACAGGCCACAGATCTGAAGAGGCTGACAGTGTGTGTCTGTGTGTGTGTGTGTGTGTGGGACAAAGAAAGAGAGCTGGGATTGTCTTTTAATGATCGTAATGTGTGTTCATAAACACACTGAGAGGTGTGTAACACTGCGGCTACTGTTAAAGGCAGAACTGGATCCAAAAACCTGGACCAGTCCTCAGTCCTGAACCAGCTCTCCAACAACAACCAATCCTCAATCCTGGACCAGTCCCCTCCATCCCATCATTCCACAGTGCTGTCAGCCGTAGGCGCTCTGGTTGTCATGGTGAATACACTCAGACTGGCTACAAGTGCAAACCCCTTTGTTGCCATGGTTACTCTGATAACAGTCATGTGTTGGTCCGGTTCAGGAAAAGATTACGTTTTGTGTTAAAATAAATTCGTCTTCAACATCAGCCAATCTCTGTTGTCATGGTTACACAAACAACAACAAACAGTCACGGATAATGAAAACATCGTAACCTGCTCCCGTCACACGGGAATCGAACACGGCTCTCCTGTGTCTCCTAAACTCCGTCACTGTGACGCTTCCCTTCGCTTCTGTCGTCATCACTACGACCACTAGATGTTGTCGAGCACAGTGACCCACAGACCTCACTGCCTTCCTCCCCTCCTTCCCTCCTTCCTCTCTGCTTCAGTCATCTTTTTCTTTTTCCTGTCTTCCTCTCTCTGAAGTCCTGTCATCACCCGCTGCATAATTTTCTACTTCTAAATTCTGACTAAACTGAAGTTATTGTACTCGGCCCTAAGCACCTCAGAGAAACTCTATCTAATCATCTAATCAGTCTGGATGGCATTACTTTGGCTTCCAGCTCCACTGTAAGAAACCTTGGAGTAACCTTTGACCAGGACATGTCCTTTGTCCTTCACATAAAACAAGTCAGTAGGGCAGCTTTCTTCCACCTGAGAAACATTAGGAAAATCAGAAACATCCTGTCTCAAGAGGATGCAGAAAAACTAGTCCACGCATTGGTAACTTCTAGGCTGTACTACTGTAACTCATTATTATCTGGATGTCCAAACAAATCTCTGAAAGGCCTTCAGTTGATTCAGAATGCTGCTGCACGAATATTAACAGGAACTAGAAAAAGGGATCACATCTCTCCCGTGTTAGCTGCTCTTCATTGGCTGCCGGTAAAATCCAGAATAGAATTTAAAATCCTTCTGTTAACATATAAAGCTCCGTCATACCTCAGAGAGCTCATAGTTCCTTACTGTCCTAGTAGGCCACTCCGCTCTCTAGATGGAAGTTTACTTGTGGTTCCATGAGTCTCCAAGAGTAAATCAGGAGGCAGATCTTTCAGTTATCAGGCTCCTCTTCTATGGAACCAACTTCCAGTATCGGTCCGGTTCAAGACCAGACTTCAAACTTTTCTGTATGACAGAGTTTATAGTTAAAAGGTTAAAGTTCATTTACTCTTTAGCTCTGCTGCTATAGACCTAGACTGCTGGGGGAAGGACTGAGCACCTCTCTCTCTCTCTCTCTCTCTCTCCCTCTCTCAACCCAACCGGTCGAGGCAGATGGCCCCCCCCCCCCCCCAACCTGGTTCTGTCTGAGGTTTCTGCCTCTTAAAGGAAGTTTTTCCTGCTCATGGGGGATCTGTTGGGTCTCTTTAAATCATTTTATAAAGAGTTTGGTCCAGACCTGCTCTGTATGTAAAGAGTCTTGATGTAACTTTGTAATGATTTGGCGCTATACAAATAAATCTGATTTGATTTGCTGTAAAAAGTTTTGTTGCGGAGAACTTGTTAACTTGAAAGGTCCAGAAAAGGCCAAACAAAACAGACTTCTGTGTTTTTATCTGGGAGAGATTTGCAGCGGGGTGGTGTTGGTGTTGGTGGTGCTGGTGGGGAGGGGGGCAGTGAATGCAGCAGAAAGCTGTAATTTGGAGACATCAGATCAGATTGTGCTGAAAGGCTGCACACAGCCGCTGTTACACAAACACAACGGGCAGGAGGAGCCGATGGCGCCTAATGACTGTTGTTGTTGTAACAACAGCAAAACAGGAGCAGCTGCTTTTGGCCACGACTTCTTTTTTCAGCACACATCACCGACAGAGAAACCGCATCCTATAACATACTGCAAATACCCTAATTGGAGGAGCAGATAATCTATGGAGTCGTTATCTCCCGGTTTCATGAATACATTGCATTTTATTGCTTCATGAGGCCGAAGTCGACCCCAGATTGTTCTGGCTTGATGAGGCAAAAAGACATTTAAAATGTACTTAGCTTATATAACACCCACACCGCGGGAAAAAAGGCAGCAATGAAATTCTTCGATGGCCCAACTTGGATCAGATTTCATAATTAAAGTGATACACGACTTTTTCTCAACTACGTCTTAGAGACTTGCGAGGCTTCATTTTCACTTCTACAAATCTTTGTTCCAACTTCCTCCACTTTAATTTTTTCCTCAGATATTTAGTTTTGTTTCTGAAAAAAGATCATTTGCTGTTTTGGGGGGATTTTAAGCCTAAATGAAGATTTTCTCACCACATATTGGTTCAGCTGAAACACCATTTCGCTTAATTTTGCTATTTGTCTGCAGTCAGATTCTCTCTCCTGATTGGCTCTCCAGAGGGAGGAGATGTAAGAACTCCACTCTGATGGTTTCAGTTATTATAACCACAAATATGTATTTTTCATGGGTATCAACATTTCAGATAATAAGTGTGAAATGAGGCCTTTAAAGGTTGGAGGAAATCTGAGAGAAAGTCAAACAGCCTCTTTTTGTTAAAGTGATTAAAACTCTGGTGGTTCCAGTTTTTGTTTTTCATGCGTGCTGGACGAAGTAATTGCTGGGTCATTAATATTGAACAAAAACCTTATCAACTTCCTGCAGATATATTACAGCCCCTTGAGTTATGAGGCAGTTAAACCCGCTGCTTACGGCCTTTTATATTCCATTGTCTTCCTCACCGGCTGCAAAAAGCAGGAAAGTGGACCGGCTGCTGCTGGAGAGAGAAAAATGAAACGCTTCAATGTGCCCATTAGGTTTTATGTTACAATGCTGGAGGAAGACTGTGGTGGCTCTGCTGCAGACAAGATGCATGATGGGAGATTTCACTAAAACATGGTACTTAATATCCCCCTTCTTTAAATTTAATTTGATGGGTTTTTTTTTTTTTGTAAATGATGCCACCTCACAGAGAAAACGAGCCCACAAATCAGAACGTACGAGCGTTGATTGTCAGCCATCTTGTTTTTTTTTTTTTTTATTTATTTTAAACCAGAAGAAACAATTTTTGGTTTGCAAAGTGAGTAGCATCAGCAGCAGGTCGTCTAATATTGAGGAAATAAGCAAAATCAGAACCTGACAGTTATTATAGTGACGTCTAGAGTCACGTCTCTACATCGGACGCTTCTATTGGCTCCGGTGGGTGATGTCACAGCCAATCAGAGTCTCTGGATCAGTCCTGTATGTTTCTGAGTTTATTGTGTTGACAGAATAAAGACAATCAGATATTTAGAGCATTAGAGGCTTTGGAGTTGATTTTTCATCATTACTGCTCCAAAGAATGAACACAACATGGAAAAAAAACACAGAAGAAAACCTTAATGGGTCTAAAAGGGTATTACCGAGACGATGAAAAGCATTTTGTGAGAGTCAGGAATAAAAAACATCCAGAACCTTAAAAAGACAAGTGGCTCGTTAACGACGCTGCAGAGGAACAACGTAACTCAGTCGAACGTCCGCATGAACAGATGGAGCTGCTTTTTAACAGCGAAGAAGAAAAAGCTCTCGGAGGAGCAAGTTAAAACTGCTGAACAAGATATTTTACTCTCTCCTTCCCCTCTCATCTCCTCCTCCTCCTCCTCCTCCTCCTCTTCCTCCTCTTCCTCCTCTTCCAGTAGCCACTAAGCAGGGATTGTGTCTGTCACAGATATACTTAATCAGTTAACTCCCTGTGGAGCTCAGCTCACTCACCACATACACTGCACTGTCAGGCCGGCTCAGGGCATTAGGGAGTTTAATAGCATGTGTGATTGAGTGTAAGTGTGCGTGTGTATGTGCGAGAGACTAAGTGGCGTAGTAAGTGCGTTAAAGTGTGTCTTTCATCACTTCCCGGTGCAGTCGTATGTTCTGGAACATCTTTGTGTGTGTGTGTCTGTGGGTGTCGGAGGGTTTTGTGTGAGCAACATTAAAAGTGTCTCAGTCTTCAACTTATGTGTGTGTTCCACTGTCAGCAGCTTTGTGTGTGTGTGTGTGTGTGTGTGTGTTGGAAGGTATTATGGTGTGTAATAGCTTATTAAGACCAGAGCTCCCTGCAGCTGCTGTGTCAAATAACTCAAGAGTGTTGTCGACTTACACACTCATACACACAAACACACACTTCAAGATGCTGTTTCCAGCTGTTTGAAGGCTGTCAGATGCAGACTAAGGTGTGTGTCTGTGTCTGTGTGTGTGTGTGTGTGTGTGTGTCTGTGTGTAGAAACCCTGTGATTAGATACCAAATGTAACGTCGTGGTGTTTAGAAACCGTCAAATGGTATTTAAGTAACGCAGCACCAGTGATATAAAATGCAACAATTAACGTTTCCACGAGCCATATTTTCATATTTAGAGGTACACAGTGACCAGCTGCATTCATCCTCTGAAAGGCTTTTTAAAAATGGAATTCTAAAGGAATCACAACAAGAAGACGTCATTAACATCTGCTGCCAACAAACACGACACATGTTCCAGATGTTTGTTCTGGAGCGTCCAGCCTCTTCTGACTCCAGATCTAAGTTAATGAACGGCTACTGGTTGTGCTCTTTACCCATGATCCTCTGCTGCATGAATTAATAAGGCCTGTCCTGAAGGTATGGTGGCAGAGACGTTCTGCAGGTGAAACAGGAACATGAGAAATAAATGATGTTCCCTTCTGATATTTGGACGCCTGAGCTGCTCTGTTCTGTCTCCTGATCTGGTGGTACAGTCTGTCAGTCACACAGTAGCCCCGCCCCCTAACCCCTCCCCTCCTTCCTGGTCTGTTTCCTCTAAATGGAGCATCATTTAAAAAATGAACATCCTGAGACCATAAACTCATCAGGAAAACATTTACTCATATTACTGTTTCCTAAAATTCATTTATTTCTGAGTATCGCACATCTGGAAGAACTTTAAAGTCCCTTTCCTGATAAATTACATCTCATTAATTCTGATTCTTCCACAACCAATTACAGCTCACTGTCAATGATCACAGCTCATCATTATCAGCTATCAAGCAGCATCCAATTGTCAACCCCCTGAAGTTTCCAAAAGAAAAAATAATCACTCACAATCCTCCACCTGCTAATTATGACTCCAGTCCTTTCTAAAATCAGCCCCCCCACCTCCTCAACCATCAGCTCATGCGTTCTCTTTTCCTGATTCTGTTAAGAGTTCCTCATCAGATGTCGTCATCATCGTGTCACCGTCCCCCCCGACAGCTTCTGGAGACGAGCGATGATTAACAGCAATCACCGTCGATGGTATCAATGATACCTCCGCGGTGTTTAAAACCTGCCTCATTATCACTATTATCTGTGTGCTTACCCCCCAGCTGGGAGCTGCAACAGCAACCATTTCATCATGTGGTGATGAAGGGGGGGGGGGGGGCAGGAAGAGCTAATCAGTCTTTCCTGAAGAGGCCTTCTTCTTCCTGTTTGTCTCTCTTCATTACAGTATAAATGTTTGTCAAAGTAAAATTCTAATTCTACAACACGTCATAATATTTTAGACAACAGGATCAGCTGGGTCGTCCTGCCGGTCAGCTCAGGTGCTTCAGTCTGTACAAAGCAAGATGGGGATTGAACCCAGAACCCAGAACTCAGCACTTGGCCACCACGCCGACAGAGTGACTGACAGCCTGCGCTGACATTCAGAGAGTCATTTGAAGTGATTTTGCTGCTGAAGTAGAAAAACTCTGATTCTTCCTGCAGGTCTGAGTCTCATCGCTGCTTTTATCAATCAGACAAACTGGATTGAGAGTGACTGCAGCTGTCCGACTTCTTACTCACTGAATTTATGCTTCCCTCCATCTACAGAGTGTGTGTCTGTGTGTGTTTGTGTGTGTGTGTGTGAGACAGCTCGGGGGATGCTAATATTTGTTGTGGTTCTTTGGTCAACACTTCAGAGGAGTTGTTGGCGCTCTGACTTCAGAGCAGCTCGGCAGACGTGTTGAGAATCAGTGCCAGAGAGGATAACGGGGGGGGGCACATTATGTACAGCTGCATATGATGCTAACACACACACACACACACACACACACACACACAGATGCACAAACACACACGGCTGTGCTTGTTTTCAGAACCTTCCTCGCTTTGTTTGTTTCACACACAAACACAGACACACTCACAAAAACAAGATGCCCTCAGCCCCTTGTTCTGTCTAAGACACACACACAGACACACACATACACACACACACACACACACAACCTTACACATAAACTCAGCTGTAATGAGAAGCAACAAGATGCAGGAGGGGAAACTGATTATGCCAGCAATGCTTGGAGGTATAACTGCTGGGCGTGTGTGTGTGTGTGTGTGTGTGTCTGTGTCTGTGTGAGTGTGTGTGTGGGTGTGTATTTGGTATATCTGCCTGGCAGAGAGACAGTCTGTATAATAACTGTTATTCACCTGTACTTTGGTAGACATCAGTGAGGAGACTGAGGGCGAGTGTGTGCTTTGTGTGTGTGTGTGTGTGTGCTGTGTGTGCTGTGTGTGTGTGTGTGTGTGTGTGTGTGTGTGTGTGCTGTGTGTGTGTGTGCTTTGTGTGTGTGTGTGTGTGTGCTGTGTGTGTGTGTGTGTGTGTGTGTGTGTGTGTGAGAGAGAGACTCATTGTGGAGAAGGAAGAGAAGAAGTAGAGCTCATGAGATCAGCTGTCATGATGCTGATTTTTAGCTTTGGGGTTTCTATATTTTGATAGTTTTTGTTGATTTGCCGTATCTGTCATCTCTTTTTCTTTTATCTGCTGGTACGCCGATCTTTCTGTCAAAGATAAGAATTCCTTTGGGAAAACTGTAAAAGTGGCCTCTAAGGTAGCCGAGACAACATCTCTGGCAGACAGGTGCTTATCAAAGCTCTGTCCGTCCGCTCCGATGATGCTCACCCACGTAGTTTCAAATACAAGCTCCTTCCATCTGTGCGTCCCCCGGGCCCCTCAGAACAGGTTCAGATTTTCTTTTTTAAGTGATGTTGGTGTCTGTACGTGCGTCCTAATTTATTTACTTTATTTATCTTAATTTAACCCCGTTCTTACTGCTGTTTATGTTTATGCTCTGTATTGACTAGCACTTTACCTACCTCTGTGCTAAAGTGTGCCCAGAACTTTTATGTATTTATTCTTTTTTGTGTATTTATGATGCGGCTCTAGCTTTCTGCTCGGTAATCGCTGTCTGTGTGCACCTAACTTATATTGTTCCATGTTCTGTGTTTTTATGTGATTCTATGCCGCTGCGACTCAAATTGCCATTTGGGGCATTAAATAAAATTGAACTTTGAACCTTGAATCTCTGTGTCTGTTTGTGTGTCTGTTTGTGTTTCACTACACAACTAATTTGGTCTCTTGATGATTGAGTGAATCATTTTTTGCAGCCACTCACTGAGACAGTTGGAATCAGATTTAGAGAATACGCCCAAACCAACGTTTACCAAAGTGTTGGCTCCGCCTCTTTCTCCATATTTGGATTAGCAGGGAGTCAGAGGGCGGAGTCAGGCACCGCTCACTCTGTGAGTAAATTTAACGCAGAGGTTTTCCAACAGTCGATAGCTTCAAACAGGAAGTGAAGAACTGAAAGAACCGACAGGAGCCGGCTGTGCAGTGACAGTTAAAGGTTTTCCATTTACATCCACACACAAAGGCTTGACGCACAAAACCCTCACACAACAAGCAAGAGGTCTGTGAATGCTTGAATTCAGACGGACATACAGCGAATAACTGACGAATAAAGACACAGAATTCACCTCTTCGTGCTTCTCTTTAACACGCAAACAGTAAAAACACACACAGAAACTAACTCCTTGCACATATGTAAATGTTTGCCAATGAATGTGTTTATTTTGAAGGAGCGCTTCTGTTGAATTATAAATGACCATATGGGAAGGCTGTTGTACGAACCAGGAGAGGAGAAGAAAAAAGAAGTGAAGAGGAGGAGAGGGAGGAGAAAATAGAAGCTGACAGATGCTGGTAATGAGGAAACACTACTGCGCTTTGCCTCAACCCATAAACTGTCAGAGGTAATCAGGCAGGATGAATGTATGGAGAGAGGAGGAGAGGAAGAAAGGGAAGGTGAGAAAAAGCTAACAACACGACAGAGACACGAGGAAGAGAGAAGGAGTCGAAACAATGAGAGGAAGGTGAGAAGAGAGCGAGCGAGGAAAGGAAACCAGATAAGAGGGAGGGAAGAGGACAGGAGGCTGAGAGATTAACATTTATTCAGAGCGCTGAAGGGATTTCAAACATGGCATCAAACATTTGTGTTTGGCAGATGTCCGCAGGAAGAGTGTGTTAACGCTTCGACTTCAGACTGACTCAGAGAGGGAGAGGAGGAAGGGGGGAGGAGGAGGAGGGAGGAGGAGGGAGGAAGAGGGAGGAAGGAGGAAGAGGAGGAAGGGGGGAGGAGGAGGAGGGAGGAGGAGGAGGAAGAGGTGGGAGGAGGAGGAAGAGGTGGGAGGAGGGAGGAAGAGGGAGGAAGAGGGAGGAAGAGGAGGAAGAGGTGGGAGGAGGAGGGAGGAAGAGGGAGGAAGAGTAGGAGGAGGAGGGAGGAAGAGGAGGAGGAAGAGGAGGAGGAAGAGGAGGAAAGAGGGAGGAATGAGGGAGGAGGAGGAGGAGGAAGGAAGAGGGAGGAAGGAGGAAGAGGAGGAAGGAGGGAGGAAGAGGGAGGAAGAGGGAGGAAGAGGAGGAAGAGGTGGGAGGAGGAGGGAGGAAGAGGGAGGAAGAGTAGGAAGAGGAGGGAGGAAGAGGAGGAGGAAGAGGAGGAGGAAGAGGAGGAAAGAGGGAGGAATGAGGGAGGAGGAGGAGGAGGAAGGATGAGGAAGAGGAGGAAGGAGGGAGGAAGAGGGAGGAAGAGGGAGGAAGAGGAGGAAGAGGTGGGAGGAGGAGGGAGGAAGAGGGAGGAAGAGTAGGAGGAGGAGGGAGGAAGAGGAGGAAAGAGGGAGGAATGAGGGAGGAGGAGGAGGAGGAAGGATGAGGAAGAGGAGGGAGGAGGAGGGAGGAGGAGGAGGAGGAGGGAGGATGAGGAGGAGGAGGGAGGATGAGGGAGGAGGAAGAGGGAGGAATGAGGGAGGAGGAGGAGGAGGGAGGATGAGGAAGAGGAGGGAGGAGGGGGAGGAGGAGGGAGGATGAGGAGGAGGAGGGAGGATGAGGAAGAGGAGGGAGGAGGAGGGAGGAGGAGGGAGGAGGAGAAGGGAGGAGGAGGAGGAAGAGGAACGTGATGACCCAAACAGCAGAGAGCCAAAGAAAAGATGGCCACCTGGGTTAAAATAACTTCTTTGTCCACATGAGCAAATCTCTGTTGTCATGGTAACAACAACAACAACAACAGTCACAGATAAAACAAATACAATAACCGGCTTTCGTCACTTTTCCCTTCGCTGCTGTCGTCATCACCACAAACACTAGATGTCACCTAGCAACAGAACAATGATGTCATGACCACCTGCTGCCGTTCTTCCTCTTTTTTTTTTAGAAAAGTGGAACGCTGGGCGGTTTCTCTATTTGTCCGGGTCACTGTAAGTTTGTACTAAAGCTGCAGAGTCACAGTTTAGATATTTTCTTCCATAAAAATACATTTTCCTACAGATTTGGCGCGGCGGCTGAGGAACAGGGTCACATGCAGAGCTCTACAGCGTGAAGGGAGAACGAATCCTGCTGCAAGGAAATTCATTCCGAGCTCTGAAACTGCAAAACAGAAAAGTAAATCTCTTGTTTCAAAAAGGCGAATCAAAGTTCAACCTGAAGGGAAAAGATGGAACAACCTTTAACCCACATTCAGAGTTTCAGCCTTGTTCTAATAAAGACAGCACACACAGTCATTTCCCCCGAGTCCTTTTAAAACGTTTTCTCAGGAAAATGAGTCTTTGTACAATCACAGCCGGCAAGATGGACAGTTTCCATTACCAGGCCCTTGTAATTAAAGGATTTGTGCTAATAGCAAATTTATCATAATTCCTGCCGGCTATCACGTCTTTGTCAGGCTGTTTCATTTCAGCGCGGTTTCATTTTCAAGCCTTCAGGTTGGGCCAGTGTTTTCTGACTTGACATCTAAACCCTTGTAATGAGGCGCGGACTCACAACAAACCACACACACGCACAAATTGCATGAATTGTACGAACTGAAGCCCGCAATCTTCAGGATCGGATTGGTCGTAAATCCTGTATGACCCTTAAACAAGATTTTCAGGCGATGTCTGGAAATGATTGTGCGATTATAACCCTTTTCTTGTCGGGCTGCACAAAATATGTCGTATAATCCAAATCATCATATATACGGTCGTTATCCAATATCCAAATCCTGGAAGCTGCTATGTCCTCCATTTCTTGATGAAGGTAACATTTGGATTAACATTATTACATCAGAGGTTTTGATTCTGTAGAGATCTCCAGATCATATAAAGAAAAACACAAAGACCAGCGTCTATCTGATTCTCTTTGATTCACAGAATCAGACGACGCACTGAGTTCCTGCGACGTTTGTCTGCATTAAAACTCTCTTGTTTTCTCTGTTCGGCAGTGATTTCCGTTGGAACTATTTTAATTATGCAAAAAATTGTAAACATTGTAAACACAATCAAAGTTACGAGGATCTAGATGTCGAACCCAAAGTTGTTTCTGTAAACGTTTCACTTCTCTCTTCAGCTCACACATCACACAGAGAGACGGCGCTCTGATTGGTTCACTCCGTCCAAAGACGGTCCTGTGACGAACGAGTACTTCGGCCCCGAACCTCCTCCTCATTAAACTTGTGAGGTGCATCATTTAATTTAATAAAGCTTCACCCAAACAATCTGAGTGTTGTCGGAGGTTTCCTTCCACCAACTAACGAGTACACGCTCAAACCTCACACAAACACAAACACACAGCCTGATTTGGCTCCAAATGAAGCTTCGTTTTGACGAAAGTCTCCATGAATAAAATAAAGGCTTCAGGCTTCGATCATCAGGATCCAGTTTTTTTCTTCTCTCCAGTTAAAGTGAAGAAGTTTATCTGAACTTCGTTTCTGAATTCTGATAAAGTGCGCAGCTTATTAAAGGTGTTTTTTTCATTAAACACAGTGTTTTGTTTAGATTTTAATTGGTCTCGCTGTCAGAGGCAGCGAGGAAAAGAGAAATAATCAAGTCAAACATTGTAACTCCACCAACATCGTGTTCAGCCGACATCTGGCTCTCAGCAGGAGAGGCGCACGCCAAGCTGGACCAAGTCTGGCGGTGACTCATTGAAGGATGCTTCAGTGGGACAGATGGCTGCTAACACAGGGGTTTGGACCCGTGTCCTCCAGCTGGACCACCAGGGACCGCAGCACGTAGTGTCGGGACCTGGTACCAACACTTCACGCTGATAAACACGAAGATGTTCTCAAATGAAAAAGATACGATTGTTGTCGTCTAACAGACCTGACAGGATCACGGAGGGAATGTCAGATTTATAAAACATTGATTTTAAGGTTTGTATGTTCAAAGATTGACCTCCATGTCCGGGAGACATTCATGAGCTGCACTTTCTGGCTGAAAGTCAGAAATATCAAAGTATGATGATGAGAACATTTGTTTGAATCTTGTATGAGGCGGGGAGGAAAATGATTTCAATTTTCCAGAGAATGAAATTAAACTCGGAGCAGAAAGTAATGCAACGTTTTATGATATTAGACTTGACATTACCTCGCACAATACAGATTTTTCTCTTTTGAAATGTCATCACATCTGGACGATGGGACTGAAACAGGAAGCAGGTTGAAAGAAAGGACAAGTCTCTCATCAGCAGACTTAAAAGTCTCATCTAGTTTAACTTTTCCGTGGATTCTAAATCAGGTCCAGGTTCCGTATTAGTCCAGTCAGAGTATCGAAGGTCTCCGTCCACAGTGTTCGGAAGCTGAGCCGTCAGGACTTCTGGAACTTTCCTACACAGTTTTACGATAACATTTGAAATATTTCCCTCATTTCCAAAACGTATTTCAGGTAGTTTAACATAACGAGGGCCATTTTCATGTTATTCTGACGTGTGACAGCCAACAGCAGCTCATCGGTCAGGCTGAGCATCAGTCTACTGATCCATCCGACAATAAGACACGTCTTCTATCTGTCCTTCAAAGGTCACACGATATTAAAAACACTCCGCTGGCATTTCAACAGATCAGTATCCTGCAAAGTTCACACCACCAACGAGAAGCTTATTTGTACGACAGGAAGTTCAGCAGCGTCACAAAATTTTAGATGAGAAGAGGGAATTTCCATTTTAACCTGATGAAGGAAATGTTACTGTTTGGATTTATAACATGGAAAACTGAAACAACTGAACTGATGAGGAATCTAAAGCCAGGTTCAGGATGGAAGACTGAGAACAACGCCTCAGCCAAGCCCCGCCCACCAGGACCCACCAGCCACCATTTTGCCTGATTTGGTGTCTCTGAGTGTTTCACCGCAGTCAGCCAATCAGAGAGCAGGTCAGAGCCGAGTGGACCTTTAATCTACCTGATAGTTGACCGGAGAATGAAACCAATCCGAGCTTCAGTCCCGACAGAGAAAAGTTTCTCCGTCTCATTAAAAACAAAAACTATCAGGAAACCTTCCAGCTGAGACCAAATGAAACCAGAACAACGACTGATACACCTGAGACCACACCGGAACTGACCCCGACCCAACCGAACCCCCAGAGGGGAACCCAGATCCAGCAGCAGTCCAGCTGGGCAGCCAGTCTACGTCACGTCAGTACTCACAAGCGATGATGTTGCCATAGCGATTTTTGTTGCGGTTCTCGTCCTTCTTGGCCGTTTCCCAGGGCGCCGTCTGTCCTTCTGCCAGGGCCTGAACACGAACACACACACAAATAGTTTGATAGTGACATATTGAGGTATGAACACAGGAATATGCATGCACATATGGCCGGATGCCCAGAGCGTGTTCACGGACACGTGGGCCGCCAGAAGTTCAAACTATACATGAATATTCATGGACAGCCAATCAACGCAGTTCACGACAGACGGCACCTTTAACCACGTCAGGTCGAGAGGCCATCATGTCTGAACCGTGACAGAGTCAGATTGAGGGCTAACTGCTCTGATGTTCCAGAGATCCACCATCAGACAACCTAAAGATCCAGTTTGGTCCAGCTGCAGAGGTCTACAGGAGTCCAGACCTCCAGGGTCAGCTACACCGTACGAGTCCAGTGGTCATAATGTTGTGGCTCATCTGTGGTTTTACTTCTCTCTCCCTCAGCGGCTCTCTCATTGGCTGACTGATGCTTCCAGTTGGTTACGGATAGGTCTATCCGTCCAATCAGGTGGCTCCTTCTGTCAGGTGACCGTCCACGAGCTGTCAGCCAAACCCAACGCTTCCAACAGCAGGTGGACGAAAACACAACATCCCTCCAACGTTTGCATTTGAACTGCCACGTTGAATTAAAAAAAAAAAAAGCAGCCGTCAGCGAGCACCAACCTGTGCAGGTAAACACTGCAGGATCAGAGACACACAGCAGACGCACAAAAGTTTGGGTTGATTCTTGTGTTGTTTCGGTTGTGAGAAAAAACAAAACTGTCAGTCCTTTGTTGGAGGAGAAAGACAGATTGTCCTGACTCCCTGCTGTGATGCTGGCCCCTGTGACAAGATTACAAACACGGCAAGGACAAAATGAGCTTGTGATTGTCTGTGTGTGTCTGTGTGTGTCTGTGGGTGTGTACTATACTCAAAACAGTGCAACAATAATTTGTTTTATAGTTTTCTATAGATAAGTGTGAGCATGTTTGACTGTGTGAGAATTTGGAAGGATCACACAACATGTGCATGTTTCGAATTTGGACATACAAATACGTGTATTTTTGTGTGTGTGTGTGTGTGTGTGTGTGTGTGTCAGTGTGTGTGTCTTAGTGGGTGTGTGAGTCTGAGTGAGTGTTAAAGATCACTCTCAAGCTTCTGCTAAGAAACCAAACCCCAACTCTCAAAGGCCGCCATATGGACACAGAACCATTTTAGAACAACTATTATAACACACAGGAGGAGTTCACTGACACACAATACACAAAACATGATACACATTACACACACACACATGGGGGGCCAGTGAGCAGTCCTTTCTGAGTCCATTAAGGGTTCCAGAAGGCCAAACAACATTTTTCACTTTTAGACATTGATATGACCTACATACACACAATACAGATAAGAGGACGCACACCCACGCTCACACACACGTGCACACAAACACACACGCACACACACACACAACCCATATGCCACTTTAAAAGAATCCATTTTCTGCTTGACTGAACGATATGTTTAAGTGTCTGTTTTTCTGTCACACTGTATTTGTATAGTGTAACGTCTGTGTGTCTGTGTGTGTTTCTGTGTGAGTCTGTGTGAGTGTGTGTGTCTGAGTGTTTTGTGTACATTTCCATGAAGTGTGCTCTGGCTGCCCTCTTCAACCTGAGAGAAACAGGGCCGAGTCTTAATCAGGCTCCTCTCATCGTTTTGGGGGGATTTTTAATATTCTACACAAAAACACAGAGCAGCAGAAAGACTGGAAACACACACAGACACACACACAGACACACACACACACACACACACACACACAGGAGAATAAATCACATTTGCTCTCCCCTGAAACACATCAGTGGGCATAAACCAAAATGACAGGAAGCAAATGAAAATATAACGTACGGCATCTCAGAGGGACAATTTTCAACAGGCACGCAGAGTCGATAATAGAAAATATTCATTCTTATGAGGCAGAGAGAGAAAAAGACTCCTGTCTCTGGATGACGGAGGGAACGAAGAGGAGAACAACGATCGCTGAGAGGAGGACAGAGGGAGTGATGGAGAAGGACCTCTGACCTCTGAAGCTGAGGTCTCGGTGGTGAACTGGGGTCATCGCGGACACCCTGACTGATGGATCTGTGTGATCTGACAGCTTTCTATCAGAAACAGCATGAACTTCTTCAGCAGTTTGGGCTCCGTCGTCTCTCCTGTTGGATCGGACCATCGGTGACCTCTGACCCCTGACCCCACCTCTGGCAGGTCCGTGTCCTGTCAGTGGTCATATTGTTTTGGCTGATTGGTGTAAATTGGTGACAGGACGAGGCCCAAAGTTTATTTTGTTTCTCCGATCATTAATATTGATGATGAGGGTTAAGGATTAATAACTGATGTACGTTGTCCTTCCTCAAAGAACCAAATCCAGTCTTCCTCAGTCAAACACACACACACATGTATTTGCGTGTTTTCTGATGCATATGGCTGCTTTCTGCCGGCTGGCTGCAGAAGCTGGTTCCATCTGTTGGCAGTTGATCCGGTTTCAGATGCGTCCTGTTTACTGTAATGACATTTTCTCGTCTCTGCAGCTGACGTCCAATCTTTTTCCTCCAACAACTTTTAGCGGCACACCTGCTGAATTTTCTTCAGGGTCATGGAGGCGGCAGCAGCGCCTCTTTATGATAATAGAAAGGCCTTCTCTCTCTGCAGTTACATTTCTACATGCTGCTTCACAGGAAGATTTTATTATACCTATCATCTGCGCGGTGTTGCTGCTGACCTTTGACCTTCTTACTAATAGCTGCTTGTAATGTTGTCTGTTTAGAGACTGATGTATGTTTTACAGTCGTTCTCGTTATGAGGCTGTTTTCTGTGCATGGATGCTTTACCTCGTACTCCTCCTTGAAGCCGTAGCCCTGCCCACATTTCATCTGCGTGATGTGTTGGAGGAGGTCGGCGACTCGAATAGCTGGCTGAAACTGGCCGGCCTGGAACTGACCTACATGAAGAGAAACGAGGGATGAATATATAAACAGGACGGCTTGATTAAGTCGGATGTTGGAGGAAGAGTGGGCGGATTCACGGATCTGGAAAATCATTCTGCCAAATTACAGTCTAATTATTATTCATGTTGAGAATTCCCTGTTAAGCTAAATAACCAACTTATGTCCGATCAATAAAGCAGCAGCAACAGAGAGCCTTTTTTTGAACTAATGAACTGACTCTGCTTCAGTCTGTGTGTGTCAATTCAGTTCTGTTATATTTGGACGAGATCATTAAGAAACACAAATTATATTCAGACTCATTAACGACCTGAAGCTTACTGAGAAACTGAATAACTAATAAGTTACTATCTAAATAACTAGTAAGCTTACGTTCTAACTCACCACTGGTTAACCATGTAAATAACTGTCTACGGATATAACCAGCTAGTTACTGTAAGCTGTTAAGCAAAATAACTGAATGACCGACGAACTACAACATTAAACAACTGACTAAAGGAAAAGTACAGAATACCTCATGAACAAATTGATAACTTATTAACTAACCAAATAAACAGCTAACTGTCTGTCTAGGTCTCCCTTACTAGCTGAAAAACTAGCACCCCACATAACCGACCTGCTAACTGGTCAGTTGTTTAATGAGGTAAAGAAATAACTAACTGACTCAATAATTGATCAACTAACAAAATAGCTAGTAAAAATCTGGTTAGATGATACCTGACTGATTAAAAAACAATAAGGTAACTGAACAACTAACACATCTATCTAGTTAACTTAGAAACTGAATAAGTAGCACACAAACTCGCTCCAAGCTAACTAAGCTAGTTAACTGACTAGATGCCTCATTAACTAACTGATGGAAGAACTGCTGGCTGGCTGTCTATGCCTAACTAGTAAGTTGGCTGATTATCAAATTAAATAACAGACATTTTTTTTACTAGTTAGCTGCTTAATAAGCTAATCAAATAACCAAAAAACGTACAAAATAATCGAACTGAATTAGCGAGTTAGCTGTAAATCTGATGAGCTAGCCTAAATTCACGCACCGCTCTGGTAGGAGAGCTCCACCGACTCGCAGCCTCCGTAAGGAAAACTCTGCAGGGTCAGAGAGGGTTGGGCGAGCGAGGGCTGGCTGCTGTCTGTTAATGGAGAGAGAGAGAGAAATAGTGAAGGATGGGTTACCATGACAACATAACCCCCCCACCAACACACACACACACACTCCTGCTTGATTCGCTCAAGATTGGTTGCTGATGACAAGCGATGAGTCAAATTAGTCACTTAGCAACCTGAGCCCTGATTGGTGGAAACGACGGGACACTTAATTGGAAAATTTCTCCTCCAATTAAGCAGCAGACAGATTGATCGGACGAGTGTTCGGGCTTTAATTAGTCCGGACAGATGGAGGGTTCAGGGGACGGAGCGAGCTTCTCCAGACAGCCGCACGTTCATCCATGAAAGTTTTAAAAGTTTCAGACAGCTAAAGGTTTTAGGCCAAGCAGAAGAAAAGGGGGGGGGGGCGTCAGAAAAAAGAGAAATAAATCAGCCTGTAATTGTTGGAAGAAGTCTATTTTAGTTATTTACTATCCAGCAGTTGTAAAATTTGTAATAGCTGAAGTTTTAATTTCCTCATTGTGGTTTTAATTCATAAATAAAGAGTTTGTTCATCAGTGTGGAAATGTGGCCTCTGGTAACCAGCCAAACCAGCAGAGCCTCTGAAGTGTGAGCGTCTGAGGAGGAAACGGGGCTGTAATATAAAACTGCACGACTCTATGTTTTCTTAATGGAGCTATTTGCATGTTAATGATGGCTGTGGATTCATTAGTGGCCTAAAGTGGCTCCTCCATAAGCCAATCCAAACACCGACTTCCCTAAACGAATGAAGAATGAGTCGGCCACATGGGTCACTGCAGCTCAGAGTGTGTGTGGCCACAGAAAGCCATAAAAGAAGTGAGAAAATAGCTTTCAATGGCCGACAATAAGGAAGTCAACACGGCTGACAGGTTGCTGAGTGAGATTAAGAAATGGTTAAAGACTGAGAAGGTGAGAGGAGGGGAGCTGATAGTGGGTGGGGGGTGAAGAGGAGGAGTGATGAGAGGAATAATCCTGGGGGGAGGATGGGGGACAGCTGGGAGGAACGGGAGACAGACGGCGGGGCAGGAAAGACAAACGGAGAGGCCAGGACCGGCGACGGCTGCCCGCTCAAACAGAACGGCATCGGGCTGCCAAGAATTTACTCCAGCGCTTCATCCTGCCCCATAAATCGGAGTTAACTCCCATCATCCTTTGCTCCCCTCGCCTCCTTTAAACTCTGGCTGTAACCCCGTGTCCAGCTTTGTCAAACACGTCTTAAAGAACACACGCACTGTGTCCTCATTGGAAGACCAGGTCGTCCCGGCTCACAGCCCGCTTCAGAAGCGTCCTCCTTTTCCTGGACTGTAACAGGAGGACGTTTCCCATGATGCAGTGCGTGTAGAAGTTTGAGCTCAAACAAACAGCGTAAGAACCAAACGTTAGAGCTAATGATGACATCGGTTTGTAATTTCTTCGTCGGCCATCTTTATGCCACAACAAACCATATTTGGAGAAGCTGAAGCTGCGTGGTTCAGTCTGTCAGTCACACAGTAGCCCCGCCCCCTAACCCCTCCCCTTTCCCTCTAAATGGAGCATCATTTAAAAAATGAACATCATGTTGTATTGAAAAACTAGAGCAGTGGTTTTCAAACTTTTTTTTGCCCAAGGCACACCAAAGGCACGTCTGTATACATATCCATGGAAAATAGCTTTGATAAGACGTGTTATCGCTGTCACCACTATCTTAATTTACTTATACTATATAAAACTTGAAAAACAACTATGATGGTCATTCATCATGTATTAACTAAATATCAATATCAATCAAAAAGGATTTTCTCTTCAAGTCAATAGAACATTTGTAAAATTGCATTGAAGCAATAACATGCATTCAAAACCACATTAGAAAAGGTTAGTTTATTATTATTATTTCCACTGATGATAACCGTACCTGAATGAGCTCAGCTCGATTTTTCAGAGCTAAAACAAGTGACAGAAATCAACATTATGTTACCGATTTAACTTAGCCAGGTTTTTATTTATCAAAATGGGGAGCAGATGGTTCATTAATTACATGGGACTCTGCTGTTAGCTGGAGGTGGAGCTAACTGTTGTTACTACCAGCAGTGATGAAGACTAAGTTTCTTGAAAAACTTGCGTATATCCATGCTTGTAGTTCTCTTAATGCTGCTCTCCGTCTGCAGGTATGCTGGTAGGTGGCGCAGGTGCAGCTGCAGCGGAGTGTAAAGTAGCAGTGAAAACGTGGACTGGATTTTCAGTAATGTGGGCGTTCCCTATGAACAACTGGAACGGATTGGATAACGGAGCACTGACGCTACCTTAAAACTGTAAAGTGAATGGGACCAACAGATTTATGATCACATTATTATTTATTTAAACTCATATTCTTGCGTTTTTAAATTTAATTTGGCTGCAATTTTTGTAAAAAAAAAAATAATAATAATAATAAAAAAACTAAAAAAGAAAAAACCCCGAAATTATTTAGGGGGGCTTAAGAATATTTTAGGGAGGCTTCAGCCCCATTAAAACAGGCCTAACGACGCCACTGATAACAGCTGTCACAAAATCCCATGGCACACCATTTGGGAACCACTGAACTACAGACTGAGACCATAAACTCATCAGGAAAACATTTACTGAGGAGGAGGAGGGACATTTTCCCATAGACTTCAATATAAGGGAGGAGGAGGGACATTTTCCCATAGACTTCAGTATAAAGGAGGGAGGAGGAGGGACATTTTCCCATAGACTTCAATATAAAGGCGGGAGGAGGAGGGACATTTTCCCATAGACTTCAATATTAGGGAGGAGGAGGGACATTTTCCCATAGACTTCAATGTAAGGAAGGAGGAGTGACATTTTCCCATAGACTTCAATATAAAGGAGGAGGAGGGACATTTTCCCATAGACTTCAATATAAAGGAGGGAGGAGGAGGGACATTTTCCCATAGACTTCAGTACAGTCTGCCTTCCTTTTACACCCAGCCGTTCTCTGATAGTCAGGTTTTTGGATTCTGTTAAAAACTGTGTCGACAATTCCTCAAGTTTTTCTGGAAAAAGTCACATGTTGTCCGTGTTGCTAGGCAACAGGAGCTCTGCGATGCAACGTTCAGGGCGGGAACAGCTCGTTCTTCTGCGATGGGTTTGCATTGTAACTGACTACAAAAAAATGCAGAAAAAAAAAACAAATCTCCTATTATATTCCTGAACAGGAACACACAGGCCACAACTATCACAACTATCAAACACAATCGCAGACACACAAAGATACCTGCACACACACTCAGGTATCTCATTTGCTGCAGAAACACTTTGAGGGCTGCAGGTCTGTGACAAGTCTGAACTTCAAACTAATTCCTGCTAATCAGCATTAGAAGTTTTCTATACATCTTTCCCTCGCTTCCTCTGAATGTGTTTGTCTGTGTGTGTGTGTGTGTGTGTCTGTGTGTGTGTCTGTGTGTGTGTTAAACTCACCAAGGTCAAATATGCATTAAGCCAGGCATGAAATAGAGTCGCAGCAGCAGCTCCACAACACTGACTATGATGAAGACATCTCAATGCTAATGGGGAGATTTATTGACCCCCACAGTCACAGGGGTGTGTGTCTGTGTGTGTGTGTGTGTGTGTGTGTGTGTGTGAGAGAGTTAGACATAGAGTCAAACTCTGAGTGTGTCGTGTGTGTGGATACAGTGGGTTTGACAGTACAAGAGATAGTCATTGATTGAGAGAGAGACAAGTGTGTTTTTTATGTCAGTTAATGTCCTTCATGCTCGGCAGTCTGCTCTCTGTATAAAGAGCCCCTCCCCCCCCCCTCCCTCCTCTCACCCCCTCCTCCCCCCCCCCCCCCTGGTGACTTTATTAAGACTCAGTTCTGGACGACTTCAACGTATCACAACAGAGAGTGGCTGCGTTAGCTCTGAGCGCCATCTGCTCTTCTTCTTCTTGTCTTCCTCCACAGCTGGAGGAGAAACGCTGCGATGAACCTGCATCTCAGTGTCATGGCTGACACGTAGAGTCCGGATCCAGCAGTGAATCCGTCACATCGACTTCCAGGTTAACTGGAGCCGAAAAAAACCCCCCAAAAAAATGAGTTTCTGGTTAAAAAAAAACGGTTGGTACCAAAAAGTGGGCGGAGTCAGAGACCTCAGAGGCTTCGTCCGCCTTTACTGACACCCTGACGTCTGTTTGGTTGTTTCTTCTCCATTTTCACGCTCTGTTCTGTGTTCGCCACCATAAAGGCGTGACTGGCTGAGCATGGAGACGCTGTCGCCCCGACGGGCAATTACTGTCAAATCCAATCACAATAAAGAAATTACTTCATTACAGAGACTCAAATGAATGTCTGTATTTTCATCAACTACAAACACACACACACACACACCTCCATGATTAATTCCTGAACAGTCAAACAATAATTTACTTCATTGAATAATGGAAACTGAAATTATACTTTATACAACATATGGTAAATTTATGATATATAGATATGAGAGCAGTTTACACTCAAATGAGCCAGAAGAAACATTTATTAAAGAAAATATTCAGTAAAATATTCAGTTCAGTGGAGGTAATAACTGAACCTGCCCCCCCCCCAACACCAACACCTAAACTGGACTTCACTCGGACCAGCTGTAGCGTCTCAGTTCCTATTTTTCTCCGTCTCTCTGTGAAGGTCAACTCCAGCTTCATTTTCCTGCTGCACAGCTGAATTCTCTTCGCTGTGGATGAAAAATCACTCTGATATTTCAGACACGTTACGGTCCTGTGGTGGAACAGCGAGCTGCTACAGCAGAAAGGATGGGAAATACCGGCGCAGCTCAGCTGTTGTCCCCGAGCTGGACAAACAGGACAAAAGAACTGTACACGGATAAAGAGACGATAAAGTCTGCAGGCCTCCACTGACGACGTCACGGCTGCAGGAGTAGACCTCCATCTTTGTTATTGACAGTATGAGACGGTTAGGACGAAATAAACAACCGATGTAACTAATGTACGTTGTGCAACATCAGTTTTCTATACGAGTAAGAGGGCTGCTTTCCTCCCTATGGGAGACCTTTCTGAAGAGATTGAAGCTTTAATGAGAGCGGAAAATTGGTTCAACAGAGCAAACAAAAAAAAAATAAAAAAAATTATAAAAGACAGAACAAAGATGAAGCAGAAAAATGACTCCGCAAACCAAAGAGACAGAATGAAACATGGAGAGTCCTTCTAAGATAAACGCGGTGCTCTGAATTACTTTGCTTTGTTCTGAATTTGTTTGCAACTTTAGTTAGCGTGATTGGAAAAGGAGAATTTATATTGGGAAGAGGACAGACTGAACGAGAGATGAAACAAAGACACAACAGCAGAGAGAGAGAGACAGCGGTGGAATGAAGGAGCAATAAATGGAGGAAACAACAGCGACAGCCGTGAATATATCTGGACTGTATCAGAGACGAACTGGTCTAGACAGGATTACTTCACTTCACCTCCTGCTCCTGTCAAGAGGAGGGAAATCACTGACTCACAAAGTCTGGCCCTGTGTGTGTCTGCATGTGTAATAACTACAAGTGTGTGTGTCTAAAAACCCACTTTCTCTGAAACTACCAGCAGCAGAGACGTGTGAGTGTGTGTGGGTGTTTGTTTGTGCCTGAGTTCCTGACTGAAGTCACTAAGCAGCTGCACACAGCAGACTTTCTTATTATTTTAAAAAAGAGTCAGAGAGAAAGAAAGAGGCGGGCGGACAAAGACGCAGAGACAGATACAGACCTCCCCTTATTCCTCTCCGCTAAGAAAGGGGGATTAGACTCATATCCTCGTTGGGGGGGGATACTGTTTGCCTCCAGCTGCTCAGTCTGGGCAAGTAACTGCCTGATGCCGAGGATAATTAATAGAGACGTGAGGGATTAAAATAATATGCAGTATTTTCTGTTTGAGCCTCAAAGAAACGCAGAAGTTATCTGAGTGTCCTTTCTGTCGCGCTGCACTGAACTTTAACTGATGTGCTGATTTCTGAGAGCTGACTAAAAGCAAATATGACGTTTTCTTCAGCGCAGCGTCGGATTAACGGAGCAGACTTCGTATCAGCAGGTTTCAGTGACCCGTTCAGGGGCGAGTCTTTTTGATGAGGCGTGGCCAACTGCCACCATCTTAGACCAAGAAGGCCGAATGGAAACGAGACGGTCTGGTCTGCACACAAACACGAACATCAGTCGACACCAAGACGGAGCGTTTCCACTGACGGCAGCAGCCAATCCTGTCAGCTCGTGGCCCAGGGGGCGGGGCTAATATAGAACAAGATTGGCACACTTGCTGACACTGTGTCAGCCGCTGCAAGTTTCAACCAAACGACTGAAAGAGATAATGAGAATATAAATGACAGCAGATGCTAACTATGCTCCGCCGTAAGCGTCTCCATACTCTCTGATCATTCACCCGTCGACCTGGAGCAAGGTGGAGGTGGGCGGGGCTTAGAGCTGATCCAGGTTTACCAACCAGGTCAGGATTTGAGTTTAAATCACATCTGGAGAAGCTACATTTAATGTGTTAAAGCTGCATGTAGAGGGCAAGCCAACGTGGAGACAGATGGTCCAAGACCGACAGAGCAGGGACAGATTTGACGGAGGACACTAAACGTGTAAGCAGCGAGTCAAGAAGTGGCTGGAAAAGAGCACAGAGGTTCAATCTTCCCTGAGCACATAAAGTTTAAAATGACTATCTCTCAACCCGACTCTCACCTTCAATTACCCGGCACTGCCACATTATGGCCAAACAAAATGACTACCATTAGCCGTAATTACCTTACATGCTGCCTAATGCTACGCTGAACCGAGCTGGGAAAATAATGTAATGCATGGGAAAAAAAAGACTTCCGATTGGAGCGGGGCTGCAGATAAAAATGTCGAGTTCTCTGCTTCTGGATGGATCCACCTCCACCGAGCGGCACATCTTCGAAATATTATATCCATTTTTTACAGATGTGAAATATGAAGCTCTTTCTTTGTGTCAGTGAGGAGAAAAACTTCATTTTAATCAGAACTGAAGTGGACAAAAGTTGTGTATCCTGTTTTTAGTCCCTGATTACGTGATTTCACTTTTGTGTTAACGTGACTTTATATGAATGAAGCGTGTTTGCAGGGGAAGCTACAGATTTAAGGTCCATCATTTATATCATAAATTCATATTTTACTTTTAATTTGAAGGGCTGAAGAGAGCAGTGACAGGTGAACTGATGGATCAGCTGCTCGGCCTCTGATTGGACGATGTGTGACGGAGAAGCTGCACGAAGCTGAATATTGACAACACTGCTGGATGTGAAGAAGGCTCATGAAGACCAGGACCAGGATCAGGACCCAGACCCGGACCCGGACTGTGACGGAGGGAATCAAACTTTCTACTCTGTCAGTGAAGCCAAAGAAATGGATGAGTCTGAGCTCTTCTGTTCCTCTTCAGGCCTTTCAAACAGGAGACAGACAGACAAACATCTGCTGAGGGAGCTTTAGTTTCACACCTTTGTGGGTCTTTGTGCGTCTGTGTGTGTGTGAGTGAATCTTATTAGCCGGAGAAAAGCCTCTGATCTGGTGAAACATGGCTTCAGTCCGGACGACGGAGGAGGTGGCGTCCTTGGCCCCGGCACACAAACGGCTGATGTTCGCTCTGTGAAACTTTTTAAGACTTTTTGAGACGTCAGCGTCGAGGAAATTGATTTTCTTTAGACCAAAAACGTGTTTGCACATGAAATGCTCCTGATCTGCTGCGGTGGCTCCTTCCTGATCCGTCGGATTTACACCATGTCAGAGTTAACATGGCACAGGGTGTGTGTCTGTCTGTCTGTCTGTGTGTGTCCGTCTGTGTGTGTCTGTGTGTGTGTGTGTGCATTTCCGATGATCTCTTCATGCATAGATTGTATTAGTGTGTGTGTTGAGCCATGTGTGCGCTTACATATGCAAGATTTTCTGGGTGAAAGACTGTGTGTGTGTCTGTGTGTGTGTGTGTGTGTGTGTTGTCCTGTGGGCCAGCTGTACAGCTTTCAGCAGAGCTCAGGTGTTTTCTTGGCTATGGAAATGGAAAGTCTCACACACACAGACACACACAGTTAAACGCCTCCTGCACTGAATACTGGATTTACTGGAGCTCCTTCTCCGCTCGTTTGTCCCTAAATCTGTCTGTCTGTCTCTTTCACTTTGGCCATAATAACTTTCTTTCCTCTCACTCAGCTCTTCTTCTTCTTCTTCTTCCTCTCTCCGAGCTGTTGAAATCAGTTTTTGGGACGTGTCTAAATGTTGGACGTTGTTAAATAAAAAAAAGAAAAAGAAAAGTGTGTTTATTAAACGATGAAATCCAGCCACGCTCGGATCAAATGAGGGAACACTCTGGTTTTCATTTTTGGAGGCTGCGTGTCTCCCAGAAATCTTTGTGTTTGAGTCTCCAGACTGTTTTTTGTTTATTCTTTATATTTATGAGCTTTTTTTCTGAGCAGACTCAGCTGAATGTCTCTTTTTAATTAGACGTGGAGCAACAGCTTTCCAGCGATAGACCGAAAACAACTGAAGCGTTTTGATCAATGAAATGTGCTCAGAAAGGCTGATGAAGAGGAGCAGCCTGAAGGCCGCCGTCAGACATCAGCTGATCATCTCAACTTGGATTAAATTAAACAAACAAACAAAAAAAAAAACGAGAAATATTCTGCTGTTGCAATGATGATGATGAATTCACTCAGTCACAGATGGATGGATGACTGAATCCCTTAAAGTGAAGAGCTAAAGGGAAAACAGAGGAGATGCTGGAGATGTGGATGATGACGGAAAGACACCAAGAAGAATTGGCAGGAAGGTAGAAGAATGAGTGAACGGAGGGATGAATGAATGAATGTCCTCCTTCCTGAGGACGTCGTCCTCTTTTCCTCAGTCAAATCGTACACACCGACTCAGAAGGTTTAAGGATGAGAGGACACGGAGGACGGATGACAGGAGAAGGAAAGGAGAGGAGGATGAGGAGCAGCAGCTGGATGAAGAGTTTAATCAAAAACACTCTCATAAAAAGAAAGACTGACGGAAAATGTCACCACTTCCACCTCCGAGCGTGTGTGTGTGTGTGTGTGTGTGTGTGTGTGTTTGTATTCATCCACACACACACACACACACACACATCACACTTTGGCATGAACCACAGCCAATCTTCTTGGCAAAGAGCTGGTCAATCTGGCCAACAGAAGGAGGGAGGAGGAGAGAGAGACAGAAAGAAGGAGCTGGAAAATGGTTTTGACATTTCATTCTGTCCATTTGTAAACTGTGTGTGTGTGTGCCTTGATGTTCATTCAAACACACACACAGACACACACACACTCACACAGATTAGACTTTAATGGAGTTGACCGGCATCTTTGAGGCAGAAACTTCGATAAATCAAACAGACGAATCAAAGAGTTTCACTCACCGATGGATGTCGTGGCGGGAACCGGCTCTTTGGACACTGCACAGTCACATGACACAGAGGAAACATCAAGTCAAGTCAGGTCACATGACCAACATGGTTTCAATGAAAACACAATCTGTCATCGCCTCATGGCGGTTTGACTCCACCGGCCAATCAGGACAGTGTTCACAGGACTGAGGGAATTAACGGAGGACTTAATTTAACTTTAGACAACGCCAAACTCCGCCCACCATCACAGCCGAAGATTATGATGTCACAGTGAGGTTGACCTTTGGCCTTTTGGATATAAAACATCATCATTTTTTGACCTGCTGAACTTTTGACATAATTAAAGTGTAAATTCTTCAGTTTTGGCCTGAATTGAGTTTGTGATCGTGACTTTGACCTTTGATGACCTTTAATGAGTTTCATTCTCAGCTAATATTGACCTTAAATTCCTGGTTCAGCAGGAAAAGATGAAGATCAGCATGAATGCAGCTGCTCTTAGATATTTAGCATTTCTCGCGTGCTCACATGCAGAACAGCTGAACTGTTATTGTGAGTTCAGTGGCAGTAAAATGAGCCGCAGCCCATTTTCTTCCAGCTGTAATATGTTTGACACACAACCTGGAAAATATGCAAAATCATCCTTGAAGTAAAAACAGACCCTGAGTTTGTCCAACTGCACTTACAGCTGCAGGCAGCGCCGCCGATTCAGGAGCCGAACTGAACCTCCGACTGAGGCAGCTGCAGAGATTCTGTGTGTGTTTGTGAGTCTGTGTGAGTGCTGAGGTGTGTACCTGAGTAGTAGGAATTCAGCAGGGATTTGCTCTGCAGCGTCTTGTTTCCCTGCACAGAGAAGGAGCAGGTGGAGGGGGAGGCTGGGGGGGGGGTGAAAGGAAGTGTGAGTAAAAGGAGGAGACGAGGAAGGAAAGAGGAGGGAGGACAGGTCAGTGACCTCATCGATAAAAAAACAACAATCAATCATCAGGGGACACGATGAATAATGAAAACATAACAAAGGCAGATCAATGCTCCGATGCTGCCGACGTCGAATTCAGATCCCACGCACAACTCATCGTTTGTCGATACGCAGCAACGACAAAAGGAGGAGATAGAATGAGACGTGGAAATGACGAGGCAGATTAGAAAATGAGCTGAGTCAGCACAAGTCTCAGCCTCATGCACGAGTTGGGTTGGAGCGCCGTTTTCCAAAAGCAAACAAAGGAAAAACTAAATGATCCCAGCGTTCACCACAGCAAAAACTAAAGTAGGCAGGAGCGCCGACAGCGACACATGATGGATGATGAAGTCCTGAAAACGTCCGGAAACATCTGACCTGGATGTTTTATTCCAACATCAGGTATCAAACAGTGCTGGTGTGTGTCTGTGTGTGTCTGTGTCTGTCTCTCTGTGTGTGTGTCTGTCTGTGTGTGTGTCTGTGTCTGTGTCTGTCTCTCTGTGTGTGTGTTTCTGTCTGTGTGTGTGTCTGTGTCTGTCTCTCTGTGTGTGTTTCTGTCTGTGTGTGTCTGTGTCTGTCTCTCTGTGTGTGTGTCTGTCTGTGTGTGTGTCTGTGTCTGTGTCTGTCTCTCTGTGTGTGTTTCTGTCTGTGTGTGTCTGTCTGTCTGTGTGTGTGTGTCTGTGTGTGTGTTTCTGTCTGTGTGTGTCTGTCTGTCTGTGTGTGTGTGTCTGTGTGTGTGTTTCTGTCTGTGTGTGTCTGTCTGTCTGTGTGTGTGTCTGTGTCTGTGTGTCTGTCTGTCTGTCTGTTTCTGTCTGTGTGTGTCTGTCTGTCTGTGTGTGTGTGTCTGTGTGTGTCTGTCTGTCTGTGTGTGTGTGTGTCTGTGTGTCTGTCTGTCTGTCTGTGTCTGTCTGTGTGTGTCTGTGTCAGTCTGTATGTGTCTGTCTGTGTGTGTCTGTGTCAGTCTGTATGTGTCTGTCTGTGTCTGTCTCTCTGTGTGTGTCTGTCTGTGTGTGTCTGTGTCTGTGTGTGTCTTTGTGTCTGTGTCTGTGTTTGTCTGTCTGTCTGTGTCTGTCTGTGTGTGTCTGTCTGTGTCTGTGTCTGTCTGTGTGTCTCTGTCTGTGTCTGTCTGTCTCTGTGTGTCTGTGTGTGTGTCTGTCTGTGTGTGTCTGTGTCTGTCTGTCTGTGTGTGTCTGTGTGTGTGTCTGTGTGTGTCTGTGTCTGTCTGTCTGTATGTGTCTGTGTCTGTCTCTCTGTCTGTCTGTCTGTATGTGTCTGTGTCTGTCTGTCTGTGTGTGTCTGTGTCTGTCTGTCTGTGTGTGTCTGTGTCTGTCTGTCTGTGTGTGTCTGTGTCAGTCTGTATGTGTCTGTGTCTGTCTGTCTGTGTGTGTCTGTGTCAGTCTGTATGTGTCTGTGTCTGTCTGTCTGTGTGTGTCTGTGTCTGTCTGTCTGTGTGTGTCTGTGTCTGTCTGTCTGTGTGTGTCTGTGTCTGTCTGTCTGTATGTGTCTGTGTCTGTCTCTCTGTCTGTCTGTCTGTGTGTGTCTGTGTCTGTCTGTCTCTCTGTGTGTGTCTGTGTGTGTCTGTGTCTGTCTGTCTGTGTGTGTCTGTGTCTGTCTGTCTCTCTGTGTGTGTCTGTGTGTGTCTGTGTCTGTCTGTCTGTCTCTCTGTGTGTGTCTGTGTCAGTCTGTATGTGTCTGTGTCTGTCTCTCTGTCTGTCTGTCTGTATGTGTGTGTCTGTCTCTCTGTCTGTGTGTGTCTGTGTCAGTCTGTATGTGTCTGTGTCTGTCTGTCTGTGTGTGTGTGTCTGTGTCTGTCTGTCTGTGTGTGTCTGTGTCTGTCTGTCTGTGTGTGTGTCTGTGTCAGTCTTTATGTGTCTGTGTCTGTCTGTCTGTGTCAGTCTGTATGTGTCTGTGTCTGTCTGTCTGTGTGTGTGTCTGTGTGTGTCTGTCTGTGTGTGTCTGTGTCAGTCTGTATGTGTCTGTGTCTGTCTGTCTGTGTGTGTGTCTGTGTGTGTCTGTGTCTGTCTGTCTGTATGTGTCTGTGTCTGTCTCTCTGTCTGTCTGTCTGTGTGTGTCTGTGTCTGTCTGTCTCTCTGTGTGTGTCTGTGTGTGTCTGTGTCTGTCTGTCTGTGTGTGTCTGTGTCTGTCTGTCTGTGTGTGTCTGTGTGTGTGTCTGTCTGTGTGTGTCTGTGTGTGTCTGTGTCTGTCTGTCTGTATGTGTCTGTGTCTTTCTCTCTGTCTGTCTGTCTGTGTGTGTCTGTGTCTGTCTGTCTCTCTGTGTGTGTCTGTGTGTGTCTGTGTCTGTCTGTCTGTGTGTGTGTCTGTGTGTGTCTGTGTCTGTCTGTCTGTATGTGTCTGTGTCTGTCTCTCTGTCTGTCTGTCTGTGTGTGTCTGTGTCAGTCTGTATGTGTCTGTGTCTGTCTGTCTGTGTGTGTCTGTGTCTGTCTGTCTGTGTGTGTCTGTCTGCGTGTGTCTGTCTGTGTGTGTCTGTGTCTGTCTGTCTGTGTCTGTCTGTCTGTGTGTGTCTGTGTGTGTGTCTGTCTGTGTGTGTCTGTGTCTGTCTGTCTGTGTGTGTCTGTGTGTGTCTGTTTGTGTCTGTCTGTGTGTGTCTGTGTCTGTCTGTCTGTGTGTGTCTGTGTCTGTTTGTCTGTGTGCGTCTGTGTCTGTCTGTCTGTGTGTGTGTCTGTGTGTGTCTGTGTGTGTCTGTGTCTGTCTGTCTCTCTGTGTGTGTCCGTGTCTGTCTGTATGTGTCTGTGTCTGTCTCTCTGTCTGTCTGTCTGTGTGTGTCTGTGTCTGTCTGTCTGTGTGTGTCAGTGTCAGTCTGTATGTGTCTGTGTCTGTCTGTCTGTGTGTGTGTGTGTCTGTGTGTGTCTGTGTCTGTCTGTCTGTATGTGTCTGTGTCTGTCTCTCTGTCTGTCTGTCTGTGTGTGTCTGTGTCTGTCTGTCTGTCTGTGTGTGTGTCTGTGTGTGTCTAATCCATGCCATGCATGACTCGGTCTGGTTCAGGTGATTTGGACATGAGACGTGTCCGTCATCCAGTCGGGACGTCCACTCTTATAAAAACATGTCTGAGTGTCTTCAAAATAAAAGCTGATAGAAACGATCCCTGAAGTGATTCGTATTCGTCGCCTCTTTATCTGCTGTTTTCTGGAACAAAAGCCCGGCAGATAACTCCCGTTTTATCTTTTCCTCCCTCCTCCTCACGAACACAACGGTGTTTCCTCCTCCTCTGTGATAAAATCCCTCCCGCCTCATGCACACCAGCGCTGTATGCTAATGCGCCGCAAAAGGAAGCTCAACTTTAATACAGTGAGGAGTGAAGCCGCATACGCAGAGAAATCTGCTTTGACAGCAATGTCCCGCGAAGACAGCTGGCGACTGGATGAGAATGCAATAACACAAAAAGGTTATTTGCCCTGCGAGGGGGGACGTCCGCACAAATATTATTGGGTCCCCCACCTTGTGTCAGCGTTTTTCCCGTTCTCATTAGGCCCGAGCCTGGATCGGTGACTGTGTGTATATGAATATATATATAACTGTGTGTGTGTGTGTGCTTCATTTGCTTTCTCTTTCAAATGTTCACAAGGGGGACACTACCACAGAAATGAAGGTGCAGAAAGTGCCAAGATCTTCCGGACGTCCCCTGAATGCCTCACATGCAGATCAGCAGTTAGAATTTGCTGCGTGCTCTTTTTTCTGAAACACTTAGATACCATCAAGCCAAAAATAAACAACACGACACTGGTGAAGAGGAAACTCAGAGCTCTTTTTGACATCTCGTCAGGTTCTCCAAATCCTCCCATCACCAAAGCCCTCTGTGCTCGTGCACTCGGCCTAAATGTAATTACGTCTCCGACGGTGAAGGTTTTTTCTAAGATCCAAGGTCAAGAGAGAGCGAGCTCATTCTGTGTACACTGCAAATTCCCCAATGAATGGCCGAGTCAATCTGAAAGGTGAAGAAAAACGTCTGAGCTTTAAATATCACAGCTTTAACGAACACGGAGGTCGAGATAAGAGGCGCTCGGCGCTAAATGTATCCGATGCAAAAACAATCTCGCGCGTCGGCATTGCAGCACGGACAGTTAGAGCGAGAGTGGAGGCAATTACGGCCGACATTAGCTCCCTACTTAGTCCCGATCCAGCACCCCTGGCTTTCAACGGCCGAGCACTCCCAAAAGGCCAGGCTGACATTTTCAAGAGAAAAATGGCCTTCTGAAAGGCCCCGTCTAATTACATCGGACACAAACACACAAAGTCTCACTAAGAGATGGACACGTGCAGAACCGGCTGACACGGATGTGAAACACACAATGAGATTTGCGCACACGAGCTTGCGTGCGAGTGAACGCGTTAAAGCTGCAAAGGACCGGAGCTGCAGAGAGTTAGTCTGAGTCCGACGAAGCAGCAACGACGACTGCTGACGAAGGCCAAAGAGCGACACTTGGACTGACAAAATGATTAATGGCACCGAAACGGGCAAAAGAAAGTTTGCTCTGAGGAGGAGTCGTGGTGGCTGTGGTGGGGGGGGGGGCGTTCTGGGTGGAGGAGGTGGACTTACTGAAGCCGTTGAGGTCCTGGTTGGAGGTGGAGAACGGGTCGTCTTTGTGCAGCGTGCTGACCTTTGTGGTGCTCTTATCAGCCGTGGTGACCGGACCCATCTCCCTCTGCTGGGTGGAGCTGCTGGCCGTCTCCTTCTGCTTCTTCGCCAACTTCCTGCAGCGGCACGCACACGCACACACACACACAGGTATATTTACATATAGGCACACATACACACACTCATATCACAGATCCACAAACATCCAGAGTCTATAACCTACAGCGGGAGGTGAACAACGATGAGACAACATGCACAGATTCAAACACACAAGATGAACGTTGTGTTCTGCTTATTGAAGAAGCCACAGATTCTGAGCGTGTGTGGGCGTGGTGGCCAAGTGGTAAGGCGTTGGTCTTGTAAACCGAAGGTCGTGGGTTCGATCCCTGTCCACGCCTTTCAAAGTGCTCAGTGTGTCAGATTAACATTATTGTCCTCACTTTACAGACCCAGAGTCTGGTCCTGGTCCCTGTCAGCTGCTTTGGTGTGTTTCCTGCTGCGTAACCCAAAACCGTAGGCATGGTGGCCAAGTGGTAAGGCGTTGGTCTCGTAAACCGAAGATTGTGGGTTCGATCCCCGTCCATGCCTTTAACATCAGTCTGTTCTTTCAGGTTTCTGGTCTGGGGGGACAAATCTGGGACCTTAATGGGTCCAAAGTGGATTTGAAACAGCAGAACTGTAATTGTTTGTTAGAGGAGATAGATGTTCGGACAAAGTGATCGTGTGGTTGACGGTCTGGGGTTTCTTACCCCACCCCCCTCTTCCCGGGTGCCACCGCAGCCACCATCTGTTTCCTCCCATTTCCTCTTCACGTCGCCTCGTCCCGTCTGCTCACAGCCACTCTTAACTTTCCCTTCAGTGAGACAGCAGGCGGTGGAGACGGCAGCAAATTTGAAAAAGATTGCCCGACGAAGCTCCACCCGGCTCGTTTTTACTGTCCAGAAGTCAGAACCGTTCTCTGAGCCGGAACACGCCGGAAAGGATCATCGTTGGGCCTCGTTCTAATCCGGAACAACTCTGAACGGGAAGAACTGCTGCCTCTGACATCATCTGAAAAAGTCAGACTCTTTAGACCAACTTCAACAAACTGCACGTCCCATTCTGCAGCCGGGGAGGAGAGCGACACGACACTGTACGACAAATGTGCACAAACAGTGTTAGTTCACACTGTGCCGATCTCTGTGTGTATCAATAACACATCATGTCTACAGCAGATTTATCTGCAGCTGAGTCATATAAAATTAAATAAATCAGAATAAGAACACCTCACACGTCCTCCAGAGTCCACCCTCAACTCACCAAGTATCGAACATCGAGTCACGAGCATCTTACAGTGGGCTGTGTGTGTGTGATAATGCAGGGGTGTGTATTTGTGTGTTTGTTTCTGTGAGCCAACACTCGATCACTCTTTGAGCACCGACTGTGCTGGACATTCAGTGTTTTGGCCGTGTGTGTGTGTGTGAACACGTGGCTGTTGTATCTGGCCGGTTGGCGGACGCCGTCCAGCGAGTGGGAGCGTTTCTCAGTCACCTATCACGACGCTGCCTCTCACGCCCGTTCACGTGTGTGTGTGTCCAGAACACGCACACTAACAGAGTCGCTACACAAACACACAACTCCCTTTTGGAGCATCGCTCATGTTACCCGCCATGACTAATCAAGTTTCTCTCAACACATCTGAACGCTTTCATAAAGCACTTATAGGCTGAGTCACCGTCTGTGATGGAGAGGCGGGAAATGAAAGTGAGCGCCAATGAAGAAGTTTGTCAAAGTGACGGCTGCTGGTTGAACATAATGAATGCTGCTGAAGGCTTCTGTACTTAAGAACCTTCCACATGAGCAGAAAGTTATTTTAACCAATTAAAGAGTCGACCTGCTGTTTGTAAAAGGTGGACATTCATCCTGGTCTTCAGGCCGGACTCAGAAGACTGAACATTCCTCCACAAAAAACGAACCGCCACAAAACCTCCTCTGATTGGAGCTTAGAGCGGCCAGTTCCCGCCGCCACGAGGGGGGGGGATGAGATGTCAAGATGGAGAGAGAATGAAGAAAGAGAAGACAGAAAGTCCCCCCACCCTCCTTCATCTTCACACCTCCTCCTCTCTCACATTCATCCTGTTAATGGACTCCTTTAAATGACAAATTTCTTGCATATTGTGAGCAGTAACGAGCGCGCCATAATCTGTCTTTAATGAATGTCACGGCGACGGTTCATTAAGACCGAAGTTGCCCCGCCGGGTGCCGACTGTGGCGACAATCATGGACTACTTTCTGCCCCCCAGCAATGTTAATTGGTGGCCGTTTGATGTGCGGACAGTGAAGGATGGGTTGGATGGGCACGTTGTCTTTGTGAGTCTGTTTGTGTGTGTGTGTGTGTGTGTGTGTGTGCACTTTAAGAGGAGACCCTGTGACAAGCAGGATGAGAAAGAAAGAAACGCTGGATGGACGTGGATTAAAAAAACGTTTTTAAATTTGGGCGTCAGCAGGACGTTCAGGGAGATGAATTACTGACGTTTGTAAAAGTTTGTATTTCTTTCTGTTTTCTCAGGTTATGTTTGTTTCTTATTAACGTCTGATGTAGATTAGTTCTCCAACATAATCAGGCCAGATGACTTACATCTGACATTTATTGGTGAAACTGCTCACGACATGGGAGTAATATTTCATATTTAACAGACGAGTTTAGTGTGAATGTTTATGAGATGAAATGTTAATGCTGCAGGCTGAGTTGTGCTGATTGGAACAGATGTTTGTCCAAACGTCAATAAAATATCTGAACAAACTGTCTGAATGTGAATGAGTTTGTGTTTACAATGATTTTTCTGTTTTAATGTTTACAGTTAAATTCACTTCCAACTTCTTCGCTTCTGTTTCCATTTATTTTTATTTCCTGCTGGCTGTAGATAAATTGGTGGTATTAGTAGTGAAGAATGTTGTAATCAGCGGCGATCGTTTTCTCTATTCTTTATTGGTCGATGGTATATTTTCCAAGTGTTCCCTAAATGCCTCACATACTAACTCTGCGGTTATGTAGATACTTAAATTGACTGATGTTCCCTAAACGCCTCACGTCAGTAGATAAACTTCACACACTTTTTATTGGGGCATTTGGGGCAGCAGTGAACTGTTAGAGACTTTATCGGGCATTTAAGGGGCTTCACTGGAGTCAGAACAAAATGAGCTAGTATTAGGGGCCCCGTCTACCTTCAGGGGCCCCAAACATGAAGCCCATTTGCTGCTGGGTCTTCTTAAAAGAAGAGATGAAGGCTGCATGCAGATGTGAGTAACTGCAGGCGACTAACCAACAGCCAGCATTCAGCCAGAGCTTTGTTTCCTAGGAAGTGATGCTCGTGCTGGGATTTGCAATTATTCCAGCAGAAGTCTGGCAAGTCAGCGGAGCCAACCTTAAGGCATCCAATCAAACAAGGGAGACGACATTTGTTTCACTTGTCGAGGGATCGACAGAGCTCCCGCGTCGTGGCGAGCGAAGGCCTCTGACGGTCGATTGGCAGCCAGATCGCTCAAATATCCTGCAGTCATCCCCAGCTGGTGCCGCAGTCAGACAGGAAGTCAGTCGCTCCAGGACGACGGCGGCAGCTCCAGAGGAGGCTGCAGGCGAAGCCCAAACAAACTTTCATCTGCGTATCACAGGATTTAGAGCCAAACCGGAGAGGGAGCGGGAGATGGAGTGATACAGCGAGATGTGAAAAGAGAGGAAGAGGAGAGAGAGAGAAGTCCCCCTCTCATCTCAGCTCGCTCAACCGTAAACATCCTTGGGCTATGGCTGTGTGTGTGAGTGTGTGTAGACAGAGTTGTGTTACAGCTCCCGACTGTTTCGATGATTCTGTTAACATCAGGAACCAGAACCAGAATGAAGCTGGAGCTGATCATCTGTTGGTCTTCATCATTTAATAGACCAACTTTAAGCCTCTTCAGTCCACAGGAAGTGTCTCCTCCTCCATCAGCGGCTCTCTGATGGTGCTTCCTGTTTCCTCCTTAAACTCCAATCTGAAACTGACTTCAGTGATAAACTGATCAGATCTGGATCAGTCTGACTCTCTGACTCCTTCTGTGTGTTTATCCATCCATTCTCATCCTCCATCTTTGACAGTGACGTCTAGAGTCACGTCTCTACGTTGGACGCTCCTATTGGCTCTGGTGGGTGATGTCACAGCCAATCAGAGTGTCTCATTCAGAGTACAGAGATCAGCCCTGTATTTTTCTGAATGTGTTCTTTGGTTAGTATGGTTTATATAAGTGATAAGTTTGACAGAAGGTCAGACAGTTGTGTCAATATGTGTGTCTGAATTCTTTGTGCGTTGTGTCAGTTGAGTGTGTGTGTCTGCACCAACGACACTTCAGTCCCTTGTTTCATTTTTTCAGTAAACTAAATCAAACTCTGCAGTTTGTCCCGTAAAAAAAACTCAACAATGGCTGCCGTCTTAAGTCTGTCAGTTTCTCTGTGTTAAGGAGTCATTCTGGGGGGCTGGGGGGCAGAAAGCCTCGGGGCAGCTGGTTTAGGGAGAAGCGTAAACATGTGATGACTTTTCCGCTCAGTTAGGACTCGGCTACAGATTTGTAGGAAATTTTCAGAAGCTTTGAAGACGGCAGGGGAGGCTGGGATTTTCAGAGATTCTCTGCAGGGGTGTGTAGGTGAGCTCGGAGCGACGTGTGTGACGACCGTGTGCAATTCCACGTGGCTGTTTGTGCAGCCTGTAATGGGACCTCATTACTGCTGTAGGCAGGACGCGGCTGCTGGAGGAGAAGATAATGGTGGACGACACGGACCTTCAGGGTCACACTGTTTAAGACAGGGACCATGAAAACAATGCAAATGAAGCTGGAGCGGCAGCACAGACACAACAAAAGCTGTTTGAACGGCTGAATTAACATTTAATCTACTCTGATGTGTGAAAGACACAAATTCTGACGACATAAAGTCGGTGACTGTTTCCTCCTATCGACACGCACAGACGTCTCCCGTCAGGCTGAGAGCTGCAGCTTCTCCGTTCTCCTGCTTCAAAATGGAAATAAAAAAGTTCCAGCAGCTCATTAACCAAATGAGTGACGTCACAGTCAGCTTTTTATACACAAACTACCCACGATGCATCTGGATTTACAGCACAACTCTTCTGCTTATTTGCATTCAGTCACAGCACATTTTGTGGCTGCAGGCTGCTGTTTGTGCGTCAGAGTTTGTCTTCACGTGGCTAAAAGTGCGACTAGCTGCCAGTTTGGATATCTGGAGTTTCCTGGTGAAACAAACCGGCGACACATTTGGAATCAAGATTCTAACTTTGTCCGCTCTTTGATTCAAAGCTGGGAGTGAATTTGACAGGATGCAAGAAAACAACACAACATTTTAACATAAAAAAACCAAAAAAAAAACCAACCAAAACAAAGAAACAAAAGGAATTAGCAGAGAAAGGAGTT
>CM068494.1:28662464-28679964 GCA_034769265.1 Remorina albescens | reverse complement strand
GATGTGAAAACAGAAAACAGACAGATTTATAGAAAATATTGCAGCACGTAAAATAAAACCTGTGGGAGCGGAGCTGAATCTGACTGACCTCAGGTCCTGATCTGAGTCTGGTCCTGATCTGAGTCTGATCCTGATCTAAGTCTGGTCCTGATCTGAGTCTGATCCTGATCTAATTCTAGTCCTGATCTGAGTCTGGTCCTGATCTAAGTCTGATCCTGATCTGAGTCTGGTCCTGATCTAAGTCTGGTCCTGATCTGAGTCTGATCCTGATCTAATTCTAGTCCTGATCTGAGTCTGGTCCTGATCTGAGTCTGATCCTGATCTGAGTCTGATCCTGATCTAAGTCTGATCCTGATCTGAGTCTGGTCCTGATCTGAGTCTGGTCCTTATCTGAGTCTGGTCCTGATCTAAGTCTGATCCTTATCTGAGTCTGGTCCTGATCTGAGTCTGATCCTGATCTAAGTCTGATCCTGATCTAAGTCTGATCCTGATCTAAGTCTGATCCTGATCTTAGTCTGGTCCTGATCTAAGTCTGATCCTGATCTAAGTCTGATCTGATCTGAGTCTGGTCCTCATCTAAGTTCTGATCCTGATCTGAGTCTGATCCTGATCTGAGTCTGATCCTGATCTAATTCTAGTCCTGATCTGAGTCTGGTCCTGATCTAAGTCTGATCCTTATCTGAGTCTGGTCCTGATCTAATTCTGGTCCTGATCTGAGTCTGGTCCTGATCTAATTCTGGTCCTGATCTGAGTCCTGGTCTCACTGAGGATCTGTCAAACTGGAGCCGGCAGCAATTTATCAGCCAAAACTGTTATGACTGTTATCGTTCCAAAGACGGAAGGTTTGGAGCTCCACCAGGATCTGTTTCTGTCCTCCTCGTCTTCAGTTTGGGGTTTGGAAGTTTGTCTGCTCGTTTATTTTATGTGACCTGTAAAAATCCACGTTCACCAACCGCCTTCTTTTAATAGAGCCGACAGAAAAACTTCTAAAAGTTTTTGACAGAATTATTATTAAGTGGAATTTCCAAATGAATGCGAGCCCATCACGACAGAAAGCAGCGCTCAGGTGCAGAGGTGTGTGCAGCTTTAAATGAAGACTTCGGTTGTGAACAGAGAAACACGACATCGACAGCGACCATGACGGGCGCAGAGCGGATTGTCTTTGAGCCCAGAACAGCGTGGGTGGAGATATTTGTGAAGCTTCACATCTCATTCAGCGAGACACCGCCACATATCTCCCTCTTAATCACCCACCTCGCTTTTATTTGCCGAAGCCAAACATGTAATTTCTAACCTACAAAGTTGCACTAATTATTTAACCTTTTTCCTGATAACTGGAGGAGGCGGCAGCGGTGGCAGCGGCGGCGGAGGCCTGGCTCAGCTACTGCTTCTGAAAACTTCCTGTGTGATTGCCTGCTCTGGGTGGTGAGGTGAGAAAGCAGCAGATTCATTTCCCTGTCTCAGTTAGAGTCTTTCCACTTCCACCCGGAGGATTTACTGCAGGTGGAGACGTGTGTTTGCAGAAAGAACAATTACTCACAAAACATCAAAAAGGACAGACGAGCCAAAATGCAGAACCAACGCCGTCACGATGGGAACAGCAACGAACAACTTTTTACAGAAAAATAACAAAAGATCACTGAGCACAGGTGACGTGCAAGAATGACGGAAATGCACAGATGATTTTAGAAACAATGATCAGATATACCGGTGGGGGGGTCGGTTACCAAATGCATCTGATGTTAGTGAGAGCTGGGGAAGTTTAAAAAAAAGGGTTTGAGCCACTTTAAAACTACCAGAAAAGTCACCGCCAAACTTCACTTGAACTAGTTTGTTACTCTCGAATTACCAGAATCAGAACATTTCTAGTTCCAAAGGGTGACGACATTAATGTGAACTATGTAAAATATTATTCACTCTTCTGCTCTTATTTCTTTTTTTTTTGAAGTGGCTGAAACCTTCTGTCCTGTTTGACCTGATAGCTCAAATATCACTTGAATTAATAATCATATGAAACTGGATTCATTTTATTTTAGAGCGTACCGTGAAGGAAAAGAGGCTGTTCTGACAAACGTGATGTTTCTGTGGCTCTGACTGAAACGTGCACGCCATCAGCTCTTCTTTCTGCTCTTCAATCATTTGATCATCAGCTGATAGATGATGCTTCAATGCTTCAATCGAATCAATCTGGGAAAAGTCGTCAGATGCATTTGGGAAACGGCGTGATGAGAGTCACAGTGAGGAGCGGAGAGGATGCGCTGATGTCTAGAAGTAAACATACAATACCCCATGCTCAGAGTTCTCCATGTGTGAATCTCTCTATCGGAGCAAGGGCAAGGCAGGTACAGGACGGGACAGGAAGGGGCGGAGCCAAGGACAGGAAACAGGAAGATAGAAAGAGACATAAAAGGAGGTGAGACTCCAGTCAGAGGTCGTGAAACAATCAGTTCTATCTGGATTCGATGTTGTTTTCTTAAATAACAAACAAACAAACAAAGAGAAAAGATCCATAACTGTTATTTGTGTTTTTTCTCCGGCAGCCTGGACGATGAAGCGCAGACAGCTTTCCTGAGCTGATGTACACAAATCTGTGTTAACGTGTGCAGAGCGGATGATGGAGGTGGAGGAGCAGCGTGGAGCCTGAAGACGGGGAAAACTCATTTCATTTGATTTTTATCTGTTCAGGCGCCAATGAGAAGCTCGGACGGAGTAAATAACCGCAGTTTAGAGCGCCGCTACACGATGTGTCGAGATACGAAGATTTTATCAAGGTGACAAGTTTCAAACACGGAGACAACAACAGGCAGAAAACCCATTTCACCACCAACAATCTGGACCTTCAACAGAAACACTTTAATTCTGCTATTATTATTATTATTATCGTGATATTCTGAGCGTTTTATTCTGTCTGGTATATTTAATATTTAGAAGTTTATATGAAAGCAAGGGCTGACTGTTGATGAACAGCCTGAAAACAACAAGTGCACAATGTGGCAGGAAGTTCTGGTAAAACAGTGTCCGATGACCTTTGACCTCCAGTGAAATGAATACCGTTTATATTTAGTTGATATTTCTGGGCTTTAATTTAAAAGCTGATTTAATTCTCTACACGGACTAAAACTCTTAATGTGAAGGGGAGAAAAGGAAGCTGGATAGTGATGCTGTCGGATGAACGAGTCCAAAAGATGGGAGAAATGGTCGGAGAGCAGTGTTTGTGTGTCTGCATGTGCATGTGTGTAACAAGAACCTGAGGACACACAACACACAACACAAACACAATTCTGTCTCATCTTCATAGATTCACCAGCTTTGACCTGATTCTGTCCTGAACGTTTAAACCGGTCTGACGTCTAAAGGTGTGAAGGACGACAACCTTCCTCAAGCTATTCCAACCAAATACACAACAGTGTTAAACTACACTACACTTCAGACTTCAGTTGTGTAGCGTGTTTGTGTGATCAGTCCTGTATGTTTCTGAGTTTATTGTGTTGACAGAATAAAGACAATCAGATATTTGGAGCTGATTTTTCATCATTATGAGCAGAACTCCTGATCAGATAAAGATAGAAACTTCAGATCAGCTCTAGAACAACACAAACACATGAGAGGAACTTTTCTTTGGAAAACAAGGAAACATTCAGAGTCTGAACTGATCAGACAGAATCAGATGAGTCTGATAAGACAGAAAGGACTCAAGGACACATTTCACTAAATGTGGTGAAATTATTGGATTTAAAGCAGTAAGACCAAACATGATATCTTCAGTGTGGAGCTTTAAATCCACAGAGCTTTGAAGTCAATAATTTAAAGTGTCTCTGAGGCCAGAACAGGCTGTGAATGTGCAGTCAGGCGGGGGCAATTTGCTTGTTTTCTCGCTGTCTTTATTTGTGTGTTTTTTGTCCTTTTGTTAATTAGTTTTTGTGGAAATGAATCTTCTTTTAGAGATCGAGATGGACAGGAAGTTAAAAAATCACAAAAATATGGCTGCAGGTTAGAAAGCTGCACGGAGAGTGAACGGGGATGAAACCTGGAAGTTTAAATAACATCATTTGTCCATCAGATCCAGAAACGTTGCCTCGTGCAAATGAAATAAAAAAATCTGCCTGTTTTTCAGGACCATTAATGATTCATCTTTCCTCCTTTCAACCTTTTGATGAAAAATGTATTTTCCGGCATCGTGTTCGAGCCCTCGGGGGCCACCTGGCTGCAAAAACATCGAATCCCCATTAAGACCTCGGCCGTGTCCGGTGTTATTTATTCCTACATCACATCATCAGAAAAGATGGAGTCCATTTGGAACACATGTAACGGCGCCCTGAAAGATTAATTGGACAGTTGTGAGCGCTTCACTTTGCTTCCTGACAAAACTTTTGTTCCAGAATAATTTATGAGCTCTGAAAAGCATGTAAAACACTAAAAACAGGTTTCCTTCAGCTCGGACAGCTGAAGAGTGAGGGATGAAAATGCGACACACACATCACACATCCTCTTTGAAGCGTCTCTCCGACATTACACCGCTGTCTCTGCTCTGGCTTCATCTGAAGCTCTATGTGGAAGCACTAAGCACTTTTATGAAGTTATTTGTCTCGTGTGCACAGGAGGTTGTTCTTAAAGAGCGGGAGGTGTGGTTTCTTTTTAATGAGCTCTGTTTTAACAGTCCAGTTATTTACAGTCTGTCACTTTTATTTCACATCCCAAAGTTTCAGCTGCTTCTTTCACAATCGCTGCAATTCATATTGTGATCAATTTGGAAAATATTCAGATTTGTGGATTTCATTTTAGTGCAGATAGTGAATTATACATTTCGTATTGAAGGCCATTTTCTCTCATCTGTACTTCAGATGGTGAAATTAGTGACTCATCTTAAATCTCTACCGGCTGAGCTGGTTTTCCTTCACTAAAATATAACTATCTCTGCGACGGCGGCTTATCTGAATGTATTTTCCTTTCCTTCCTCGTCCTCATGCAGAGATCATCTCCTTCTGTCGTACTTTCATATGTGCTCCATGACTCCGTTCGACCCTCGGGACCTTTGACCCGGCGCGGCGTTCTGAGTTAGCGCCGATAGATGACGGCGTCTGAGCAGCATCTCAACAGCCTCCTTCCTGTTTCCTCTGCTGCTTCTTTCCTTCACACTCTCTGGTGGAGTTTGCCCTTTAATTGGCCTTTTTATGTATATTATGCCCAGTTAGCCTGGTTACCATCTGATTAGCATATTCATTTGACCCTCAGGTTAACCCAGGCGGACTTGTTTTCATTTTTTTCATCTCATAAATTTTATTCCTTCCCGGCCTGTTTTAGGTTTTTCTCCCCTCACCCTCCCAGCCTCCTCGTTACATTTGGCCTTTTCCTCCTCCGGCTCCGATCGACTTTTATCCTCCTGGTGTCGGGATATCCCCCGTTAGCCCGGACTAGCCTCTCATTAGCTGTGCCGGCCGCCCCCGCGGCCTCTCCGGCTCTAAAGCCGCATTCAGGACCAGCGGGAAGAAACCCAACCAGCTATCTGTCTGCTTCCCTTCGCTGTGCCGCCGTCGGTGGGAGCTTTAATGTTATCTTTGTTGTGCGGTGCATTTACACGCAGCGGTGCGTCATCCGTTTGTGTATCTGCGGCCTGCTGCAGGAACACGGAGATAGAAATACTCATATTTTCCTCCAAAGACATCAAAGATAAGAAAGTAAAGAATCGGTGCTAACACTCGATGAATAGAAGGTCAGCTGCATACTGTTGGCACCTAAACAACAACAACACAACATGTTGTCATGTTTTTTTTTTCAGCAGTTCCTGCAGCTCAGTCACGATTTGTACAATATTTTAATTTTTAAAGGGAATCAGAGACGACGCTGTAATTGGTTTATTTCTTATTGAGCCTAAAATGCTGCCGTGAATATTGAACAGAGTCAGTTCAAACCTTTTCACCCACCTGAGCTTCAACAACATGTAAACCGATCTAATTTTGAATTGTCGGCTCACGATCCGAGATCATCGGTGGCTTGAAGACGAAGAGAGAAAATATAGGAAGCGTTTTATTTGACTTTCACAGTAAACTTCTTCTAAACAATGATAACATGCAGCAGAAGTCTTCAGGGGATCAAAGCAGCACCACGTGTGCGTTTCTCTTTGAAAAACAGCCACAAACGTTGGAGTCTACGCTGCGATTTTATTCTCACGTTTGCTGGTAAACAAATAAAAAATTCAAATGTCTCCAGATTCGAAGAGAGTAATCCTCCCGCCTCCATCGGGACGAAGTTTTACAGTTTCAGTGATGAACATGGTGGGATACGTCAGCGCACATTTACTGTCCACTCGAGCGTGAGTACGAAAAAAACTGAACAGAACTGAAAACAATGACACAAAAAATGTCAGCAACACAAAAAGTATAAGCAGAAATGTGAGCTGGACGGACAGATGGACACAGAGAATTAGAGGAAGTGAAGTAAAGGCAGGTGATGGCGGCAGACCAGTGTGCATGTTGCTGTGTGTGTCTGCTCTCTTTAAACGGTAACACAATCGGGACGCCTCTGCTCTGTCATTATTTATTTTGCCTTTAAGAGTTAGAGAGGATTAAGTACATCAGCAGATTCAACACGTTATTCTGACCTCGAGGAGCAAATAAAAAGTTTGCGGCCTTCGCGATCGCAACGATCAGTGGCCGATGTTTGATGAATGCTAATCTCTGAAAAAAAAAACAACAAAACGGTTGTTTGTCCGACTGAAACTAAATAAAAAGTGATTCAGACTTATTAAACTTTAAATCCATAAAGACCATAAATGTAAATTTGAGCCTCAAACCTGAAACACGTTATTATCTGCTATCAACTACGAGGACACTTCAGATTAACACGAGGTCTGTCTGTTCATCAGACGATTTTTATTCATCGTACAGTCGTCTGTATACTGAACACTTAAAATGACTCGTTAACATGATCGGTCGCTTCGGTCTCGAGCCGGTGCTGCCATTTTACTTCCTCCAAACTATTAAAGGTCCCGTATTTTATAAAGGTGGACTTTAAAGGTCCAGATGGTCTAAAATGTTGTTTAAAATACGGAAATGTAATTTAAATGTAATTTAAAGAAATTCTTCTCGGATCGATTCTGTTTTTGCTCCACGAGGATGTTGGTGGATTAAAACGAAGGACACTCCTGTAAAAATCTAAGATATGGACCTTTAACGTAAAGCGTCCTTCCTGTTTCAGCTCAGACTCCGACCGAAGGACGTGCTGATGACTTCCTGTTTCTAACGTGCTGCTGCTCAGGTGAGTCACTTACCTGCGTTTGAAGGTGAGAACGACGCCGAGGAGGATGATGATGAACATCAGGATCCCTGCAATCACACCGGCCATCTTCACCGTGCTGTCCACCTGCTTCTCCGGCTCCATGGCGTCCGAATCCTGAGTGGACGCACCTACACACACACACACACACACACACACACACACACACACACACACACGTAGGCACATAGTCACATCGGTAGGCAACCACATAGAAACAGTAGGTACATAGAAATGATCACATGTATGTGCACACACAGACAGATCAATGCGTGCACACACACAGTAACACTCTGACATGCACAACACAAAACACACACACACGTCAGACACACACAAACACACACTGAACACATTGATCCCAAGGTGAAGATACTCTAAACACTTCATCCGAATGCAAAGAGCTCCAAATCGACTCACGAACATCATGCAGCGATGAACACAACATGCAACAACAACAACAACAACAATAACAATAAAACGCACATCGAGAAAATATTATCAAGGAACAGAATGAAATTTAATGCGGGGAACTTCAAAACCAATAATGTACATGCTAACAATTAGCAGGATGAGGACACAACGGAGCACGACGCAGACAAATCAATTCCTCACATGCACGGAGAAAACGTGACACATGCAGGTCAGAAACCAAACAGCTCTTTATTCAGGAATAAATGAAGTGAGAAACAAACCAACAGACGGGGGGGGGGGGGGGGGGCACAAGGTCGGTGCACGAGTACGAGCTCAGCTTTCAGTGTGTGGAGGTGACGACAGGTTGAATGAATGAATGCTGCTGCAGCCGGGGACTCGTGGGGGGGTTATGGGGGGTGTACTTCCTGTTTGTGTTCAGATACCTTCAGTGATGCTGCAGATTTCTTTTCCTGCAGTCATTTTAAGCTGATTCACTTTTAAGTTGTAATATGAATCTTTTTTCTGATACAGATATTAAACCTTTTTCAGCATTTTGTGTTTTTTATGGTTGAAAAGCAATTCGGACAATAACAATAAAGGAAACTATAAAAGTTTATGACTCAAAGGCTGAAAGGATCCAGATCCTTTCAGCATAAATCATAAGAAAAAGGTTAATCAGATTAAAGTTATTTCTTTAGTGAAGATACAGCACAGGACACGATTCTGTCTTATTTAAAATGTGCACAAAGAAAATCTGATAAACTGTCTGAAAAAAAAAAAAAAGATTTCAGACCCTTAACTGGCCATCTTTGTTTTTCTGAGCAAAAGCCAAAGATTTGGGTCTCACGTGGTTTTTATTTGATGGTTCCTGTTTCTTTCTGCTTTTGGAGAGCGTTGGGTGTTTCAGAAAACCCTCAGGTTGTTTTTAAATGCCTCAGGTCTTTTCTCAGGTTAATGCAACAGCCAGATAACTTCCTGTGACTTCAAATAGAAAGGAACCCAAATAATTCCAGACATAACTTAATTAAAAAAGCAATTAGAGAGAGCTGTATGCCTGAACTCCACGCCAAAATAAATCCCCCCATCTCTTCTGAATTCCTGCCAGTCAACACTTTGGAGGCGACACGTCGTGTTTAATACAGCAGGAGAGTCAAGCGTCTCTCAAACGGCCACTCCAGTTAAAGTTTGACCTCACGAAGAGACGCAGATATAACGGACAGAAAAGGGAAGCAGACGGATCCGTTCATCTGAAGGCGAGGTTACGTCACTCAGAGTTAGAAACGGAAGTTAGATGGAGATAAAAATAATAAAGAGAGGAAACAGGATGAAAGAGGAACCAAGAGAGGTCAGAAAGGAAAGGAGGGATCAGAAAAAGAAAGAGAGCAGAATATGACATAAGGAGCCTGAACGCAGCACTTTCCTCACAGATATACAAGAAACAGCTTCTTTATAACCTTCATAGACACAAACGGCCGGATTAATAGAGTGATGGTGCTGCGTGGGAGTTCACCCCCCCATCGCCCTCATCCCGCAGTAACAACACAAGGTTGGTGGCGGAATCAAGTGAGCTAAAGGCTGAAGAACTTAACCTTGGCACGCTCCGCAATAACTGTGACAGCCATCAATGGCTGCGGCGAAAAAGAAAAACCCTGAATGACAAAACGCCGCGACCGCCTTTGTAATCCGATCATCGCTGGCGTCCGCGCCTCGAAGCTACAGCACGTCGCCTTGTGAAGGAATGAAAATGAACGAAACACATCTGTCAGTCTCCGTCCTGCAGAATAATGCAGGAAAAACCTCCCTGCAGCCTTTCAGTGGAAACGAGACATCAAACTGACGTTTTAATGGAGGTTTAGGTTTGAAAGTGCAGTAAAAAAAAAAGAAAGTGTTCAGTGGATCCTGCATGTTTTAGAAGAAATGAAAAATGAACTTAACTGCTCCAAAAAAGATGAAGTGCAGACCTTGCAGTGTCTGTACAGAGCCGCACACTCAAAGACACATCGTGCTGGTTCAGTTTTGATTCAGTCTCTTTCTTTTTTGCCGACAGCCACTTGAACTCAGACAGGATGTGACGGACGTGCTCGGACAGAATATGTGGATGGTTTGAAGTGAAGATGCGGAGCAGGTTGTTTTGGAAGGCGACGCCTCATCCAGATGTCGGGACGGCGCTTTTAAAAACCCTCAAGTCTGAGCAGCACTTCACTTCAATCAACCTCGTGTCAGAAGTAAAAAGGATTTTCAGTGCGGTCCTTTCAAAATCATGTCAAACACAGCAGAACGTCTAAACAGAGAAATGACAGAAGTCACACGAAGCGTCACAGATGCTGCTGTTTTTCCCAAACTCAATGTCTCCTCGACCCGAAGAGTCCTATTTGCTAAACTTCCTAATCTTTACGGATCTTTTAACGGACTCATTTGAGACAATCAAGCTTCGTTTGTGTTTAATTTCCCATGAACAGGATCTAAAACAGGGCGGACGCTCTCGGCTCTCGGCCTGTAATCAGCGGAGGTGGACAGAAGTGTGACTTTCAGCTTGTCTGTTACATAAGAGCCTCGAGCAGCTTCACAGTTCACACATTTCCTGTTAATTACCCCACAGGAGCTTTAAACCTTAATGCCCCCCCCCCCCCCCCACCCCCCCCTTTTGTTCACACCTCAGCGGCCGGCGTGCTGATTGGGTTCAACAGTTCATCTTGTACCGGCGGATGACCCCACCTGGAAAACGTGTTCAGCTCCATTTAACACCCTGATTGGCCAGTTTGGGAGCCGTTCGGCCACTCGGCTCTGACTCAGATGGCGTTCTGGGGCAGGCAGAGCGGCGATCTGATGAGACCGTGTCCGTTAAGGGGCGGTAAAAAAAAATTCAAGATGAGATGAAGCGAGTCAACACGGAAAAAGGGGATTGATTGACATCTGGTGCAAACACAATATTGAGGAAGCTGCAGTTTATTTTTCTACTGTCACCCTGAGATAACAGGTGGCCCCGAAGTAGCCACAATTTATGGTTCCGTCTTGCTGGTTCGCCCGCCAGTGCACAAATTATTTTGTTTCCACAAAGCAGGAGGACACAAGTGACGTTTTCACAAATGGAAATATCAAGGAGGACGTTCATCATCTCAATATCACAGAGAGCAAAACAAATCCATCCAAAGCTCCACTCAGGTTCTGCTTTTTCTTCTGGCCTGAGATGGTGTTTGGTTCTTAAAACCACAAATGTATCGATAAACCCTTCAAAATAAAAGACCGGAGAGGTTAAAATCTGGAGCTTTAATATAAATTTTGGACATTTAACGATGAACAGAAACAGACCTGAAAACCTGATCACAGAGAAGAGTTTTTTTCTTCCTCCGTTGGTCAAACACTCTCCAAAACTGGCGGAGACCGTTCCTCTCCATCATCTCGGCTGACACTCGGTCCGATTACATTATAATGGACGTGTTGCCATGAAAACCAGATTAAGTGGAGAGTGTATTTTTAAAACTTCATTAAAACACAGAGCGCAGTCGTTAATCTCACGCAGTAAGATGTCACGTATGTTTTGATGAAATGAAGTGAAACTGCTTTATTTAGAGCAGAAACGTCTCTCAGGATGTCCATGATTTCACCTTCCTGCCGGGGTTGGCGTTGCGGAGCGGTGGGGGGGGGGGTTTGCTTTGTCTGTGTGGCTTGAAGAAGTCTTTGGATTCTTTACCTGACCTGTAAAATCTTCTCGGGGTAAAGACATGAAATATTGATCTGAGTGGTTTAACTGCTCGAACCGCTGCAATTCAGCAGCACTTGGCCTTGGCAGTGATGAGCCGTCGGGGGAACACTGTGTGGACAGCCACAGTTACTGAGGGGGGGCTGCAGGGAATACAGGATAAACACACAGTAAATATTGTGGGAAGTGATGCTGCACTGCAAACAAAGAGAGTGGAGGAGTTTTTTCGAGGAGCTGCAGTAGATTAAAGTCGGTGAACATCAGGAAGCAGCAGAGAGTTTGAACCCCACATTTCAACAAGAAGGAGCGTGGGCTCGGTTTTATTTAAAGGTCTGTGTGGTCCAAATTTTACAATAATCCATCAGATTCATTCAGTTATTAATCCAAATACCGAAACCTTAAAACCAGCCGTCGGCGACTTCTGGGACTTTGTGATGTCATAATGAAGCAGTAAGAGCTCTCAGCCAAAAGCTTGGCCTTCTCTCAGGATTTCTATTTTCTCACGATCTGTTTTACAATCTGTGTTTTTGGACATTTTTCTTTTGGCCTCGTGTTTATAATCATCTTCTCCTTTCTGGCTGAACCAAAGGTCGCTTTAGTCCAGAGCAGCATCGTCATTCTCATAATCTCCATTTTAAAATCAGTTTCACTGTTGAATCGTATCCAGACTCAGAAACACTGATCCCACATGAACCAGGACTCGGACTGATCCCTCTGGACCGACCTGCCTGAGGAGATGAGGCAGAATCAGTCACTTCACACTTTTTACTTGTTATTTTTTATGGACATGCTTTTATTCTGACTCTTCACTGTTTTGCTCTTATTGTATTTAGACTTTTAAAATACTCGTCTATAATAACAGTACTTTATACTAAATTGCCTTGATGCAGCACTCCGTTATTGTGTGAGTTTCTGCTCCTGCCAGTTTGTCTGTGTGTAAATCTGATTCATCGCTGTAAATTGTGTGTTTTTAAAGATGCCATATGAATAAAGTTATTATTATGATTATTTGTCTGTGATGAAAATGAGTTTTTTATGGTTTGGATGGGGAGACGAGAGGAAGCTGGAATAAAATGAAAGTGTTCCTGTTGCTCTGTGTCTTAATGCAGAAGAGCAGAGGGATGAATGCATTAACTTCCTGAGTGTTTGCCTTATGACTCTGAAAACAGGCAGCTCATCCAAAGGTATTAATCCTTCGTGCTCCTGAACGCACACCAGCGCTACACTATGTGCGTTATATCCTTTTCATTTATACATTTCTCTTTGCACTTTTCCCCTCCTTCCTTTTATTTCTCCTACTTGGAGCATGATAAAATTATCAGGGAGGAATTATGGTTAAAACCAGAGATATTAAAAACATAATCTCATCCAAATGGAGAGAAGATTGATTCTCCCAGCTACCGACGCACTGCAGCAGCCTGAATGGCATATTAAATGCTGCTGCTGCTGTGTGTGTCTGTGTGTGTCTGTGTGTGTCACAGGTACAGATTGCTGTTTGCAGCTTGGCTGTTTACAGACAAAGAAATTAACTTTTGTCCTTTATTTACTATTTTTTCTTTGTTTATTTGTTTGTTTTGCATGTTTGTGTGTCATGTCACACAACAATAACAACCTTGTGTCTGTGTGTGTGCAGGGCCTGATTTTCTTGCTGTCATTGTATTGATTGTGTTGTGTATTTGAATGTAAATAAAATGTAGTTCATAAAGTTCACGGTTTCTCCGGGTTCTACAGTGCGTGTGTGCGTAAATGTATTCGTGAAGCATATGTACACGCCTTTGTGTGTTCACGCAGGTTATGTAAGTGTGTGCGTGCTGTTGTGCGTCTTCGATCTGGGTTGATGTGAAGGTTTAGCTCTCAGCCATTGTTTGTGAGCAGCTGTGGGTGCATCCTGCTGGATTAGCGTAAGCATGGCTGAGTGTGTTTAACAGGATTACTAATCTGAACACACTCGTGTGTGTCTGTGTGAGTGTGTGTGTGTGTTTGTGGGTATATTTTCTTAAATACTGTACTGTATGTGTGCATCAGTGTGTAGATGTGTGTGATGATGGATTAACATATCTTCAGTCTCCATAACTTGAAGTTCTTAACAATGAAGGACAATGCTAATAGTTGACTCTCAATCCCTCACACACACGCACGCACACCCACACACACACACACACACACACACACACACGACACTCCATAATGCTGACATTAATTTTAAGGTCATCAGGACTCGCTTTGCTAAGCACTTCAGAGCTTTTAAGAACTAAAACGATTTAAATTCTCCATCATCTGGTCTCTGTGGAGCGTTGTTGTTGTTTACACTGAGGAAAAAAAAAGTGTTGTGTGTCTGTTTGTGTGTTCATGTTTGAGTATTAGACATATCCTGTTTACTGAACCCCGAGAAGCTGTCCAGCTGGTGATCCGCCCGGCCTTTAAATTTATTTAAAGGTCCCTGTTATTTGAAGTGTTTTAAAAAGGAAGGGGCCCTCTGATTGGCTGACAGGTCCTGGTGGGCGGGGTGTAGCTTCTTTCATGTGACATCACAAAGTTTCAGAAGTCCTGATAACTGCTTTTAAAATCTCACTTTATGCAAAATAATGACCTGTAATGTGATTCAGGCTGAGCGGAGGAGCTCCAGTCTTTGTCCTTTGTTGACATAAAAAGAAACACTAAAGTGCGTTTGGCCTCGATTGAGAGTTGCCAATCCTGAAATGCACTGCAACCTGCCACAGGATGAGAAAATCAATCACCGGGGACGCACAAAACAAGTCGCGTTCGATCGGAGCTTTGATTTGTGCTGAAGTGAAGCAGCTAAAGGCCAAAGTGACGCTGATGTTTGGACGGAGCTGCTGCAGAAGGTGTCGAGTCACACAAGTCGTTCTCTGTGACTGGAAATAAGAGCAGGAAGAGAATTCAATTATGAAGCTGATTCATCCGAGTAAATTTACATTAAAGCTAAATTAACTCCTCTGTTGAAATTCGGAGCACAGAGAAATAAACAGTATCCGACTCAACAGCTCCCGACTGCTGCAGCTGTTCCGCTTTTTCTGCCCACTTTCTTTAGTTTGGCTCTTTGAAGCGTCCTCTTCATAACTCGTGAGGTGGTGAAGTCTTCGATCCAACACGGAGAACGCAGCTCTGCACCAATTATTCAATGATCAGTCATTTCTCTTTGTGGGTCACAACTTTAACCAAAGAGTTTGAGTTTGTGTGAGACGTCGGAGCAGCAGGGAAGCAGTTAGGCTTCTGATAATTATAGACTGGACCCATTCTGACCTTCATCACTTGGTATTTTAGTCCAACAGAGACTCCTGTTATCGCCTCATGGAGCTGTTGATATGTAACATTCATGCAGAGAGCAAAATAAAGCACCCGGCAGGACGCTGATTTTAGTTTTCACAGTCGTTTCCGGTAAAGTGAACGAGCGACTGAGTCCAGTCAGTTCAGACTGCAGCTCTCTTTCTTCCTCTCTGTCTCCAGATGCTGCTCAGTATTTTATGACCCGGTTGGATTACATCAGGACAAGTGAACATTTTGTTTCGATGGCAGAGAGCAGATGGGAAATTCATAGCTGGGAGTTGGAAAGACGAACTTTGCACAGATGACAATTTGCCACAAGGTCTGTTTGTGAGAGCGGCAGGTACACCTGTCGGAGAGCGAGGCAGGACCTTCTGCCTGATCGGATTTCTCCGTTTCTGTCATTATCCGTCTCTCGTCGTTCTTTCTTTCTTTCTTTGATCCTCTGCTTCTCTCCCAGGTTTTATTTCTTTTCATTTCTGGAATTAGTCTGTTTCTCTTTTACTTTCTCTCCGTCTGTGTTTTCCCGTCAGCTGTAGATGCAGTTGAACCCGCCGTCATCCCCACAGCAGCTCATCCCACCGCTGGGACTGTTATCGAGCCCTTAAAATGCCACTTCATCTGTAGAGATTCACCTGCCCCCCCCCCCCCCCCCCACAAACACACACCGTCACCTTGGAGTTTGTTTTCTTCTTCATCAGTCTGACTCAATCTTTTGCAAATTTGGAGAGCAAAGTGATTCACTGAGCGCCGAGCAGGTGGCGATGACGGCGGAAGGGTTGTGAAGAGCTGTGTGTGTTGTTGTGCGTTTGTGGGTCGACAACAAAGATAATTTAGATGTGATCCCTTCAGCGTTTCGGCCTAACACTTACATCACACACGCGCAGACAGCAGACCACGTGTTGCATCAGTATTGAGTCAGTCACGCTGCGGCGCCGTACACCACCAATTATTATCAACCTTCGGACTAATGGTAATGGGGATTGAAGATGACATATAACAGCAGCCCGGGGATGGCGAGGGGGGCGGGGCATAGAGACACCGCCGGTGCCACACTCCCATCATGAACGTGCTGAGCCTGATGGGAAATAAAGGCATCACTTGCAAAATCAATCCCCATTAATGAGAATGATGTGGTGGCTGTCGGACTGGGAGATCTGAAGGCCGGCTCACAGTCCGGTTCAGGTCTGGATGATGCAACTCAGAGCTGAAACGGCCACCTTACAGATAAACTCAACAAAGACGAGTTCAGTTCGGGAACGTTCATTCTCATATGGGACAGAAGATCTGACTGGATTTAGAAGGATGTGTGAGAACATCGTTTCACCCTCCACCAAACATCAGCTGGTCTTCAGCTTTGATAGTGACGTCGAGAGTCACGTCTCTACATCAGATGCTCCTATTGGCTGATTGTGTCTTTGTTCATGCTGCAGGACTGGCAGACAAATCAAGATGGGGGGGGGTGAAGAATCAACAACCAGGTGAGCAAGATTATGCCCATGATGCTTCTCTGTCCATCCTGTGACAGGAAGTGACCTCATGCAGGATCAAACTGATCGAATCGTTTCTGTTTTTATCTGTAATATCTGCAGCTCTGTGAGGGACTGCAGTGGAGAGATGAGCAAAGTGGGACTTCTGCCACCTGGCTGCTGCTGCAGCAGTGAGAGAGCGTGATATAACACCAGGACTGTGTTCGATTTCCTTTCAAATCAATCTCTGCAAGAGTGGACGGATGTATAAATATGAGGGAGCGATATTTTCAGCAGACACCGTGGCCAACACTGAGGGGCTACTATTTGGTGCAGACCAAACAAAGCACTTCTGATTTCCTCTTTAGACCCGCAGGGCCGAGAGCGGGCGGATCAGAGCCGGTGGCTGAGTCAAAGGGGATCGTCTCTGAGTTCACGAAACACAAAGTGTCCCTGGATGAGAATTACAGAGCGGCTGAAGGTCAAAGGACGCAGCAGGCCGTTGGATGTTGCTCTCGGCTTCTTATAGCTGAAGGAATACTTTTATTTATTAAGGCTAATAGACAAAGTGTTAAAAAAGTGAGTGTAACTCGTTCCGTATGGAGATGAAAGAGCATTTTAATGCACCCAGAGGTTTTTCTGCTGCATTGAGCAAATCAGCCAGGCTTCATATGAATACATCCATATTTATTTCATTTAGGATTTCATCGGTGTCCACAGCTGAGCACGATATGCATAATTCTTTGTGTGGGGCCCAGAAACCTCAATTTCCCTTGGGACAATAAGTGTTATTGTATTCATGTGAAGTCATCTCTCATTCTTGACAAAGGGCTACTGACAGCGGTTTACGATTACGCCTGCAGCTGACTGACTCCCTGTTATATCCTCATTGTTCACGTCAACATTTTGATTGTTGTGTTGCTGAATGGCGTCCGTATTGTGTTGTCACGTCTTCACATTGCTAAATTAAATCCTGAAGTGATTAGCATAGATGTGTTTTGGACAGACCTCAGTTTTTGCATGATTGGATTTTAAAGGCTGAACTAAAAACTAGTAAACAAAATGTGCTTCGTTTGAGGACAGCAAAAAAACAACAATGTGAAATGTTGAACCGAATCTTTAAAGGTTGCATATCTTATTGCAGAATTGATCAGGATCGGGTTCGGTTTGGTCGAGGACTTGAAGGTGTGGATCAGGATCAGTGGAAGATGGTGTTTGATATATTGATAAAAAATAACATGTAAGAAGCAAGTCTTGATATTTGCTTATTGTTGTTGCTGCAATGGTCGGTCTGTCGGCTGGTTGTGTGACTGTGTGTGTGTGTGTGTGGGGGGGGGGGGGGGGAGGGGGGGGGGGTACA
>CM068494.1:28651858-28657364 GCA_034769265.1 Remorina albescens | reverse complement strand
TATTTTTTTTTCTTGTCAAAACTTATTTCTTCCAAAATCGGTGTGACGGTTCAGATTCTGAGTGACATGACAGCCTCTGCTTCACATCAGAGGGTTTAACTCTTAAGTCAAAATGGTTCATAGTTACACTTGTATATATAACCGAGGGGCGTGGCTTCGCCATGTGGAACGAACCAATCACAGCGTGGTGTCCTGTTCCCTTTAAAAGCCGCACGAGGCCCGACAGGAGCAGAACGTCCTTTAGCATCGTCAGCAGAAACCTGAAGAACAAATGTCAAGCCCAAAGTTGTGGGTGCGTGGATTTTGACGTATGTTTGTGTGTTTGTTTTTGTATCGATCCCGCTTCACAGCTGCCTTGCTTTTATGTAAATGCAACGTGTGTATCCATCTACACATTCACGCTGACATGTGTGGTTTGTGTCTCTGCTACAACAGCTGCTCCTCTTAGTGAGCCATTTTGGTAAAACACTCCTCATCTCAGCTCCTGAACTTGAAATGCTCTGACTTCCTCACACACACACACACCTCCTGTATAAAACATTTTGGTGCACATTAACCAACAGATGACTTCGCCCCGCCGCCCCACATACATCTGCCGGCACTTAAAACCACCTAATACTTCCACAAAACAGCCGGAACAGGCGAGCGTGTTCCGGAGCTTAGCTCTGCCCGATAAAGACGTTAGTGACTGGAGAGCAGCCTAATTCAACAGCAGATATATTTGCCGTGTGTGGGTGATAAATGGTGATATATGATATGGGATTTGCAGAAATTAACACTAAACCACTGACCCACGCTTACATTTCAGAAATACATTTCCCCGAGTCCAAATTGAAGTGATATTTATTCTCCACGCAGGGCCTTTTCCAAAATGTATTTCCCTGAAGGTGACGGAGAATAATGTTCTCCCCTACACCAATTAAATGGATGACATCACATGTTCAAAATGAACTTTTAATTAGAAAAAAAAACAAACAAAAAAAACAACTCACACACACACACACTGACTGAGATGAGAAATGGAAAATGAAAAAATTAGCCGTGTGTTCGTTGGTGAAACGAAAAGCAGAGAAACTGATCTGTGTCTGTTTAAAATGATGTTCACAGGAACTCCAACGACTGGACGCGATGTCTGATTGGCTGAAGAATTAGATTATTATTATTACTGTCACTGTTGTTGTTCTTTATTGCCATACAAACTTTATTTGGATGGCATCTTCAGAATAAAAAAAAAAATATAATCAACAAGACGTGTTGAACTTCAGAGCAAAGTTTCAGCCGCAGAAAATTAAAACCAAACAACACTCTCCCGTCCTCCTTCCTTCCTTCCCTCCCTGGTCTCACAGTTTTTTCATCATTTCACTTTAATAATCGATTGTTCGTCCTTTTATTTACAGCAGAAAGTCCGTTGGGAAACAGACTGTAGCTGTGGAACATCATGGGTCTGAAAGCGAAGGCTGTGTGTCAGGTTGTTTGTGAATCAGTTTAAAACAACAGTTGACACCTTTTTCTTTTTGTCAACAAGCTGTTAACAGGAAGCTTCAGCGGGAGCCTCGGGGGAGCAGACACTGGTTACCATCAGTCCACCATGTTCACTCTGAGCAGCCATAAAAAGGCTAAAACGCCACGATATGGAGGGGACTAATGACACTTCGTTCCACTGCCAAATTATTTTTAAAAAAGTCCCTTTCTGCGACTTTCTTTGCATACAAATTGGCCAGATATGTGTGAGTGACTTTAATGGCTTTAAAAGAGCCCCCTGAAGAAGAGGAAGGAGGGAATCACCTGATTGGTGCTCCACGAGACTGGGCGGGCTTCAGCAGGATGGTGATGGTGGTCTCCGTCTCGTTCAGCGGAGCCTCCGACTCGTACTCAGGCATCGACGGGGCTGACGGAGGGAAGAGAGAGACGGATGAAACCAGGAAAACCTTCGACAGCTCGGATTCATACGGATTCAGCTCCAGACAACGGAAGCGTCCGTTCATACCACCTTAAATGAGAACTGGTCACCTTTAAGAGATGAAACGGACTTCATCTTCATCCGAACAAAAGATTTTAACGGTGGAAAAATCATGTTCCTCATAAATAAAGCAGGAAAAGACAGGAAGTGAGCTGTTTTCTGAAACTAAGCGGTGGCACATGTGATGTCCAGTTTGGAGTTTACCTGCTGAAAAACATGGACACTAGAATAATGAGTGATTCCGTGTTGTTTGTTGGTTGATGTGAAGCGGCCCTTTAGGGAAAGACTCAGTCTTTATTCAGATCATTCTGAAAATAAATAAAAACAATAGTTTCAGTTACATCCTATTTTCTAAACCGAAGGAGTGAATTAAATTCCAGAAACATTTCCGAGCAGATGGATAAATATTCCTGCTCTTGTTTGACGTCTGGGACAGTTTAACAAATGATCTTTCATTATTTTCTGCATTTTTATTGCAGATTTAAATTTATGCATGAAATTAGTTTCCTCTGTTTTATTACTTGTAAATGAGAAGTGGAATCTTAAGAGTTGGTTTATTTTACAACCATCCTGTTTTTTTGGTTTTTTTTTTAACCCAAACTTTTTCTATCAAATGATTCTGACGTGCAAATTGAATCAATCAACGATAATTTGATGATATCTGATCATCGTAATGCGACGAGACTTTCAGTTCCATTCGAGTCGTTCACTTCAGATCCATCAGTCCAGAAACTTTCCGAGTGAAGACCTGAACTGTTCGGTCGTTAACCCCCCCCGCCCCCTTCGCCCACCGCTCTCTATCTGTCAGCATTGTCTAATTCAGCTCCTTCATCCTCTGCTGCTGTGATGAGATAATGAAGATTGGTGATGGCGTGACATTTTGGACGGGAGACATCTCCGTCATGTGTTGAAATGTGTTTGGTTTTTATGTTGCTTTTTTTTTTTTTCTCTCTCAGCTACGTGATGTTCAGACCTGAGAGGACGGCGGAGGAGAAAAGGTCACGCTCACACCGCTGTAGGTGTTTACATATAAGATGCTGATGACACGTCGTCTGAAGTCAAATCAGACCTGCGAGGACGGCACATCAGTTCGGCTTTAATTCAACAAAGAGAACAGTCGTCCATTATAGACGCACAGGACTCGTTAACAGAAGCTACAGCGCAGCCGTGCTCTGCAATCATGGGTGTTTTTAGTTGTTGGTGCAAAATGTACCAATGTACCAAAATGTACCCCCCCGGGGGGCCCTAAGCCTTCCAGGTTTGTCTCTTCTGAAGACAAAATATTCCCAAGGGACGACAGAGAAGCATCTCCATCCCAAACACACTCTGGTACAATTAAAAGCATTAAAGTGATTTTAAGTCACATTTCTCATAAAGCCGGAGCGTTTTGTGCCAAAAGAGAAGTGTCCACTTTGGAGAGCTGACGGAGTAAAAAAGGCGGATGTGGAGAGAAAACACATCACATCCACTAATCAGCTGCACTTTGGAGCAGAAATGACCTATAAAACAACAAACAGTGAAAATAACTTCCATTTCAAAAGATTGAAGAAATTACTGAGAAATCTCGTTTTTAAATGTCACCATTTCGATTTCCCTTTCAGCGTTAATACGAACTGACTGAAGTTTTTCTAGTTTACAGTAAATATGTTCGAACCGTTGGAGGAGGTGATTCGCTCATTTCACCTGAACGGAGCGGCTGAAAACGACAAACTGTGTCTGACAGAAGAACCAACACTTCACCCCAAATATTCATGATGCAGAAACAGTCCTACAACTGCAGCTAGAATATAATAATGTTAATTATTCATGTTGGAAACCAGTAATAATGATAACACGATGATGAATCGTCTGTAGGTGCAGACACAGATACAGTTTGTCACAGTTTTGGCTCATTAAGGTTCATTTTGTAAAAAGTCACATAGAGATGAGAAGAATAATTACCTGCGAATCTTGGTGGTGATGCGGGCGGTGATGGGCGGGCCGAAGCCCTTGTAGGTGGAGGCTTTGAGGGTGAAGGAGTAGGTGGTGCCCGGGTAGAGACCCACAAACAGGTGAATGGGTCTCGTTCCTCAGCTTGAAGACCTGGCCCCTCTGCGTCGTCAGGTCGGCGCTCGGGTCCAACGAGCTCAGGGCCTTATAGGTGATCTGGAAGAGGACAGGAAACGGTTTGGTTCACTTTAGGCCGCCATCTTTGTCCCTCCTCCGTACCGCAGCGTCCCTCGTTATGAACCGTAACCGTGGAGACAGAACAGATCTGTCTCCCCCTCACTTCCTGTCTGTGTCACACTTAGACCTTCACACATCGGCGCTCTGGCTGCAGGTCTGGTCCAAGTGTCGCACAACACAACACACACACATCACAAACATCCATCTGCATCACTTGTTAATCACCCCCCCACATCATATTCCACTTAGTCCTGAACAGCGATGCCAAATAGTGAGACATTTGAAGTCAATGGAACATTATCTGTTGGGATCGCTCTGATTTCAGTGTGTGTTTGTGTGTCTCTCTCACACTGTGTTTGTGTTGTTGTGTCTCAACTCATTACACAGCAGCTTTACTGAACGAACAAAAAAGTGCCTGAAGTTGCGACACCTCCCTCCTGATGCCGGCGTCTCTGAACACTTTGTCTGTCTCCGTCTCTTTATTTTTCGCCCCTGGACCTGTGACAGAAAGGGCAGATGGGTAATGGTGTTTAATGGTGGATCGCACATGACAAACCTCCAAACTGAGTCCAAACTGGAGAGTTTACGAGTTTATTTAAGCGTCCGGGAGGGTTCGAAGGGTCCTGAGGCGGAAAATTGGCCCGATCCAATCAGCTTTGATATGACAAATGACTCCAAATGTTCGGATTTGAATAAATGACCCATCACTGACAGATGGAGACACATCTGGATACTTCCTGGACGGACACCATCACCTGACCTCAACCGACCAATCAGCAGTCAGACAGAGACGGTCTGTCTTTAAGATGTGTCTGAACTTAATGGACAGATTTGGAGGGAACGTTCAGATCCTCCATGTTGGGTGTTCACTTCCCCTCCGGCAGTGAAACAAACAGAAACCGTGTTGTCGAGAAAAGAGACGACAGGAAAACGTGAGTCTGTCCGGGGGAGGGGGGCCGAGGTCGGAGAGACGTTTCTGCTCCGCCGAATATTTTCACTTCCATTCACACCGTCTTTGTCTCTTGTTTATTCGCTCACTTGTTCTCTTTATGGGTCTGTTTTTCTTTTCCCACTTTGAAGCTGGACGACAAACTGAAATGCACAGACACACACAGACACACACAGACACACACTTGCTAATTAATGTTTTTTCCCACCAGTCAATACTCTTTTGTACTGACTGTCATTCACAGTGACAGCTGTGTGTGTGTGTGTGTGTGTGTTGTCTGGTGTGTCTGTGTGTGTGGGGGCAGTCATTGTCAGTTGTGCGGTGTGGAAACTTGCTCAGTAGCAACATAACGACAGACGCTGACAGTTCTTTTAATGGAGGAAGTAGTGAAGTGCTTCCGCCGGTTTAGTGGCCACAGGTCAACTTGTTCA
>CM068494.1:28534358-28646858 GCA_034769265.1 Remorina albescens | reverse complement strand
CCTGCCAGCCGAGTCGAAACGAATGGCAGGAAGCGTGCGCACACACTCTCCCTGTGGATGGTAATGTAGGCCACGCACACACACCTGCTCCACTTCTAACTGATGAGCCGCCGTCGAAGATCAGCTTCAACTGAAGAGCATAAAATTTACAGCGGTGATGAATCCACAACATCCTCTTAAGGTGGAAATTAAAGGTACGTAACAAGATGTAATGTGAGATATAAAATTCTGTAAATTTAATGGAAAATAAACAAGAAAATGGAGTTTTGATGATATTAAAGGAAATATGTGGAGAAGGGGACGTGGCCTCAGCATAGAGGAAATAAAAAGGGAGAAATGTTAAAATGAAGCTGAAGATCTGACAGTTAGCGAGGCCCTGGGGGGGGTTGGGGGGGGGGGGGCTCTGATTGGCTGCAGGGCAGGAAGTTGCATCGGTTTAGAGATTACGGTGTCACTCATAATCCCTGACTGTGTGCAGGAGAGACAGGGAAGTTAGAGCGGGGGGGTTTCTGTGGATAATCCTCTCTGACTATTACCCTCCTGTGTGTGTGTGTGTGTGTGTGGTGTTTGTGTGTGTGAGTGTGTGTGTGTAATCCTCCTGACTACCAGCAGACAGATTAGTGGCGTCTTTACTTCACTGCACTCAGGTGTGTTTTAACAGACTTGTACTTATTATTTCCTCTGATATTTATTTAGTTCAGATGCTTCTTTGTGGTTCTGAGAGTTTCTGTAACACAGCATGGACCAACAATACGAAGGACAAACAACACCGCTTTATTTATCTGTTATCAGTATTCCTGTTAATAATTAGACGTCATCAGAAAAGGGAAACGTGCCCTTTCCTATCAGGACTCATGTTGTTGACGAGATGATAAAATCACTACTGAACTGATACCGCCTCTTTTCTTCTGCTGTCATCCAACATCAGCGATAGCACGACCTCAAAAACCTTCCACACACAAACACACACACACGCACAAATGCAGGTGTAAACGATGCGAGGCCGCCCCCACTGCAGACCAGACGGAGGGGTGCCAGAGTAAACGGGGTCAGCAGCTCAAGGACTGAAAGTGCCGCTAAATATAGGCCATTATTGACAGAGATGAAAAACAATATGGAGGAAAGAGACGGCTGGAGGAAGAGAGGACAAACGTGATGGAGACGGATTCTCTCTCTTCAGTATCAGTGTCTTCACTCTGTGTGTTTGTGTAGCATCTTGCCTCGCCTCTGAACTGGAGCACAGAACTCCCATCCTGGCTGCCTCTCCATCTGAGAATTCATTTTAAGATTCTTTTATTTGTTTTTTCATCTTTAAATGGTCTCGCCCCGTCTAACCTCTCTGATCTCCTGCTCGGTGGCTCAGGTCAGCTGATCAGCGGCGCCTGAAGGTACCGAGGTCTGAACGGAGCTTTTTCTGTTGCTGCACACAAACTATGGAAGGAGCTACGTTTGCACACCATGAGGCTGTTCTCCTGTTTGAGTGTTTTATTGTTTTTAATAGTTTTACGTGTCTCTTTAGTTGAGTTGAGCATCAGTGGAGGTCAAACGCACAAACAGTGCCGCTGACGACGGAGGCCACGCCCACAATGATATGTTTTACTTTGAAAACACAAAACTTCTGCAATTTTTTTTTTTAGTCTGGACAGACGGATCTGTAAAGTGAAGTCAGTGCTGAAGAGTTTTACACCTTCAGTCTGTCTAATAATTCTATTTAAGCAAATTAGAGCAGATAGCAGGGGATGGATAACGGACTGTGATTACTGTCTGATTGACAGACGGCACCACCCAATCAGGATAGAATCCAGAGCAGGGCAGCTCTGCCCCTCGTTCCTCCATCAGCTCCACCTTCTCCTTCAAATGTGTTTTCTATTGGTTTACAAAACAAAGATGGCCGACCGACAGATCCGTCCGTCAGGAGGAAAAGAAAACTGAGCAGTGAATCTTCTGTGAGTCCAAAGCGCTCCGGTCTTCTGCTGAAGGTCGTGACCTTTGATCTGTGGACGGAACTAAAGTCGTTTCCTGTTATTCAGTTCAGGTATGACGACATGTTGGATGACACAGATTCAGGTGATTCAGGAGAAGATCTGTATGAAGAAGTTTTGCTGACAAAGCCGTGAGCTGTTTAATCTAACACACCCGGCGACGCTCCACCAACAGTTATTCTGCTGCGGCCTGGTGTGTGAATAACTTTACTGTTCAATTCTTCCCTCCTCAAGTAGGTCCTTTAATCAATCACAGGAATCGATACCGGCAACCGCTCCGGTATTTATTTCAGCCAGTTGAGTTCTGCAGGAAGAAGCAGACATTAAGGGGTTCCATTCTCTCCCTGATCCCTGTTTCTGAACAAAGGAGTGGTTGATTCTTGTTAGGAGAGCCTCCGTCACCTGAGCTGATCCCGCCATCAGTTCCCTTCGCTGCTTACTGAGCGGCGGCGGCGGCGGCGGGGGTGACCGGCTCAGCTCACCACCTGAAGGCGAAAGGTTGGATCAGAGGAGTGTGACCCGCTTTGGAAATGATGATAGCAGTTTATTGTTTGAGGGTCTTCACTGTTCACTAAAGGACAGAAACATCTGGGGCTGGTTTTACAGTTTAGGAGATAAGCTCTGTTTAGTTTTAAACTCCGTCCTTCATCTCTCAGAGCTTTATTTATCCTTTTTTTCTTAAAGTAGAACGTGAGACTGTTTAATATGAGATTCATTTCAGACTCGACAGCTCACATCTTTTTGAACCTGCTCTGTATTTTTAGGAAACAGTTGAAGAGCGGTTGAATCTGATTGGTGGTGTTGATGGTCGATCTGACCCCCTTCATCTATAAATACGGTTCGTTTTCAGATGATTTCAGAATAATTCTTTGTCATTTGGGGATTTTTTTATTCTTTTCCATCCGTCCATGAACTTCCTCCACATCACAGCTTCAGCTGCTCCAGAAGAGAGCCTGCGGTCATTTCTGGTCAATAAGCCTCCACAGCCAGATCCCATAAAGGAGGACAAATGAACGTCCAGATGAAAATCGGAAAATCTTGGTGGAAGAATCTTGTGATCAGCTTCACCTCTTTCTGTTCTAATCGATATCAGCAGCAGTATCTGCTCAGCTGGGGGGGGGGGGGGCTGCAACACTCCAGCAGTTTGATGAGGAATTCATCAAAGGACGGATTGACGAGGTCGTGATCCAGGACGGCATCGGAGCGTCCAGCTGCTCGGTTCAGAAACCGCTCCATGTTCACGGTCAGAGGGGAAATAAAGTTGGGGGGGTTAAACTGAGACGATGCTCATTTATTTAAACCAGTTAAATAGTTCAGTTTCCACATTCTGATGCTTCGTCTTCCTCCAGCAGCATCAACACAAAAACACATGATGGACATGTCGTCTGGAAACAGCCTACAAATTAAAATCCTTAAAACTGGAATAAAGTTTCTCTTCTTCTGTTTATTTATCGGACAGCTGGACCAACCAACAGATCTGCTGATCAGCCGGAGCCGGTCTAACCTGATCATCAGCTGAGGATGATCAGATGATCAGATCTAATCAGAACTAATCTGCCGATTCTGCATTCCTCAAAGTTTCTGCTTCTTCTAGTTTTGTCATTTATTCCTTCACTTTTAGATGTTATCTAGTAATTCTGAAATTTCAGAAGCTGGAACACTTTTGACCGATGACCGACTCAGACAAACAGATTCAGGCAGTCAGAGATTTACACGTCACAAACCTCAGGAACCAATCCGGTCATCCTAAATGTTATTTACCTCTAAATCTCATTTATCTGAGCAGAATTACAGAACGGACCGATCGTTCTGCTCTCCGTTATCACCTCAAACTTCCTCCTCCCTCCATCACAGTTTCCCTCGACATCATTTATCCTTTCTCAGATGAATAGAGGACAGGAGGGACCGAGAGGCGGCGGGGGAGGGGGGGGAGGGAGGTGGGGGTGGTTCGGTCCCTTTAGATCTCACCCAGATGTTTCCTTTTAATCCTGTAATTAGCTGCAATTATAGTAATAGATACAAGAGATCATATTTGCACACTGAATTAATTCATGTCATGGTGCCATAGGAGGAACATTGTCCTTCCCAATTGGCTCACTTGATGCATTTTTATCTCCTCTCCCAGTTCTCCTCTCCTTCCTTCTCCTCTCTGTCGTTATCTCTCCTCACAATTCTCCACCTCCACCCATCCGCCTCTCTCGCTCATTGTCCGAGCAGTAATTCATCAGCTCTTCCTCCTTAAAAGCGAGGGACACACTGGGGAGGGTGCGGGGGGGGGGGGTGGAGGAGAAAGCACCAGAGACAACAGAGCGGGATGGGACACGACAAGAGCCCCTTTAGATGTTGCAGATGATGCCTTTAATCCTGTCAATAGCTGCAATTATAGTAATTATCTCTAATAGCAGCGCATTGTGTCGAGGCTCTGATATGTTTAACAGACGACGCTGAGTTGTGCAGAGGGGGCAGAGAGCTTCAATTCATATTAATGAAACCCCCCCACACACACACGCACTGCAAAACTGATGACGGTCCCACGAGGTTCGTAGAATGCCGAGTGTTTTTTAAGCTCCAGGTCGAGGTCTAATGGAGGTCTCCGAGACGGCACTGAGTGGTCTTTGTACTGCACAGAAAGAGGAGCCAGGCTGGAGATTGATGTTAGGAGGTAGAAAGGGCTCCGCAGAAAATAGAGGCAATTATTTGGGAGGAAGATGCTGCCAAAATAAGATGTGCTCGTGTTACGGGATGTGTGAGGCTGCGAGATGAATTGAGTTGAACGGAGCACATAAAACGAAAAATATATCCGTAAACTATCAGTCGAGCTTGAAAAGGCCGCCATTTAAGATTTACAAAATATGTCTGACAAAGAAGCAAAACACCAAATATTTATCACTATTCATCAGAGCGGAAGAAATGGGATTTCTTTTATGTTTCCTTCCCAAAGGAAAGGAACTGTACAAGGAAGCTTTAATAAGTTTTAGATTGTTCTTTGTATCCTGACTCGACCAACGAAGGCAATTTTGGGACGCTTTGAATGTTTTTGATGCTTCTTTGGACCTTTAACGACCAGCTATCTAAACATTTACACTGAATAATGCCAAAATAAAGAAAAGAAAGAGGCGTCGTGTTCCATGAGAAGAAAAGAGGACTGTAAAAACTTTCTGTCCTGGATTCAAACAAATGGAAGGTTTTTCTAACTACACACACACACACACACAACGGGATCTGTTTTTAACACACACACACACACACACCAGGATCTGTTTTTAACACACACACACACACACACACACACACACACAACGGGATCTGTTTTTAACACACACACACACACACACCAGGATCTGTTTTTAACACACACACACACACACAACGGGATCTGTTTTTAACACACACACACACACACCAGGATCTGTTTTTAACACACACACACACACACACCAGGATCTGTTTTTAACACACACACACACACACCAGGATCTGTTTTTAACACACACACACACACACTTGATGCAGAGATATAAGAGGCAGACAGGAGACAGAGAACAGGTCAATAATTCATTAGATGGAGGGCTCAACTCAACTTCAACCTAAATAAACCGTCTATAACAACACACACACACACACACACACACACACACACGCACACACACACACAGACACACACAGAGACACCTCTCAGGCAGTCTCTATCTCACTAACTCTCAACATCGTCTCAACGACTGTCAGGGGAAAAGCCTCCCCTTCCACTTTCCCTCCATTTCCAGCCCAATTTCTTCCCCTCCACTAGAATTTACGGCCACATCGGCTCATTTCTGGTTTTATTGGACTGTTTCCTGTCGACTGCTGGATATAAAGCCCATTTGTTACCGATACGACCTGACAGCGATGTGCTTACTGCAAAGTTTTAAAATTACAAACGATATGAAATTCAAAAAAGCCTTAATGTTTGAGGTTTAAGGAGGTCAAAGCTGCCATGTGTCAGTCTTTGCTGCCGCCATATAGAAAATATTAGCATTGGGCATCCAGGATTTCTTCTCTCTGCTGCTGGATGTGGTTTCAGTCATCATTACATTTTCTGCTCTATTCGGGGAGCAGAAATATGCTTCAGATCATCCGCTGACTTTCAATCAAATCAAATCAAATCGGATTTATTTAAGGGGCACAAATGCAGACGGAGTCCGATCTCACTCACACCGATGTGGTCCAATGGAAGTAAAGCTGTCAGAACTCTCCGGAACAGAAAAATCCCGATCCCAGTGGTGGGAATAAAAGTTCAGGAGTCACAGATCCATGTGATGAAAAAGAACAGAGGAGAGTCATAAAATGTTTAAGGTGAGATATCGAGTTCTCAGGCTGTTCTGAGATAATTCTCAGAAGTTTAGGACAAAACATTAAATATGAAATATTCCACGCAGCTATTTTCTGTTGACCAACAAAAAAAATTTGATTTCTGTCACGTTTTGGTTAAAAACCTGAACGTTAACCCCGCCCAGACTTCCTCCTCCTGTTTCCACCTGTCCTCGGAGGTCTGGGCGAGTTTGTGCGATGAGGACGGACACACAGACAGACGCTGGTGTTTCTTGTTGTGGTGACACAGAAATGAATCAGCAGAGAGGTCAGCAGGGGTGAAACGAGGGATCCGACACGAGATCGGCATTAAACCCGGGATCAAACCTGAAACCCTCGGCTTCACACGGTCATAGCTCAACGCTTTCAATCCAAAAACATATCTGTGTTGGGAAAAAAGAAAAAGCTGTCTGCTGAACGCTGCTGTAAACTCGGCTGCTGCGCGCTGAAAAAGTTTCCCAGCAGCGGCTGAAACATGCCGACTCACCTCGTACATGGTGATGATCCCGTTGGTCTCATTGGGAGCTTTCCACTGCATGAAGATCTTCTCCTCGTACGGCGTATTCTGCAGAGACTCCGTCGGCACGGAACCCGGCACTGCAGAGACACAACGCATCACAACGCGTTACAACGCAAACACCCACAATCACGCTGAGTGCAACAAAAGTTCTGACAACAAACAAACAAACAAAAACAAAAGGCAGAAAAAATTTAACAAGAAGCTGCAACAATCACATTTAAAGTCTGAGCTCCGCTTTGGTCACCTCCGCTCAACATGAAGAAGCTTTTAAAGATCCAAAAGGTTAAAGAAGTTAAAAATGGAGGTTTCAAATCTGTCACAAGCAGAAAAAGAGGAGAATTTCTGGAGTAAGTGAACAATGTCAGGTTTATCCCCACGATGGTGTCAGACTAAATATTCATAAGAAAAAAAAGGTCTGAGGAAAGCAATATGTTGAAGAGAGGAAGGAGAGGATGGACTGTATATTAAATTTCTACTACAGTTTCTCATCATTTCATTCGATTATTTAACTGCAGCGAACGTTTCAAATATCTGGGAACCGACTCATCAGAAATATTGAGTTTCCCAAAATCTAATTCTGGCTTGGTTTTTTTTTCTCTTCTCTGTCAGGCTGGATGAGTTCTGCCGCTTCCTTCGGGAAGATTTACAGTGAAAGACGTTCACGACAATTAGAACTGACATGATATTCTGTTATATTTCTTATTTCGTGAACAGCTGAATTTTCATTTGCGGGCAGTTTGAAGTTCTGCTGACGAGAACACGGTGAGAAGTGAACTGTTGATGGAGGCTGATGAACCCGGTTCCAGTTAAACCGCTGCGTCTTCATCGCTCCTTCAATTACACAAAAAAGTTGCAGATTATTAGTTTCTATCGACTGATGAGATGCGCAAGGAAGAAAAGTTGATCAGAGCTTCTGCCAGGTCGGTAATCAGCTTTCTGACGCTTCACGACACACGTCAGGGCGAGTTTAACCACGAAGAGCTTCCACTCTCAGGTGTTACGGCAGCTCGGAGAAATTAAAGCGGCCTCATCCTGAGACAGACGAGCTGTAAGGATGTCGTGCAGAGATAAATCTGTGGACGGGGAATAATGGAACACCTGCTGAGACGGATCTGGAGCAGACTCACTCGACGTGGACACGTTTCCTGACTCGCAGCTGGCGGAGCGCTGCGTTCGAATCAAACTCATTCAGATGGAAAACCTCAAACCGAAAGTTTGTTAGCTCCCAAAGTGAAGCGGGCCGGCGGCCTGGTGTCGGGGGAAAACCTCCACCTGACGTGGTTTCCTGTTTAGCTAGCTTTTCTTTTCCCGCCTCTTTAATCAGCCGCTCTGCACTCCAAATGAAACAGCGACTTTGAGATTGAGGTGTCAACTTCAGGCTTTAATTGAGGCCGTTCAAAACAACATCAGAGAAGAACTGCAGCAGCTGCAGCTCGCCGTCGACGCAGTCCGCCGACTTCAGGGAAAAGAACGCAGCTGATCGGATTAAGTAACAAATTCATGAAGTTTCCTATTTAAGCTTCTGAAGGCCAGAGAAGTGAACAGAGTTCAAAAATCACAACGAGGACTCAGATCAGTCTGACTCTCTGACTCCTTCTGTGTGTTTATCCGTCCATTCTCATCCTCCATCTTTGATAGTGACGTCTAGAGTCACGTCTCTACATCGGACGCTCCTATTGGCTCCGGTGGGTGATGTCACAGCCAATCAGAGTGTCTCTGGATCAGTCCTGTATGTTTCTGAGTTTATTGTGTTGACAGAATAAAGACAATCAGATATTTAGAGCTGATTTTTCATCATTAATGAGCAGAACTCCTGATCAGATAAAGATAGAAACTTTAGATCAGCTCTAGAACAACACAAACACATGAGAGGAACTTTTCTTTGGAAAAGAAGGAAACATTCAGAGTCTGAACTGATCAGACAGAATCAGATGAGTCTGAAGAAGAGGAGAGTTTGTGGTATTTATAAACTATATAAAAGTCTAAAGTTATAAAGTTTGACTGAATCAACAGTTCTGGAGTGAAGATGACTTCACTGCACATCCCTCCTCCCTTCACACACACACACTTGTGTTAATACGTAGATTTTACTATAATGAGCTGTGTGTGTGTGTCTGTGTGTGTTCTGGATGTCTGACAGGCTTCATGAAGGCTTACGAGCAGAGCAGACGTGTCAGACATCTTGTCAGGGAGTCAAGTTGTCAAACACACACAGTTACACCTTGTTACACACAAACACACAGCACACAGCTACACACAAGCAGAAGTGCTTTGACACCTTACACTACAGCGCACACAGACACACACTGAGGTGTGTGAATAGTTTTAAATGGTGAGGAGGAGACAGACGGTTGTGTGTGTGTGTGTGTTTGTGTATTTGCTGCCTTTCCTCTCGTCTTATTTGTGCTGGTCTTCTCTGACCTCTGACCTTTCATCAGGCTCTTTGTGGATCAGACAGGAAGCTGTAGGACGACCTCCAGTGTGTGTCTGTGTGTATAATGTGTGTCTGTTTGGGGGTTCAAAGCTTCTCCTGTTGCTTCTTCGTGTGATGAAACTACAGCCTGAGCTTAAATAAGACTTCCTTTATTGTGGCCTCGGAGGGAATCAGCTCTCATCTGAGCGTCGCACAATCACTCAGGACTTAAAACACACACACACACACACACACACACGCACACACACACAAAGAAAGAAAACTTCTAACACCAATAAATTAAAACACAAATTAGCGAGGCTGTCTAACAAACGAACCCTCGGCTCGTCCTGCAGCAGGTTATGACATCATCGTTAGGCCCAACGAGTTCCTTTTCACAAACTCGCTAATTTAGTCCACTCAAAGGTCGTTTACTGACAGATGGACCAAAGTGACGCTCAATACAGATAATTATAATAATGACCTTCTCTAAATGACCGCAGCGCCGCTCATAATATGTCTGGTTCAGGTGGGCGGGGCTAAGGGTGGGGGACGGCCTTTTGTGACATCACAAAGTTGCTGATGTCTAAGGCTCAGTTTAAACCTTTTGTCCGACTTTAAGGATTTTAACGATGCAGATTTGTTTAAATGTCTAATTAAGTGGCGGCATCAGTGGTTACACAACAACCACACAACTGCACATCAGCAGTAAAACCTGTCACAGCCGGCTGAGACCTTTTTGTCGTGTTTACCTAAAAATGCGACACCGCGACGTGTTTCAGACCTGAAATAACAACGTTACAGAAAGCAGGTTTCGATCTAAATGAGAGCGCAGTGAGTCAGTGATATAGAGATGCACAACACACAGACACACACAGCAGAGTGTCAGAGAACTCTGACAGAAGAATATTATGATTACTAATTCCAAGGTGTTGATTAAAGGCCCGGTCTGTGGAGCAGATCAAATTATCCTAACAAAGAAACGCAATTAGATCCTGCCATTTTTATTCAACACCTTATCATTCATTTTTGTGTGTGTCTGTGTGCGTTTGTGTGCACTTTCTCCTATTTTATGATATGAAGTCTCTACCTGAATGTCTGGCTTGTGTGTGTGCACCTACATTGGCACAGTGCGTTTGCATCATGACTCAACGCACTTGTGTATCAGCTGGATACTTCTACATGTGTGTGTGTGTGTGTGTTGTCGTTGTTGTTGTGCACTGTGGGGGCCGACACAGAAGCAAACAGGCTTCATTGAAAAGATAACAGCAGCTGTAACACATTAATCATAACTTGATTAACTTCCACTGTGCTGCAGAATGAATGGCCTCCTTTATTAAGCATCTCTCTCTCTCTCTCTCTTCTTTTTCTCTATTCTTTAACCCCTCGATCTCTCGCTGTCCGGGGTTCCCTCTCAATTTAAATTTGTTTCCTCTTTATCTTCCGTGTTTTTGTTGTTGTCCAACACAAACCGCTCGATTTGATGGAAATCTAAACTCTGCAAAGACGTTAAAGGTGACGGTGAGAAATGATTGTAGGACAGTTAGTCAAACCTTTAAACCTCCTTTAGTCTCGTGTGGAAACGTCTCGTAATCCTCATATATCTTCTTTTTTTTTTGTTCCAGATTTCATCCCGAGACCAAACAAACACATGTTGATAAAAAACAGCAGTTAGCGGCGGTGTGCTGCCGGACTGGATTAGGATTCAACTAAACATCGTGACAGATGTGAATTATTTCTCGTAATTTTTAGACGCTTGGGAACGTCTGTTTGCTCCCGAACTGATGATGCAGGTCAAACGGGCCTTTTTTGGGTTTAGAGAAACATCAAGAAACAAAGCAGCAACGAAAAAAGGCTGAGTTGCTGATAAATGTTGAATCTTCGCCTTTATTCTGTTCATCACTTGAAACTTTGCTCGGAGGTTTGTGGGTTGAGACGACGCTCTGATCCTCTACGCACCAAATAAATGGTCAAAGTGATTAAAAGCTCATAAACAAGAGCACTCCAGACACTAACTGCACTTTGATGAATTCGCCTTTTAGAGAAGTGACAGCTGTTGAGAAACAGATAATAAAAGCTGATGTCTCTGTTGTTTTTCTTATGCCGTTATCTGAGAAAAGGCTTCGCTCTCTGAAGATAAAAGGATTATTAAATCTCGATGACTGTGATCGTCCTCGCAGAGAGGACTTTTTCTCTCCGACAGAAAACTGCTGCGCATGAGAACATAAAGTTGTCACAAATATAGACATTTTACGTTTTCTGTTTTAATAATTAATATCAGCCGTTTGACTCTGAGAAGCGCTGACGTGGATATCTACGTGATAAATAAAAACATCAAACACAAAGAAAACAACCCTTCACTGGATGTTATCATTGCTAGGAAAACAGAAGAAGTAACCTTTTGTTCTTTGGTTCAAGTAAAACCGATTTTGAAACGTTTTAAGTTCAGGGGAGTTAATATCACATTGACTTTAGTTTTAAATGCTGATATTTTTTTACCCCTAATATCTATTCTAAGATAAATATTCTAACGGTTTTGTGATGAAATGAATTTTTGATGAATTTCTACATTTTTTATTTATGCACGTCTGTGTCCACAGCGCTGCGCTGCGACGCTCCTCTTCCACAGAAAAGAGTTCAAGTTTGTTCCAAAAGTCACAAAATTTGTTGCTTTAAAAAACAAATCGTCGACTTGTGATTGGATGAAGTCACTAAATCTGCTGTGGAAGCAGAGAGACGAAGCCGGTCTGTGCCGGTTCAGGTGGATCCATCATTAGAAACAATCTGACATACAGACTTAGAGATACATAAATAAATATACAGATAAGTATGTAAATATATAAGTGCACAAATAAATAATGTAGAAACACAGAAATAAATAAATAAATGATTTTCATGACCAAAATACATTTTCCTCATTTTTGTACTGAATTATTTATGAATGCGTTTATTTATTTATGCTCACTTCATTTTTTGTCTCGTAGATTTGGAGCTGATTTTCATGATTACGGCTCATCTCTATATTTTTTTGTGCTGGTGTAAAAAAATATTGTGTATTTTTCGTTTGTTCTTGCTTTCTGGGCTTTTTTCCCCTTTTACACTGAACAGAGTCTTTACTGAGTCACAGAATCAGCTGATTGTGAATATGGGGAGACATTTTCTGATATTTTGTTTCCTCAGTAGGATGAGGGACCTTTGGACGGTCTGCTCAGTGATGAAACATTAGCTGTCTCCATAAATTTGCTGTCATTCTTGCAGGAAGAGGTGAGCGGTGTGCGGGTTGTTGAGCGTATTTGATAAATCGAGGCCTGAAGGTGAAGCAGCTGGTTTGAGCCGACCTGACAGGTATCTGACAAATAGGTGTTTCATCCTCAGGTTAATAGGCTGCTGTGTACAAAAGTGGACGTGACATTTATCTCTGTGGGTTTATCTATGTGTGTGTTTTTTTTTTTGCTTCAAATTGTCTTTTGCCGTTATGAACGGATGGACAGCTGCAGCAAAATGGACAACACGACAGGAAAGCAGACTGGATATGAATATGAGCATGAACATAACTTACGTGCAGCAGCCTCAGTCTGAATAATCAGAATGATTTTGAACTTTAAAACAAATATTTCAGTGTGTTCATGTTAAACCTCGTTATGACTGAATGTTTCCTACTGAACCAACGAAAGTCTCACAAAAAACTAGGAACCAATCCTGTCACCTGGAGGGACCAGGGGGTGTGGCTTATTACACCTGAAACCAGCCACAAGCTGAGAACTACAGGAACCAATAAAACTGTTCTGATCATCGGTCAGTCTCTGGTTCTGGTCTCAACATCGTCTCTGTTCCTTCAACTTGCCGACCTGGAGAAAGGCGGCGGTGGGCGGAGCTTAAGGCCTGATCCAGGAAGTAAATGTTGATTTGCTTCCAGTCCCAGTTTCTGTTTTTCATTTTTCATTTGTGCTAACCGCGTTAGAAGAACTTGAAACCGTCAGCACCACGACGAGCTTTTCACCCTTCAAAGTAAAACCTGAAGACAGCTGAGCTTCTCTAAACGCTCTGGGAGGTCATCTGTAACTTTCCAGCAGCGTGTTCACGAGATAAAAGTTTAATTTCCTAAAATAATGACAGAGATCCGTCAGAGACGGCTGGAGGACTCGTGACTGAGCGTGAGCAGGAAAATGTTTGCGTGCAGCTTTCCAAATGGTGAAACAATTAAAAGAGACATGATTAAAACCACAGAAGCTCTTCTGCTGATATTGCTGCTATAAACCAAAGAAAAATGAGTCCTCGGCTAAAGAGACGGGAAAAAAGGTTATTTTAAATCTTAACTGCAAATTGCCTAATTTGGCCCTTAACATGGGAGACCGCATATTTTCAGTTTCATCAGGAACATTAAATAATAAACGGAAAATCATACATACATATGTGTATGAGTGTGTGTGTGAGACAGAAGCTGCTTCATTTGCAGGAGCTGCAGCTCTATAAAGCCATTAACGTACAAACAGCAATTAGCCTCCGTGTGAACAATCGCCGTTCTGTTCCCTAATTACTGAATTACAACCAGGAGATTAACGACAGTTAAATAAAAAACAATTAAGAATAAAACAATTAAGGCTTTTTCCCTCCAGCCCCCAAAGTCATGGCTGCTCCCCAGTAATGTTCACTCTTCTGTTTTTAAAGGCGTCAGACCCGCTCTGCTGCTAAAGGTAAGAATTTCAGGCTTTGGAGATGTGATATTCCCCAGAAGCTAAATTCAGGCGATATTAGTTATGAGATCAGGAGAAAAACAGCGAGCCCCGAGGAGGGCAAGAAGGAGATGAGAGATTTTGGATCATTAGAAGGTCTTCTTTTTTTTTTTTCCTGCTTATCAGGCGTCGCTCTAATGGATTCCAGCAATTCCATTTTATTGCAGGCGTGTTGTTGAGAGAAATGTGAAGCAGCAGTGAATTATTAGCAGCATCGGCTGGGGCAAGCGCTGTGTTCTGAATTTAGTAGAACATGGAGCCCTCCGGAAAGGAAACCGGAGCTTAACATGTTGTTTTGAAATGATTTCAGCTGCCGGAGTGCATTTAAATGTGAGGAGTCAGAATCTGAGGCAGAATACCAGGACATTTCTGTTGATGAGACACTATTTAGGAAACTACAGGGATTAAAACTGTCTGATTACAGACATACAAATAAATATATATATTTATCTGCGAGCATCTTGTCTGATTCATCGCTTCAGTTAAAGTTGTATTAAAACACTGAACTGCCAGCTCATCCATCTCTGTAGTTTTACTTAGATGACAGTGATGATTGTAATAATAGTAATAATAGAAATAGTGGCTTTTTTTTTTTAAGATAGAAACTTCAGATCAGCTCTAGAACAACGGAAACATTCAGAGTCTGAACTGATCAGACTGAATCAGATGAGTCTGAAGACGTTTTAAACTGTATTAAAAATGCAAAAAGCCTGAATGAGGCTCTAAGAACAATAATCCTGCAGGTTTTAGGATCTGTAGGTGATTTCTCCTGTTCGGACACTCAGTCCTTCAGCGTCACAGTTAATTCATAAATTACTGACAAGTCATAATGTATAACTCTTATAATTTGTTTTTTTCCCGCTCTTCTTCCCAAAATATAAAATCAACATCCAAACACATCCTGAGAGCCACTCTTATTGACAGCTGTCGGTCAGACACTTCCTTATTTCCTCTCTCTGATGGAGCTGTCTGTCGGTTTCTGTTGGTGGCCAGTTCTCCTCCAGTTCGTCATAAAGAAGTCGCTGCAGCTGTCCGATGAGTAAAACGACTCGGAACGTTTTTCCTCCCCGGAGATGCCGACCATCCTCCGAACTGCCGGAGGAGCTGCGGCTCTTCCAGCTCTCGTCACATCAGAGCTGCGTTGTGTTACACGCTTTTCTGTAAAACCACCTGACTCCCTGTTTGGACTCACCGTCCTCCTCGGTCTGTTTGACTATCTCCTCGCTCTCCTTGCTGCCCTCGGGGTTGGCCAGGACGAGCCGCAGTCTGACGGTGACGAAGGGCCTGAGCCCCCTCAGGGTGTAATGTGACGAGGTCTGGATCAGCTCCTCCGCTGCGAACTCCTGCTGGTTGAACACGTACTGGTACTGCACCTGGACAACAGAGGGGACACACGTGACCTTTAACCTCTGAGGGGATCAGCGGCTCGGGAAGTCGAGTGTCGATGTCGCCGCTGACGGCTGTGATGTATGTACCGTCAGGTTGTAGCTGTGGCAGCGAGTCACGGCGTAGCCGAACGTCTCCCACTGGATCATCAGCTGTCGGGCTCTGACGTCCACCACGTTCACATTCTGGGGCCCGTGGACGGGATCTGAAGGGCGAGAAGCAGGATGAGGTCAGAGACAGTCGGCTGGTACGACAGAAAAACATTCAACCAATACGTTTAGAGAACATGTCACCATCACCAACGGGACTCGATCCTGATATCAATCAAATCAATCGATAGAAATTCTCTGACAAAGAAAGAACTGAGGAAACTCTTGTGAATATCATGAATTAGATTTTTTCATTTGAAAATAGTGTAAAAGAAAAAAATCCAGATAAAAAGATAAAATAATAAAATGCTGAAAGAAGGGAGAAGTTTGCAAAAAAAAACAAAACCAGAAATAAATTCGAGGTGTTAAAAAGAAATAATACAGAAAATGATCACAGAATAAAAGAGTTTCATGAACGTCTTAAATAAGAAACAGACAGATAAATGAAAAATACAATTAACCCGTCACACCTGACAAATAGAAATGTTTTTAAACTGCAGTGTTCACTGAACATTTTGACCAAATTATAACAATTCACAATATAATAAATTCACGAGAGCTCTCAGAAGCTCAAGTGGTAAATTTGGTACAGTTGGAGTTTTAGAGATAAAAGTCAGAATGAAGAGGCTGAACTCCGTCACGGTGGCACAGCGGGCCGACCGCGACGCCGCGCTGCATCACAAGAGATCAGCACACAAGTCTGAGGTCAGCAGACAGTTGGACAACCTTTATTACTGTTGTCACACACACAGTCTGAGGTACAAAACCAAAAACACAACCAGCAGCAGGCTCAAACTCGCACACGCACACATGGAAACGACAACCGCAGACACACACAGAGCGTTCTGCAGCCGTTCGTTCGGTCAGCTCAGAATAAGAGCTGAACGTCTGCACTGTCGTTTCTGTTGTTTCAAGGCTCACAATCAGTGCGTTTGAGCTTCGAGGTCAGGAGGTGCTTTGGAAAATAATAAATCTAAACAAAAGTAATGAAATTAGTTCGGTTCAGGAGTCACCTCCTGTCTGAGGCGTTTAGCGTCATCTCTCCAATTTTATTGTGTCACTTTGAATCAGCCCTGAAAAAAAAAAACCGAAGAAATCAATCCAGTAATCCTTTAAAATTCTTCACAGCCTCTTTTGGCCGCTCAGCAGCCGTTCTTTGGCCAGACAGATAATTAAAGCAGCTGACGGAATCTTAGTGAACCCTGAATTAAACCGCAGAAGATTTCGTGTGTGAAGACTTTTAAGTGCATTATGGGATCGTTCAAACAAGCTACTTACTTTAAATCTAAGATCGGCCTAATGAGTCGAGATTAGACAACGGCACCGCGGATAAGCCATCTGAGACAGGAGTGTGTGTGTGTGTGTGTTAGTTTGGGTGGACTCCCTGTGGTGCTCCGTGGTTTACAGAGTCTGTGTTTCTACTTAGCAGACCAAAGCCGATAAAGTAATCTGGTACTTCTGGATAAAAAATTTACATTTGGCAGCCAAGGACTCTGTGTGTGTGTGGGGGGGGGGGGGGGGTAATCAACTTATAACCCACAGCAGGAAATACAATCCACAGCCGACATCCTGTCCCCAGAAAATACGACTCTACCATATCTGACCTGGACTGTCGGCCCGAGCTCATTTTTATTATCAAAGACTCTGCAGGTCGTCAGACAGCAGAATGAAACTGACGCAGATCGGGGAAAATAATTCACTTTATCATCGTACCAGTTCATAAAATCACTTCAGAGTCTTTTTCTGCTTTCTACCCTGTTAGAAACAGGGAGGGGGGTAATTCAGAGTACGCTGGGTCATATCAGGGGGTCGATGTTGTTGTTATTTATCTGAAATCAAATCAGATCCAGCGTTGTTCAGGTGTCGCTGAATGTTGACAGAGTTACTGAACTCTTTATGGACCTGAAGCAGAATCAATAGAAGAGAAGACAAGATGTCCATCATTGTCCGTAAAGATCAGGTGAACGGGGCAGCTCAGTGGCCCAGCGGCCCGAGTTCGAATCCGACAAACGTATCCTTTGCTAGCTGTTCCTCAGTTTGGCTGCTCAACTGAGACGACTTCAGCTACGTCCAGGTGGAGTCAAACGTTTAGATAAATTTAGAGACTTTATTAAGCACAAAGGAAATTGAAGAAAAACCGTCAGAGCTGCGTCGGCCCATTTATCACACCGCCTCTGACCCACTGCATGCTGGGAAATCTTCAGCCCCCACAACCCTGAAGCAGATAAGTTACTAATCAGATGAGCGATGAACAACAATCAGGTTTAAAAACATCGTTCTGCTGAAGGAGACTTTCAGTGGGAGTCAAAGACGGAGCGAGATGCTGCCATCAGAGTCAAACTGCTCCAGAGAACAAACCCGAAACCACACACACTTAAACAGATCAAGTGATGTACCTGTAATGAACGCACACACCGTGATTCCTCAATTAGAGAGACATAATCGCTCGTCACTGAGCCGAGGAGAGAGAATTAAATCACCGCCTTTTCTCAGAGAGCGGCAATAAATCAACGGAGCTCATGCTGCATCGACTCGTGTTTCTGCAAAGACTCAAACCCAGTTAGCCAAATCGGATTTATGCTCTTTGGTCTGCAGAGAGAAACAGACCAAAAACAACAGGCAGAAACCACCAGCCACCCCCCCCCCCCACCTCGTCAGTCGATGCCGCCCACTTGAGTCGCTCGTCTTTGCGCCGAGTACGACGGGAGCTAATCTTTCAGATAATCTGACTGGAGCTGCGGCGGAGGCCCTGAACAGAGACGGTGAAGTTTAGGTCCATAATTCAGACCCCCCCCAAAGGGACGATATACAGAGAAAGACGTATTTGCGTTGCCTTTAGTGTAGTTTGACATGTCAGTCCTCTCTCTTATATCACCATCTGTGCTTCTCTGAGGACCGAGCTTTTCTTTCCTTTCTGGTCTTTACCTGATCGGGTCGTACAGAGAGACAGGAAGCCAGGAGGAAAGACTCACACAGCAAACTTAGACCTGCTTTATTATCAATATTATATTAGAAACACACACAACCCGCACTAAATATTGTGTCTGAACATCAACGCCTCTAAAAACTCATTCCCAACTTAAACATGATATTCACTGCATGTATAAATGTGGATTGTATGAATGCAGGACTGCTCCCTGAAGTTTAGCACTTGCTGTTGTTAACACAGAGGTCAAATTAAAATCCATGAGAACTGCAGATGGGAAGACGGAGAGAACAGAAAAACAGAGGAGAGAAAATACAGTTGGAGATGGATGGAGGGAGAGAGAGAGAGAGAGAGCGGGAGGTTATTTGAATTATAACTTTGTTTACATCATTAAGTCGATGATGGTGTCTCGCAGGCTGCCCTTGGTCATGACAAATGCCAGATTTGCCACATCATCCATCTGATTTATTCTGCCCCCCCCCCGCCAGCCCCCGCCAGCCCCCGCCCTCTATGCTCGTTCTCTACATCTATTTTCGATCTCTCAGCTGCCGCCATTCTGGAGCTGAACATCAAAGACCCGTTATGATGTCAGCAGGAAGTAAAAACAGGAAGTGGAGAGCTCAGAGGAGATAAGAAGACAAGACAACGGATGGATGGATGAAGGAATGCACCAGCAGACAGATGGAGGAAGCAGCGTTCCTCCATCATCCATCAGGTCAGGTCAGCTGACATGTCAGCTCCCACATGCTGTGAAAAAAAACTTCGGACAGCACAGCTGGAGGGTGACGGGGCCAAACGGCGAAGGCAGACCTGCCCTCCCTGCCCCCCCCCGTGGTGAATCGGGGGACACAAGTGGCCCTTTGGTCCTCATTAAAAGGGCCACAGCCAGCAGCTTCCTGTCCTTTCACTGTAAAACAACACCAACCACTAACAGCACGTCACCGCCTTTTATCGCTCCGGAACAAGGAAGCTGAAACGAACAAACGCTGACTGCGACTTTTGCAAACAACGTTGATCTGATTCTAATGTTTTCCTAATAAATCCGAAAATCTTGGAAATCCATGTTTTTAGGAAATGAACTGTGGAAATTGTTTCTCATGAGCGCTTATTTTCAAGGTTCAATATAAAACGACCAAATCCAGGTCTTTTAGAGCTGGACGGACTTTTCCCTGAATTCTTCCAGCGTTCATCGTCGACAGTATTCCGGCTAACAAGCGTCTGTACCGGAGGATTCTGCTGATTCCCTCCTGATCTGACCTGAGGAGAAGATAAAGTTGTTTTGCCTGCCTTTAAAAGTACTTAAGGGTCTATCGGATGTTTTGGCAGGTAGGTATCTAGTTCAGGCAGCGGCCCAGTGAGGCATTGTGTTTTGGGATGCCTTCCTGAATCTGATGAATGAGCAGCAGAAATGGAGCCATTAATCCAAAGACTTTAGGGAGCCATTCCGGGGAGAAGAGGGAGAAGAGGGAGAGGAGGAGTGGATATCAATCTTCCTGCCTCCCTGCGCTCCTCCGTCCTCCTCCATGTTGCTCTCCTGTTCCTTTTGTTTTTACCTAATCCTCCCTCATCTTCTGTGTTCATGTTGTCCACGCTGTCATTAATACTGTTTTTCATAACCTTCTCTGTTTCCTCTTTGCTCCCATCCATCCCTTCCTGCCCTTTTTCCAGATGCCTCTTGAGATCAATCGCTCCCTCCATCATCCACTTACACCTCCTCCCCCCTTAGCTTTTATCATCTAAATTACATTTTTTACATCTTTGGTCCGAGCTCTGAGATACATCTATATGTTTATAAAGATGGAAACTGCTGCGGGCAGCACGACGGCACAGTGGTTAGCGCTCACAATAAGAAGGTCCTGAGTTCTGTGTGGAGTCTCCAAAGACATCATGTTTGGGTTCATTGGTGACTCTAAACTGTCCGTAGGTCTGTCTGTCTCTGTGATGGACTGCAGACCTGTCCAGGGTGACCCCGCCCTCACAGAGTGAGCTGGGATTGGCTCCAGAATCCGGAAACGGATCAGAGGATGGATGGATGAATGAATGAATGAAGGAATCTGCTGCCTCTGTCAGAAAACCTTTCAGGTAAGACTCTATATTAAGTGCAACATTTATTCACAATCTCTGATTCGCTGGAGATTTTCTTTGTCTAGACTCATGTTATGGTTGTCATTATAAAAAAAGCTCTATATGGAGCTGTTGCTGAGAAAAGCCTAATATTATTTCCCTTGGAGATTCAGGTCTGCAATCTTAGATCTCATTTGGTGAGTCATTTAATCAAGCATCCCGTATGAGCCCCCATTGATGTTACAACTCGGCTCGTTAGGGGAAAGGGAAGCAATATAAGTCCAGGTGTGTTCAGCAAAATAAAGTTCGGCATTTGCGGGGAGCTTCCATAATTGACATAAACAGAGAACCAGGAGGGAAAGGAGGCCTGCGGCTGCTGTTCCAACTGAAGAAATAACTTTAAACACAAAAGGACCCTTAAAGTTAAAACTACAAGTAACTTTTCCTGAGAGGAAAGTAAAGTGGAAATAAAATGATCTCACTAAATGAAAACCAAACAGCGGCCCTGCTCAGAAATCAGAAAACCTTTATTTGTGCTGTGCCAGTAATTTCACAGCACCGGAAATTCGTGTACAAGAAATCAAATCCAAACACAGATAAAGTTAAAACACAGATTTTTTCATTCTATTTGTCCTTGATGGTGGAACCCCGTAACGTCGGCCCGAAGGGGAGGAGTTGAAATGAATTATAGAGCGGATGAGAAGGGTCGTCTGACTGCCTCAGTTTGGAGGTCTGAGAGTCAGGACTGATATTTTAGCTGCCTGCTTCATGACCCGTGCAAACTTGAGTTTGTCTTTAGCAGAAAGGAAGCTGTACCAGGATGAAATGTTGTAGGTGAGAACGGACTCAGATCAGTGGCTGCTGGTGCTAAAAATTTTTGAGGGGGCGTAATCTACCTTGGCATACACACGATACTGATCGCTGATTCGCTGCTGATGTTTCTTGGACGCGTACGGGGCGCAGCTGTGTGCGTCCCGTGAAGAATCGAATTCAAACCAATTAAAAAAGAGCCTCAGGTCACATGCTTATCAAACATTCGAGGGCTTAACACTGGATTGTGTTTTACCGGTGTCCTTCACTTCAGGAAGTGAATAAAATAAAATAAAAACCATTTTAGAACCAAATGAATATTTAATTACTACTGACTGTCACCCACAGACTGAATTAACACCATCCTTTAATAATTATTTGCATCTTACAACATGTTTGTTTTTTTCTTTTGATTCTCATCTCTTGATTTGATGGGGGCGGCGCCCTCCACTGACTCAGAGTGATTCGTCAACAACACGGTGTCTCCGAACAAAGAGGGCGGACCCTCAGCCTGTCAGACAGGAAGTGGACAACAATTTCTATTTTGCCTTAATCCAACATTTTAGATGAACTGAGTCCGGTCCAAGATGTCTGAAGGCAGCACTGACTGACACGACAGAAACAAAGCATCAGTCTAATAAAGTTTCTGGTGGATGACCAGACGACCTGATCTGATCCAGCTCTTTGTTCTTCCTGCTTCCTGTTTCTCACTCGGTCATTTTTCTGGATTTCTGGAAGTCGGAGTCGGAGGAAGAACTGAGAGAAGAAACGTTTCTGTTTCTGTGTTGGTGAGCAGACCGAAATGAGAGATTTCTGAAGATACAATTCATACTGGAGATACACAAAAACACACACACATCCCTGAGGCTCATCTATCTGCAGTATTAGATGTGTGACCGTCGATGTGCTGCAGAGGTTCAACATTTAATTTGAATCTGAACACCAAAGAAATAACGCCTGTCTACACACATGAACATACACACACACACACAGACACACACAGCAAACGGGCTGACTCAGATGAAAACCCTCATTGGAGCTTTTGGCTTTCTCTCACTGAACAAAAGTAAATGTGTGTTATTGGTGTCTAAGCACACAATTTGTAAATCAGTGTTTGTTTTACGTCCATGTCCAAAGTTCAGTGGCTGTAAACTCTTCACATAAAGATGACACATACAGAAACACACAGACAGACAGACAGACAGACAGACACACACTCTCTCTCTTCACCAAAGCTCTTAAGGACAAAATAAAAGTTAAGTGTGTAATATTTCACCAGTGAAGCACGCTGACAGCAGCCCCATCAAATTGTCGGCCTCTTAATCATGACAGCTTTAAGAATGTCATTAATTTGGCTCATTGACTTCACACACACGGAAGTTGTAACCCTCTTTTTTTCCAGAAAGGACCAACAAGTTTGTCTCCACCCACACGTATACAAGGACACACAAAAAACCCTGAAACAAGACAACCTGAAACCATGGCCCGAAGCACACACACACACACACACACACACAGTTGAGAGCAGCTGCAGACAAGGCGACACCCTGGAGCGTGGTGACTTGGATAAATTGGATTAAATAGACTCATCACAGATGCCTTCAGTGGATTTTAATTACGTCTCCCTGCATGGAGGCAACTACTGAGGGTTAAACTATAACTCATGATCTCTGACGGAGCGGCAGAATTCCCTTAAACTCAATCCGACAACTCTCAAAAGTTAGTTGTGACCCGTTAAAACATCCCGATACGATCTGTTCGGACGGTAACACGAGCGGACGAATCTTTGGTTCGTGTTCAGGTTTTTGTTCTGTGCTCTCATCACACGAAGCACCGTTAATCATCGTTAACTTTAAAAGAAGAAGAAGGAGACCTCATCTTCAGGTTCTGTTGCTAGGCAACAATTTCACGGTCGTAGTGATGACGATGGGAGAGAAGAGAAAAGTTTGGTGTAGCGACAAAGTCTACATCAGGAGGAGGTCGAGATGTTAGATGTTATCACTGTAACCATGACAACAGAGATCATCCAATGTGGGGGACAAACCTATTTTAGCCCAAATCACCAACTTTTCCAACACGATTGTTTATTATCTTCACCATGGCAACAAAGGTCCGGTCGGGTCCATCCTCCGGGGGGATCGGTCTGGTTCCGGGAATCAGAGGATTGTGTTGCTCCTGTTTCCTAGCAACACTGACGACCCCTAACTTTATTTTTCGCAAAAATGTGACGTCTGAAGGCCAGACAGATCGCTGGTGAACTGAGCTGAAACACGATATTTAAACACTGGTATGTAATAGTTTGAGCGGCAAAGGCACCACCCAGGAAAAGGAGCCCCAATCCTACACCGCCCCGACCCCGACCGAGACCTAACAACATGAGTGTAGAATGACTGCAGCGCCGCCACATCCTCCACAGTCAGCGGCGCCGTCTTTCAGCGGGACGGATAGCGGGGGAATGTAGACTGTGACAAGCAGCATGAAGAGGAATGCTCACAGCCAACAGCTTGCACTAATGTAATACAGAATGGAGCAGAGAGGAAATCTATTTTAAATCCCGCTTTATTAATACCATCACTGCCTACAGGCGGGAAAGGGACAATTGAGTTGAAGAGAAATTTGCAGAACGAGGGGGGCCGGAGGAGGGAGGGAGGAAAAAGGACGCAGTGGGAGGAAGAGACGGGGACAAAAGAAAAGACTCAGAGAAAGAGAAACAATGAGGGACGAAATACATATGAAAGCAGAAATACATAAGAGACATGAAGTCAAAAACAAGGCTGACAAAGGAAGGAAGGGGAAGAAGAAGGAGGGGCACAAAGCGACAGAGAGGAACAGACAGAAACGGCGAGCTGGAGGGGACGACAGGAAGATTTAAAGCAGCGATATAATGAGCCAATTGATGGTGAGGCCCGGGGTTAAGCACCTGAGGCCAGCCAGTAATTGGCTGAGAATGGCAGAGTGACAGACAGAGAGATTCAGCCGGCGACCTGGAAGGCGAACGACAGAGGGAGGAACCGGCTTATTCATCTTCAGATAAAAAAATGTCATCGTGGCCGCGAACGTGGAGGGAAGGACGGAAGGCCGCGGGAGCCGCCATAAAGGCACGAATACAGCTGCTCGTTACAATAATGTCACTCAGCCAATTATATCCACAACAGTCAGATTCAATTATACGAGGAGAACGTCTTTTACTTCAGAAGCCATTTGATTTTCATCATGTGTGTGATGATCCCTCCTCTGGGTGTTGTGATATGAACTATCTTTGATGATGGCTCTTTTTTTTTTTTTCAGTAAAACCCTTGATCACTAAAGCAAAATCCCTCACGGAGCTTTTTCAGGGATGAACTTCCAAAGAAAATAAAAATGATATTCAGAAATCCCGGAGCTGTGTGGAAGGATTTTTTTGTTTCTTTTTTCTGAAAATGATCTATGAATCCCCTGCTGATCATCTGAACCGGTCCATCGATTCATCCACATCCATTCTATGCTGCTGATCTGAGGTCAGTCCACCAGAGACTTCCAGCACTTCCTGGAGGACTTTGTGGTCTTCCCAGGACAGGTTAGCTGTATAATCTATCTGATGTGTTCTGGATCGAGCTCAAAGTCCGACCTACCTTAAAACCTGTCTGTAAGTCTGAGCGCAGACAAAACCACTAAGGGAACTCCTTAACCCCCAAAACCTCCGTCCATTACAGATGGTCCGAGAACTGAATCCTGTGTTGCACCAAAGAGGAGGAAGTTCTGTCAGAAAAACCGGATTATTTGACTCCTGTGAACTGAATTTAATGACGCTTAAAGGGCAAAGAATGAGACAATAAGACATATTTATAAAGTCATGACACTTTCAGTGAATGGGCTGTAGATTGGGGGGGCTGGTCTGTTTAAAACACCTCTTCACCCTCTCACGGGGAGTTCCAGGAAATAGTCTGAACCACAGTCAGTTTGTGTGAAGTGGCTGAATGTGAAGCCTCGTATTTTTCCACATTCTTATTATTTTTATTTTTAAGAAAATGAAGAAATCCTTCACATTCAGCTGTAGATGGTTCACCAGCGTCAGCCTGAACAAACTGTGGAGGCCGTGCAGCTTCTGCAGGTCCTCAGATTATCACGAGTCTTCAGTTCACACAGCCAACTGTGCGACACAACAACAGCAAGTCTAGAGTAAGAAAAAGTGTTAACATGCAGCAACAACTTCTGCACAGCACATCAGGAAAAACACACCGCCTGAGAATTCTTTTAGTGCTGGATTAGAAACTCATGTGTGAGCAACACAACAAAGTTAAATCAACACAAACAGCTTCATCTTTTGTTCACACGTCATAAAATTGTCTCTATTTTTTGGGGGGGATTTTCCTTCTTTTGTGCGTAGTGACTGAACTTTAGAAACTGCTCTGACGGAGCTGAAGTGGCTGCTTTAAAAATGTTTGACCATAGATGAGAGAAAAAAAAAGAAAAAGCCTTTTCATAATGTAAAGCCACTAATTTTATTTTTTTATTTTCTTTTTAATGAGTTATTTATTTGGCCCTTTTGTTGCCCGTCAGCAGATCGAAGAGACAGGACGAGAGGACGTCTTCGGCTTTGTGCTGAGAAGCCTCTTTCCAAATGTCACGACTCCGGCGCCGCCGCATCGAGCGAGCTCCTTACAATACACCCACTGTGTCATTGTGTGTCTGTGCAGCTCCAGTACACACCTGTGTGTCTTTATGCATGTTTATGTGTTTGTGTAAAAGCAAGACGCCGCATGACCATTAGAGTCTTTGTGCTGTTGTGTGTGTGTGTTTTGTGTCAGTGAGCGCTGCCTTAATGGGGGTATTGACGGCTGTCCGTTGATATGACTTCCCTCAGCAGGAAGTTCAGACAGCAGAGGGGGATTTATTGAATCCTGCTTCTCTTCCACAAAAACAGACGCGATAGTTTGACACGAGTGAAAGAAACCATGTAAATCAGACGGAGCTTCCTGCATTCATTAGTGTTCGTGGTCACAGTCGGTCTCAGGACGAAGGAGCAGGACTGAAACAAACTCACATCTGAGCAGTTTCCCTCCTGACTCTGTCGACGGTCAACACAAGTCCGACTGAGCTAACTCAACTTAGAGATATGACTGTGTGGTCATCACAGAGACGGGAAAGCATGAGACATTTGGACCAGGAGACAAAAGGGGACCACGTGGTCCGTCTCTGAAGGACGTGTCCTCTGAGCTACACGTCTCGTGTGGGACAGTTTGAAAACATCCCTTGTCTTGTTTGGTGGGATTCTGTTGTGGTGTGAAACGTGGTGACCTTCAGTCTCTGGACTGGAGCTGAACACATTCAGCTGACAGACTCAGTATGAAATGAACAAAGTCAGGTGAAGACTTCCCAGAAGCCCACGTGGTGTCCAGACCCTGGATGAAGCTCCTGCAGTCGGAGTTCAACGGATTCTGCCCTCTGCTGTCATCTGCTACCTCCGCTCACGGATCAGGACTTTCATCCCGAATCAGACCGGAGAGGCCCGAAGCTCCCGGCAGAAGCTCAGGTAGCAGAAATTAAATGTACACTCAGGTTCATTCTCAGAAGTGCTGCCTGATGAGAGTTAAAGACGGCAGGAGGCAGCCATAACGTCCATCTCCTTATCTGTGTCTCTCTCCATCGACTCTTCTCCTCTCATCTCCCTGTTTTCTCTTTTCATGGCCTCGTTCCCTTGTCTCCCTAATTTACGTCCTCCTTCTCCTCCAGAACAAACACAGATCCCTCTCCAGTTCTCATCGGCAGCAGGAAACGGGACAGAGAGCGGAGGAGGTCAGCGGAGGCTGCTGGCTTCTCTTAATGAGCTCAACATGGAGACAGACACAGACCTACACAGGCAAAGAAATGCTACACAACAACAACATGTGTACAGCCTACACACACACACACACACAGCATGACAGACAGGAGCAGTTGAGCATGCAGCACGCTGCATTGATCACCTGCCTGCTCGGTTTAATGTGTGACACAGACACACTAACTCAACTTTCTTCTTTCTCCACATCCTCCTTAAAGTTTTTTTTGGGGGCGACCGTCATCACGTCGAGCGTCGCCAAGTTGTCTACACTTGTAGACCGGAAGGTCGGGAAGATATAAACAGAGCTGAACACCAAAAAAAAAACCTTCATGTGATCCGGTTCCAAAACCGCAGCATTAATTTTCTGCTTGAGCTGCCTCCAGTCTTCAGGGAGAAGTTCACACCAGACGACGGAGCCTTAATAAGGACGACCAACAACGCCTTAAAGCTCCCGTTAAGGTCTCATGAAGACAAGAACAGACACACAAAACAGCTTTCTGCTTATCTGAGTGTTAAACTTCAGTTACAACTCTTAATCCATCACAAACACCTTAATGACACAAACCGGAACCTGAGACTGCCTGGAAACCTAAACCTAAACCTGGACCTGGACCTGGACCTGGACCTGGGCGGACCTGGACCTGGACCTGCACCTGGACCTGGGCCTGGACCTGGGCGGACCTGGACCTGGACCTGGACCTGGACCTTGGCCTGGGCCTGGATTTGGAAAGTTAATCCAGTGCTAAAGACTGTTAGGCTTTCATTCTATCCAATAGAGGTCAGACTGTACTGAAGTCTATGGGAAAATGTCCCTCCTCCTCCTTTATATTGAAGTCTATGGGAAAATGTCCCTCCTCCTCCTTTATATTGAAGTCTATGGGAAAATGTCCCTCCTCCTCCTCTCTGATGAGTTTATGGTCTCAGTCTCTAGTTTACAGTCTTTAACACAACATGATGTTCATTTAATTTAAATGATGCTCCATTTAGAGGAAGGAGGGGAGGGGTTAGGGGGCGGGGCTACTGAGTGACTGACAGACTGGACCACCCAATCAGGATACAGTAGAGAAGGTGACAGACTGGCGGGTGATGTCGGGGGGTTGACAGTTTTCGTTAACGCAGGTAATTCTGTGAAAAAATGAACGACTCCCTCAGCGAAGGAGAAGTAAAACCTGAACTGGAGCGCTGAAGCAGCTGCTGCCTTCCTCCGTGTTAACCAATCACATTCCTCCGCATCATAATGGACGCCATTTTCTTCCTGGCGGCTGATCCCCACATGTTCAGCTCAGGAGTTCAACACAGATTCATATCTGCCTTTCCTTTCTTCCTTCCTCATTTCTCGGTTTCAACCAAGACTTTTGATCAGTCCACAACTCATCACAAACACACAACAGATTGTGTTCATTGCTCAGTGTGTGTGTGTGTGTGTGTGTGTGTGAAGGCAGAATTGGAGGAGGGAGGAGGCTGTGAGGGAAAGCAGCTTCACAGAGCCACAAGAGCCCAGTAAGTCGACATTAATCAACACACACCAACTTCTGACGCACACAAACAGCCAACACTCCCCTATGAAGACATCTTGGTTGTTATTGCTGCACTTTCTGATGAGATGTGGAAGTCGAGAAAGCAATCAGCTTTCTGCCTCTGAATGAATCACACACACACACACACACAGAAAAACCACCCATCAGTTTGTCTCAGCTTGTTGTTGGTTTACAAGGATCAGTGTGTGTCTGTGTGTGTGTCTTTTCTGCAGAAAACTGCCATGCAGTAATGACTGCTCTCACTGGGGATCAGACGGCATGAATTCCTACCTTCCCCCTCCACCTCAGTGTGTGTGTGTGTGTGTGTGTTGACGAACCCTCTTGTGCGCACATTTATTAGCCCAGAGATTGAAACAGTGGGCGTTCGAGTGGGGAGAGAGAGAGTTAGTAGGCAGCAAAAATCATTTCTCTCTATTATTTTGACGTGTTTCTTACAGTTTATTGTAATTTACTGCAAAACACTTTGGCAATATTGTTAATTTGTTGGACGGGCGCGCACATAAATCACATTGGGAGGGGGCTAAACTAGATGGAGGGGGGCTGTAGACGTATAAAAGCTGGAGCTCTCAGTGAGTGAAGAATAAATATTAGTTCATCCTTCGTCTCCACCTGTTAAAGGTGGAGGTCAGCGTGGAGGCAGAGCTCTGTGGTTTGTTTCTATTAAATACTGATACGTCTTAAATCCACTCAGCCTGTCTTCGAAAAACGGCCGTTAAGACGACTGCAGCTTTGTGATGTCACAACAACACAGCCGTGCCCTCAAGCCCCACCCATCTGGACCCGCCGTCAGACTCAGTTTCCAGGTTAGTTTCTTTGAGTCTTCACCTGAAATCTGTGACACATTTTTTATTGGATCAATCAGAAGATAGTCAGCCAATCAGAAGAGAGGCCCAGATCCTCCTCTCTGATTGGCTGACGCTCCAGAGGGAAGCCTGACAGAGGAAACTGCACTGAGATCTTTTTCGTCTCTTAAAACCCCAAATATATCTGCCAAGATATAAACCATTCAAAATAAATCCTCCGTGAGGGGAAATGATCACCTTCTCTAAAGCCGAACTACAGACTGCAGGAAGAATAACGCTTCCCGATACGACTGGTTCTGCATGATGGCTGCAGTTTATTGTAACATCTGCAGTTGTGGAGAGACTGCAGTCGTTTTCTGCTCTTTGTTATTCTTCTCTTGCTCTGCACAGCGACCTCTCCTGCCCCTCCCTCCCCCCCCCGCTGGAGCCCCCCGCCGTGACCTCAGCCACGGCTTCCAACACACCGCTGCTGATATGATGGAGTCTCCAAGATAGGAGGCTGTCTGCTTCATCATGTCGACCGTCTGAAATGTGGGAACCGCAAAATTAAAGCAGCCTGAAAATTTCCAATAATACTTTAACCCTTCAGCCAAGCTGATAGAGCGGGGATTTTTTTTTTTTTTCCATTAAAGCCGCAGCCTAAGGGAGGCGTTACGATGGGAGATGAAAGACAGAGAGGGAGACTGATACCTGAGAGCTGCTGCCTTTTCTCTACAGAGAAGAAGAAGACTGTAGACTGATCAGCAGGAGAAAGCACACTGCAGAAAACCTGAAGCTCGATCTGTTACCGGCTCAGTTAAACCTGATGGTTCTTCCTGTTCTTCCTGTTTCCTCCTTAAACTGATCTGTCCGATCTGAAACTGATCAGATCTGGATCAGTCTGACTCTCTGACTCCTTCTGTGTGTTTATCTGTCCATTCTCATCCTCCATCTTTGATACTGATGTCTGGAGTCACGTCTCCACATCGGACGCTCCTATTGGCTCCGGTGGGTGATGTCACAGCCAATCAGAGCGTCTCCTTCAGAGGCCTAGCTCTCAGCTGCTTGTACAGAAATTTTCAAAGGCAAATCCGATGACTTAGAGGAAAACTCTGAGCTTTAAGGTCTCAGATGATTTTTATTTCATGTCTCGTTTTACATCAGAGGCTGAGAAATAAAGTTTTTGGGGTTTTTTTTGGTTTTTTTTTTAAGAAACTCTTCAGGTTTTAGAGGGAGGCTTAGCTCTGAAAGGGTTAATATTATCTGTGAACACACAGTCGGCTGATATCAGAGAAACACGACGGTTCTGGCTAAAAAGAGCCTGATTTGAGAAGGTCGAACCAAACTAAGGACGCTTTGGGATTATTTCTTTTTGACGATCCCAAAGTAACGACACAAAAATCTTCAGAACAGGAGTCAAGTGAGGAGAGCTGCCGTGTGTGTGTGTTACGACATAAAGGCCACTCCTATAAACAGCAGGATTTAGTGTCTGTTGGCTGATTCCTGATGCATGACGTCTCTTTACAGAGTGTGTGTGTTTTCAAACTGCTCTATTTCTGATACACGAAAGCTCTTCTATTTCCCACAGAATTTATCTGAGAGCACTAATTACTAACTCTTGTTTTTCTCTCACCAAAACAACAAACCAGCCGACCTCCCTTCTCGTCTCGTCTTCTCTTCCTTTCCGTTCAGGTTTCTTGCTCTTTTTGTCGTTTTCTCTCTCTCTCTCTCTCTCTCGCTCACTCATCAATGAAGCCGTCGTTAAGCACCAATCAATCACCAGGAACGCGAGCAGGTTTGGTGCCGTTACTTCCTCCGTCTAAACACTCCGCTCCTTTCTCTTTGGTTCGGTTGTTCAGGAGAAAAGATAAATGATGTTAAAGATCGACCTCCATGTGGTCTTTAATTGAAGAGCGGGTAAAAATCTGTGTAATAAAAGAACGTGGCGGAGGGGAGAGGCCATGACATCGCTGACAGCAGACCAATCAGACTGAGCCTGATTATAATTAAAGTCCAGCTATCTGGAGTGAGTTATCAGAAGGACAGATCAATATTTATCTACTATTCAGACAACACAAAGCACACAGACTGACTCCCTTCCTGCCAAGTTTTTTGGCAGCTGTGTTTCCGGTTTCTGGTTAGGCTGCATTTCTCTCCATCTTATGCCTCCTTTATTTGCCCGGTAATTCTTAAATTAGCACCAAGTTTACCTTCTCTCTCTACAAAGGCCAGTTTTCTCTTTCCTCCCTCTTATGAATGAGCATGAAAGCCGCTTGTTTGCTTTTCATTTATTCTCACTACATCCTGAATGATTAGATGAACAGGAGATGTATTATAGGTCTGTATGGGAGGTCGTGCTGACAGAATAAAGAGCTGATGCAGATACACCCACACCTTCATCCCACCCTCCTCCTTACAGTCCACCAGGACTGATCAGAGATGCTGTAACGTGTCAAAGTTTGCCCACGTTGGCCTTTGATCACACGCCGAGTCCTCTCCTCTGTCAGAAGATCTTTAAAATCTTCTGGGGGTGACTCTCTCCCCTGTCACAACATCTCTGCTGCTGCAGCCCAAAGGCAGATTGTTTCTGTCACCTTCAACTCCACAGGCCTGAGACCTCTCAGCCGGTTTACAATCTCCACGGACGGTTAAACATCAGCTGCTGCAGGCGGTGGACTGAATCTGAGCAAGGATCTAACAAACAACCGGTCTTCATCACAGACAGGCAAGATGAATGAACGAGTGAATGAATGAATGTCACCCTTTGGTACGTCAGCTGTCCTTCTGAAGCCTCCAGTTTGTAATTTGGCTCAGGAGGAGTGGGGGGTGGATTGTAGCTCTGCCCCCCCCCCCCCCCCCCCCCCCCCCCCCCCCCCAAATCTATCCAAATCTATCCAAATCTATTGTCATTTAAAAAATGTAAACTACAGACTGAGACCTTAAACTCATCAGGAAAACATTTACTGAGGAGGAGGAGGGACATTTTCCCATAGACTTCAGTACAGTCTGCCTTCTTAGCACCCTTATCTTCACTTTACATCCCCAGGAGCTATTTTCTGTCCGTCTCTCACTGCAGCAACAATAAAGACATAAAAACCTGATGAAGACATTTTTATAGATTTCTAATTAAATATTTAAGAAGCTTAAACGCATCAACTTTATTTTTTACATCTTCCAAAAGTCAGAAAGATCTCGTAACGCTGAGAAGAATCCAAACAGCTGCAGTTTGATTTTACTTCCTCGGGCTGCCGCACAGTGAAAATCAAACATGCTGACGGTGACGTGCCGATGAAAAGGCAGGCCATCAGCCCGAATTCACTCCGTTCACCTCGGCTGCTTCTGCAGGATCGACTGAAAGAAGTCCAAGAAAGGCCGAGCTGCTGCAGAAAAAAACTTCCCTTTCCAGCTCGTCTTCATCTCTTCGTCTTTTCCATCCTCTCATCCTTTCCACTCTCCGCCTCCTCTGAACAATAATCACCTGCTTCCTCCCCACCCAGCCCTCCCATCGCCCCCCACATCCATCTCTTCCTGCTCTTCTCTGACCTCCCTCCTCCTCCCCCCGCCCCTCTCGTTTCCTCCCGGTGCACTTAGATATAGAGAAACAAGCTTGTTGCCCTGGAAACCATGCAAATCAGCCCCAACTGGCCAATTACAAAAGAGCGCCAATTACAGCTGGACCTGTTCTGTTTAATGGGCTTCATCCTGTCCACCTGTTAAATACCACACACACACAGTATGGACTCAGCCGTCCCTCTTGACCAACTACAGTCATCGTTAACTTGGTAAAAGAAGTCATGCTGAGTGTGTGTGTGTGTGTGTGTGTGTGTGTGTGTGTGTGTGTGTAGCGTGGTTTGTTTTACTACATTTGTGACTTCCCGAATGAATGCCATGATATATGTGTGGACAAAGATGTTAAACCAAAGATTTCAGAGTTCAGACTTAAACTGAGGGTCAGTGTGTGTGTGTGTGTGTGTGTGTGTGTGTGTGTGTGTGTGTGTGTGTGTGTGTGTGTGTGTGTGTGTGTGTAGCGTGGTTTGTTTTACTACATTTGTGACTTCCCGAATGAATGCCATGATATATGTGTGGACAAAGATGTTAAACCAAAGATTTCAGAGTTCAGACTTAAACTGAGGGTCAGTGTGTGTGTGTGTGTGTGTGTGTGTGTGTGTGTGTGTGTGTGTGCGTGCACCATCCACTCCCCAGCTGCTGCTAAGAGGCAGATTGATGCCAAACTGATTGTCTGTGTTTACTGCAGCCGGAGACGATTCGACTCCGATCTCCCCCCGCAGAGAGGTGAGAGGGGGCGAGAGAGCACCGCGCACAACGGGAGAGGGAGAGAGCGAGCAGGCGCATTCATCCATCACATGTAGATTAATAAAGACACGAAGCGATCCTGCTCTCTGGGATCTGGTTATTTCTCCTCAGAGGGGCCTGCAGGAATCATTACGGAACTCTTGTGTGTTTGTGTAGTCGTTGTGTTTGTTGTGGTCTTCTCATTTTGCTTTTTACAATTATCGCTGTGTGTGTGTGTGTGTGAGTTGTGTTTGTGCGTACGTCGGCTTTGTTGTTACAAGGCTCTTATTGATGTTTCTGGTTTGGAGGAAGATAAGGGGCATTTACGCTCTACTTCTAAGTGTGTGTGTCTGTGTGTGTCTGTGTGAGTGTGTGGTGACAGAGACTAGGCTACCTAGGTGCTGTGTACTGCCTCCTATCCAGACTTAATGAAGGAGAAATTGGATCCTGATGGCTTCGCGACAAAAGACAGCCCTGCAGCATTGTGCGTGTGTTCATGCATGTGTGTGTCTGTGTGTGTGTGTATGAGTGTGTGTTTGTGTGTGACTTATTTGTGGGCAAAATGGGCAACATTTTCTTCTAATAAAGAGCCTCTATTTCTTTTGTGCTCGCCTGGCTTCCTCCTCAAACTCTGCTACTTCATTGGCTCTGCACTTGTGTGTGTGTGTGTGTGTGTGTGTGTGTGTGTGTGTTTGTGTGTGTCACCGGGTTGTGTGTTCACGAAGCTTATTACCCAGAGTTCATTCTGTTTTGTTACATGAGGTTTTAGGGAAAAAAAAAAAAAAAACAAAACGCAGGAGAGGGCATGAACAGAAAACGAACAAAGCGTCAGAAGAACCCTGGAGGATTATGGGTAGTCGTGCTAACCTGCAGAAGTGTGGTCATATCAGGAGTCCTGTGTGTATTGTGTGTTTTATTTTCTAATTGTGACTCACTTTTTGTGTCGTTGGAAGTTTTTGCTTTTTTATATTCCCCAACATTCATCACACATCTGCTTTACGCACATTTTCTCTGCACACTTAATCTACACACACAGGCACACACACACACACACACACACACACACACACACAGACACACTCTCTCACCCCTGGTGTTACTCATCCTGCTGGCTCACAGCTCTCTCTCAAGTGTTGATTACAACCGCTTCACTGCTGCAAAGCCAAAAGTGTGTTTGCATGTTAACGTTTGTGCGTCTGGACAACGCAACATTTTAGGTAAAAAAAAATAAAAACACACCAAACTGTCATTTGTAAAAAGAAGTTTGTGTGTTTGTAGGTCTGAATAATGTGACTCCTCCGGCGTCGTCTCTTCACGTCTGTCGCTGGTTTTTAAACACTTCACACTTCGTCTCTCAGACAGACAAACTTCACACCTTCTCCCCGCTGCTACACAAAGACACACATTACATACCCTCAGAATAGAGGCCTGTTACTAGGAAGATCTGAAGTGTTGTTGTTGTATCGGGGCAGATTCAGGTTGTTGAACCGTGTTGTTGTTGTCGTTTGATTAACACAACTGAAGGACGTGGCGTTAAACAATAAAACACAAAACTGTCTTCTGTGTAAAGATGGTGGAGTCCTGGCACATGAAGCCCCGCCCCCAGACCAGAGCACAGGAGAACTGGACTAAGGAAGACCCTCAGAGGACCCTCAGAGCCTCCAGACAGTCTTTGTCCTCGGTCCCAGTCCTGGTCTTAAAGGATCAGGACGCCCCTCAGAGCTCCATGTGTCGCTAATTCGATGCTACATGATTTAAATATTGTGTTTTCATTACTGACAGCTGTTTGTTGTCAGCCCCCGTGCACTCTGGGTAACGGAGTCCTGAGGTCGTTTATTTTGGTCTGAGGTGTCGGTGCTCCTGATTAATTAAAGGACCCTGAACTCGCCGTTTGAATTTGTCAAAAAATTTTAAATTACGGCGGTTTTCCATCTCAGGTGCTGATTCAGAAGGCGAAACTTTAACTCTCCTGCAGAAAAATGTTGAAGTCGTTTCCTTCCCTTTCGGCCTGTTGGCTTCATCCAGCGCCGTAATATTTTCAGTCCACGTTGTTTCATCACCACCATGAATTAGATACAGCTGCAGTGTGAATTTGCCAAATTGTCGTCTGGATGGCGGATAATAAAGAGCCTCTGCGGAGCACGCTCGCACAAAGAAAGAGGCCGGCCTCTGGATCCGTGTGCCGAGCTCACGGGAATCTGAGCAGAACTTATTGAGGATGGGACCGCGGGGCTGCGTCATCAGGCCGCCGCGCTGACCTACGGTCATTTTCATGGTGATTCAGACGTGATCTGGTATTCACAGTCTGTCCCGAGTCCCTTTGCTCTGATTGATCTGATGATGAAAAGGTCCCTAAAATCCAGAGACACACAAATACAAATTCAGGCACGACAAAGCAGGCGCACACTCTGTTTCCAGCACAGAGAGCAGAACAAACACACCTACACAGGCAGATATCCTCCGAAGGTTTCGAATATAAAAGGCCGACAGATTTGTCTTTTCAGGGCAAACGCATGCACCAGCCTGAGTCTTGAGGTTTCATTCAAATGACAGTTTCATCCACCTCCAGAAATTGTGTGTCTCTCCTGACGCCTGTGTGTTTTCTATCCTTCGATTCAAAGTGGCACATTTTGTCAGATGACCTTAAACAGCTAAAACACAGAAAATGATAATTGGAATGATAATAAACACATCTGCTCTGCATGTGAGCCGCCTGCCAACAGTCTGCATGTGAGATGTTTACTGGACATCTGTAAATTCTGTCATCTACATTTATTCTCTGTGTGTGAGGTGTTAGGGGAACGTCTGTAAACAACAGCGCTGGCCAACAATCTGCACAAGAGGTCGGTTTTCAACTTGAATCCAGAATAAAACCACGTCGTGTTTAAAGCGCTGAAAGCACTACAGACTGCAGATGTCCCTGAAGCCGAGTCGCTTCAGTTAGGTAAAAAAGGTGGCACTCCATGAGGCAGGATTTCAGCGCTGCGACAAAGACCAACAACAGCCACAATGTAGCTACGCTGAAAGAGTGACAAGACATCAGAGCAAATTCAAAAGAGGAATTCAGAAGAAAGGGTGAAGCGCTCTGCGGGTGGCTGTCGCTCTCAGCACCAGAATGAGACAATGTCGGATCGCAAAGAACCAAAAACACATACAGAATGACCTTAAAAGCGAGGAAGGGAGAAACTAAAAGAAGAGGGATGAAAAGAGCGAGGACAGACGACCGAGGACGGGGACATGACAGATATTCAGACTCTGAGCGACAGAGAAAAAGTGTTGACATAGAAACTCAAAGGGACGAGAGGAGGTCACAGTGAGTTTTACATCGAGGAACAGAGAGAGAAGACAAAAGAACAGAAAATCAGAAGAAACAGAAAGACTTCCCTCCACAGAAAGGTGAGAAAAAGAGGAGGCGGTTTTATCTGATCCTAGTCGAGGTTTTATCCTCCATTCAAGCCTGCTCTTCTCCAAAAAGTGTGATTACATGAGGGTTGACTCACAGACGGTTTTAGTTCTCCTGCTCTGATGGAAGAGATGCTTTACATGAGAGGAAACATCGGACACAAAAGAGATTGGAAAGATTTCGGTTCCTTCTTATTCTTTTATTGTGGCGAAGAAACGCACTTATCTTGAGCCGTGGCTGACTATTTCCTGGTGGAGTTACAATAACAACCACCTGAATCTGATACCTGAACTCTGACAAACAGGAAGCAGCTGCAAGGAAATTATTTCCACTTCGAACCAAACAAACACTGTCAGAACGAGCAGCGTCTTTAATACAGTCCCTGTAAAAATGAATGAAAACGCGATTCACTTCACAGCTGAACTTGGAGCTCTTTACCTTCAGCACTGGCCACTTTTTTCTCCACCGTTAGATTAGTGAAATTTCTCTTAGCACTGAGGAAATAAGATGCTTCGGTTGTGAAAGTGTCCTTAATATCAGACAGCATCAGAGAGCAGCAGGAAGGTTTGAATGGGCCCCCAAAAAAAGGAGGAAAATCAAGATTCTCCGAGCCAAAGTCAGCTCACTCAGTCAGTGCCTTCAGATGGAAGAGTAGAAAGCAGAACAAAAGATAAACTAGTTCTCTTCACTGCGATGACCACCACAAAAATACACACAAAGTTAAGCTGGTTCCAATCAGTTGGTGGACTGATGCTGTGTCTTCATAGTGAGCTGAAGAAAAGCCAAAGCTGGAGGGAAACCAGTTCCCTTTAACATCAAATCAAAAAATTTTAAGAAATAAAAACTTCCTGGAAATGAAAACCGCTCACAGCAGGGAGGTGAAAGCGTCGCCGCCTCCTTCAGCTCCGGTCTGACGGTGTTTCCGGACACATTAGTGAGGAGGTGAACTGGATATAATTAGAGCAGTCACCTTTGTCCAGAAGGGAAATGGAGCAGGAGCGTCCCAGAGGCCTGATAACCAGCCTGGTGTAAAAAGGTGAGATCACCGCCGATGAGGTCTGATATTGGAGGAAAGCTGCACTTTTCACGAGCCAACGTTTCACCGCAGCCTGAATAAGATAAGGACGAAACCGTGGCAGCCTCGTCAGAAGAGATCGACCAAGAGACACCTGAGAGGGGACATCCGGAGTTCAGACTGCTGACGGAAGAAAGACGAGCTGAATGTGAAGGAGATCTGGGGGGGTCGGTGGTTGGACAAAGACAGACGGCAGCGACTGAAGTCTACTGTTACCTCATTAACAGGAAGAACACCGACCGAGTCCGTCACGAAGACTTTCATCTTAAATCTTCAGCTAACTGAATTAATATTGAAACTGTTCAGTTGGTTTTGGCATTGAGGTCTCAGCTCCTCCCATGCCCCGCCTCTTTGCTCATTCTTGGTCATGCCCTGCCAAGATGGTGACGGTGCATCAGCTGATTCTGGGCTTCAGAAACGGTTTTTCACTTCCATGTCTCAGATTTTCTCTGGACTTGGAGACGTTCTGCTCCAGACGGAGTCGCTGGTGCCGTTCCACCCGAGTCAGGCCGTGCGCTTCTTCACCAGATGATACGAATGATATTTTTTATTGTACCTGCAAAGTCTGACCTCTGAACTCTTTAATTCTGGGAGTGTTTCACGCAGAAAGGATGCACTCTCTTAACTGCATTCAAACTGCTTGGCTTGGCAGAACGGCAGAGCAGCAGTGTCAGCCAAATCAGAATATACCCAGCAGGTGAATTAAAAATCCATCTTTATGGGGCAACACATTAGCCAACACTCACATTACCATCCTTCACATAAAGATCTACTTTGTAAGAAATGGGCGAGATGGGGAGAGGAAAGAAGGCGCTGGTTGGAGAATATAACTCTCAGGTGAATTAAGCCTTTATAGAGTGCTGAATATTAGCCAACATTCACATTAGCATCTGCCTCTGATAAAGGAGGAGGGCAGGAAATGCTGGAGGAGGAAGACGGAGCGAAAAGATACTAAAGGAAGATTTATATCTGGCAGGTGAATTAAAAGTCCATCTTTATTGGGTAACATATTAGCCAACACTTACTTCATCATTCGTCACGTAAAAAATATGAATTTATAACGAAAGCGAGACGAAGTGGGCGGAGATTAGTCAAAGATTCAGTCAGATCTCCTCCTCTAAAAGCTTAAATTTATGGAGACGAGGCTCAGAGTCTGTATTCACATTTTATATTTGGTGAATATTAATTTTAAGGAAATATTTTCAAGGAGGGAGAGGACGGAGGAGTGGGGGGAGTTTGGCTGGGATCTCTGCAGCGTCGCCAACGTTAGAGACATACAGGAAGCAGCTGATTTGAAGTCATTTCAGGGACCATGAACCCTCAGAAGTCACATGGATGAGCATGAACGGGGAAAAAATCCTCCAAATGAAAACACGGTGATGAATTGTTCCAAAGCCTTGAAGACGGAGAAAGACAGAGGACAGGGCCAAGAGCGGGGAAAAAAGGAAGAGGAAGGAGGTGGAGGGGGACGGATGAAGAAATCAATCACCATCAAGGCCGCATCCTTGCCGCACCTCGAGCGAAATGGAGAGTTCATTTCAGCTCGCCTCCTCGATCTGGTCTTCCCATCGCTGTCACAAACGCGCCACGCTACAGGAAGCACACGGCCGGAAACCGCTGTCGAATCCCTCCGAGCCAACAAAGAGCTGCTGGGTGAAATGGCCCGGATCCCATTTCGAGCGCCGGCCGCCCAGCAGCCTCCATCACGCCAACAGAGGAACAACAAAATCGCCGAGGGCTTAATTCGTGTCAAAGCCAGAGAATCGTCCGATATCCTGCAGAAACAAACCTCCTCAAACACAACACGTCTTCCATTCAAGTATAATAAAGACTTACTGCTACAGCCCATAAAACAAAAAACAAACAGGAAACAAAGCCACCAGTTTGTTGTTTGGCCGTCCGCCATCTTGGTTTTTTCACACTAGAGGATTAGGATGAGAGGAAGGAGAGAGAGAGAGAGAGAGAGAGAGAGAGAGAGGAGAGAGAGGGAGAGAGGGAGAGAGAGAGAGAGAGAGAGGGGGGGGGGGGGAGGGAGAGAGAGAGAGAGAGAGAGAGAGAGAGAGAGGGAGAGAGAGGGAGAGAGGGAGAGAGAGAGAGAGAGAGAGAGAGGGGGGGGGGGGGGGGAGAGAGAGAGAGAGAGAGTGAGGGGGACAGGGAGAGAGAGGGAGAGAGAGAGAGAGAGTGAGGGGGACAGGGAGAGAGAGGGAGAGAGAGAGAGAGAGAAGGAAAGAGAAAGAGAGACAAAACAAAAGGCTTTAATGTGGAAGTCCCAGTTCATCATCCGGAGTCGACCCGTCGCTCTCTGAGCTGCCGTCTGTCCGCCATCTTGGTTTTTGAACCGTATTTGGATGAGAAGGTTTAACACCAAAACACCTTTTCAACAAACCGTCGAGTCGTCGAAGTTTTTATATTAAATGTGATAAAAAAGCTCCGAGCAGCTTCCTGAGCCGAGACGCTAACATGAACAGAGAGGTGAGCACAACACACACACACACACACACTAACACTACCAGTGACCAGCAGGCTTTCTGAACATCTGTCATACCTGCCTGCTCCAATCCCATCACACACACAGACACACACACACACACGGACACATGGTTGTGTGAATGGTTGTGACAGCTCAACACAGCAGCACCGTCCCAGGAACACATGTTTTGTTTACACACAAAAGACAACATGCACACACAGACGCACAAGATGTTCTGTGATTTCAGACTCTGAAATCTGAAGTTTCATCCTTAAAGTTGTGTGTGTGTGTGTGTGTGTGTGTGTGTGAGCTGGGGGCCGTATGTCGTCAACTAGGAAAGTGTTTGTGAAAGCAAAGCGGGGGGGCTTCAGGTGTGCACAGCAGGCAGTCTGACTCTGTGTGTGTTTGTGTGTGTGTGTTTGTGTGTCTTCGTGCTGTAAGAAATGAGCCGTGTGTGAGTTCTAATGTGAGTTGTGTTCAGTTTGGGGACCAATCAGCTTCCTGCGAGGGCCGAAGTAACAATACAGAAATAATCTACCTGGAATAAATGAAACTCCATCAAACATGTTTTTAAAAAAGAAAAGTGAAGTCTGTTTTATTAAAACTTCATTTTCACCTGCTGATTAACAGCCATTTAAAAAAATCAGGGGGTGGACAGAAGACACAAACACACACACACACACACACACACAGTTATACACTACACATAAACAAGACTCACACACACGAGCGCACACAAAAATTAATTCACACACACACACACCCAACCAGACACATCAAATTCCCACTTCAATTAAATTAACGCAGCTGCCAACTTAATCCTCCAAAGTTCTGATATAACTTACCCATTACAAAAACAAGAACAGCCCCAAGACACGCACACACAGACACACACAAAGGCACACAAACACACACAAGCTATACTTTCTCATGGGCGAATAGCTCCTTCACTCTTTCATCCACTTCTCTCTCTCCTCATTCTGTTTGTCTTTCTCCCTTGATTTCTCTCCGACAAAGGCCTTTGTCTCTTTTCATTGAATCACAGAAATCTCTGGAGAAACGAGTGAGAGTGACAGACGAAGAGAGGGAGAGATCTCAAAGCAAAAACAAAGAAATAAAGGAAAGATGAAGGCAGGGCGGAGGGGGAATCAGAGGAGGACAAAAAGACTAAGTGAATGAAAGAAAGAAGGAAGGAAAGGAAAGGAAAGGAAAGGAAAGGGAGGAAACAAGGACGAAGGGAAGGGAAAAGGAAGAGAAAACAGGAAGAAGTACAAAGGAGCATCTCCTGAAACAGCGTCCCCACGGAAACCGGCTGATATCCAACCGCGCCTCTGTCGTCATGGCAACGGTAATAAGCAAGTGGTTAAGCTCAGAATCAACCAGGTTACGTTCAGGAACAGATGAGTTTGGGTCAAAGGAAGTTTATCGTCATGAAAACGACAAATAACAGAAACAAGCTGAAGATCAGATTCACGTCTTTTTTCGATGACTTCCTCCTGTTCCTCTCTTATCGTTAGCTCACGACAAACATAGCAACAGTCCACAGAGAGGAGTGGAAAGGAGGCTCAGGCTTCCTGCAGCCTTGGTTGACCCACAAACACAAACAGAGACACACACACACACGGCGCAGTATCTACTTCCTGTCTGAAACAGACCAATCATCAGACAGAATCGGCTCACCTGCACACTTAGTCCTGGTGATCAGCGGCGGCCCCGGGGGCCCCGTCCCTCCCTCCCCAGGTCTGGACAGCAGGACTTTGATTTCGTACTCCACGTCTGGGTCCAGGTGCCACAGCTTGTAGGTGGGGGCGTCGACCACATGGGTCTCCGCCCAGTTCCCGGAGGTGGTCCGGTACTCCACTTCCTTCAGGATGATTGGCCCGTCACCGATGATGCTGTTAGCGTTGGGTTTGATCCAAAGGTAGGTGGCGCCGACGGCGAGGAGCTCGGGCGGAGCGATGGGGGTGGGTGGAGCTGTGAAGAGGAAGGCAGGTGGAGGGTTAGTTTGAGTCTTTCTGCTTTCACAATAAAAGCTGTTAAATCAGAAAACAAAACGTGGGTGAACGCACCGCTACCTGAGCTCATCACGGCTGAATTTACAAACATTACTGAGCCAATCTTTCCCCAAAACCACTTTAAAGTCCAATCAGTGGTCTGACACACTCACACATACACACACACACACACACACAGACACACACACCTCTGTAATGTTCAAAAGTAGCAAACACAATCTGAAATGCATCATTTCATTTCGTGGTGTTTTTTATGTGCCACCTGCCTGCCAAGATATTCTCACACCTCAGTTCATTTCCCAAACACAAATAACCGTCGCCACCATGAAAGGAAGTTATGATTCTGTTATGAGCATATCAATATCCAGGTTTACATTGTGTTCTCTCAGCCTGATCTCCCACAGACCCTCGGAGGACTTCACTTTGTGAAGGAACGTGTGACGCTGAAATCCATCAGAGACGCTGTGATGTAAATGCAAAGTAAAAGCTGTTTGACTTCTGCATTGAAAACAGCCGCTTGAGGCTAAAAAAAAAAGGGCGGGGGGGGGGGGACATTTCAGGAGAGCGAAGTCTCCACCTGCAGCACAAACCCATCACATTTCTGACACGTTGCTGACAGCTACTCTGCTACTAGACTTTCACATTATGCTACTTAAAAATAATGGCCTCTGTCAAGCCTAAAAGCCCCCACTGTTTTATTACTCCGTTCTGAGATGGCGGCTTCTTTTCAGAATGAAATCTGAGATCCTTGAGAGCAGTGAGACTGCTTGGATATGATGCACACAACAGGAAGAAAAAGGAAAATATCTAAACAAAGCTGAGTTTGCCACTGTGGACGTTTGCCTTGCCTGCTGATAGGAGGCCAGGCGGCTGAAGATAAAAACCCCTGCAGCCCACGCACACATCTCTGACCAACAAATCGACGTGGAGACGCAGCAGCCTGAATCTGAAACGAGTTGCCCTGAGGAGCGACGGGAAACTCCGACAGCAACATTGTGTGTTTTCTCCTGTCGGGGTTCAGACCGCCTCGGAGAGTCCGGCAGAATGAAGCTACCACGGACAGATCCCACATCGGCGATCGAGATCAGCATGTTGGACAGCGCCATGAAGACTGAAGGATTCTGGGAGTTTGTTTGTTTGTTTGTTTTTTAGCCTCTTTTAAATCCTGTAGTCTAACTTCTTGTTGTGTTAGAATCGCACCAGATGATTCTTCCCCTCCTTCACCTCCTACCAGCTGTCCTGCCATGTGGATTTAGGATTAACCGTCATTTTGAAGCCTCCAGTTTGTGATTTGTCTGGTTTTTTGAAACCAGTAGAAACAGAATTGGAGAAGGCGGTGCTGAGGAGGCGTGAAGGTGGTACAGTCCGTCAGTCATGTGGTAGCCACGCCCCCTGATGCATAAACTGAAGTTATAATGATGTCATAATGACCTGCCTTTTGGTGATCATTATGAAGCAGTAAAGTGTACGAGCCTTCCCTAAATTAACTCCTCACTTCTTCGTCAGAAGAGAAAACGAGGTCTGTAGTCTCTTAGCATCCGTCTTTTTCCGTCCCCGTGGCAGCAGCTTTGTCAGCCGACAGTGATGTTATGTTGGCTAAGAATAATGGCTGCTCTCCTCCGGCTGTCGGGAAGCAAACATTTCTGATTTCACTTTTTATTTTTTTTTTCTCTTCCTGAAAGACCATTTGAATATGTATGATAGCTGGAAGAAGGATGAATGGACTGTCAGTCAGTCCCAGAATCATCCGACTCTCCTTTATGCAGCCTGTGAGTCTGTGTGGAGACAAACACAACGGATGATGGAAAAAATCAACGCGCTTCAGACAAAAACAAAGTACACTTAAGATTCCACATCTTCATATTCATGAACTTTGATGGTTTCCTTCAAAAGGAGAAAGAAGAATCAAAGAAACCGGGAGAAAAATAAATGTTCCTGATGATCCTGACACACCTGGAACAGTTTTATCAACACTTCGACTGTTTTTCTGTCATTTTGGGTGTCACGCTTTTTCTAACTGGATTCATTTCTGCCTTAATGAAAGAGCACTTCACAGTTTACAGGCTGATTGACCGGAACATAAACGTCTCTTCATTTGTTTTGAAGAAGGGCGGATTTAACTCACACACTCAAAAACAGCCTGAAGAGGGTTAGAGTCTGAGTCTAAACCTGTGGACGGCCTCTGATCTAATCCTGGTTTTAAACCTCACCAAAACTCTCGGTCAAAGATTGACTGCTTTTATGGACCTGGACTCCGGAGGGCAGGTGTGTACCTTTAACTGCCTCAGTTTGATTTGTAGAAATGGTCTGATTTTAGTACAAAGCCTCATTTTCACTCATGTTTAGTTACTGCGTTGTGTTCTAATAGTAACTTCCTGTGATTGTTTCAAATTAGTTTCAAATAAACAAAAAAGCAATTAATTTGCTCTCTCAGTCCGTTTGATAATTCTTCCTCTGCCTTCTTTATCAGACAGAATAAAAGTAGTTTATTTGTCGTAAAGGAGACGGAGCTCAGTGTCTCTGCAGTTCCTGAGCAGCTGGGAAACCCTGATCCCCGTTCATGGTCCAGACCGGAACCCGGTTTAGACCTGTCCGTCCAACAACATGACCGGACTCAGTCCAGATCATCATCATGTTTCAGTTCAGCCAAAGAAAATCAGACGCTGAGCTGGTGAACGTCTCTCTAACTGCGGCCTGTTAGTCGTGTTTTATAACAGCTTCAACAGATCCGACGCTTCGTCGCATCATTTATATTCAACAGCTTCTCCTCGTGTCCCTCCACAGGAGGACGGAGCGAGATCGTTCAATTACTCCCTCCGTCTGTTTCCTCCCTCCTCCGCCAGAGGAGGGTTACAGAGACCGCCCAGCGACACACAACCTGCCGCCCACCATCCCATGACAGGGAAGGACACACAAACACAGACACACAACTGATGACACAGAACAGGCATCTTTTAAGGGAGTGTGTTTCTGCACATACACACAATTTTGAAGTGGTTTAAAACCCAGACGCACAACTGAAGCAACTACACACACACACACACATACATAGATACACAAATCACACACACACACACACACACACACTTCCTAACCAACTACAGTCGGACTTCATACAGTGTGAGTACAGAAGTGTGATACAAAGGATGAGTGAGGGAGGGAGAAGAAAGATGGATGTCTGTTGGGGGGGGGGGGGGGGGTGATGGAAGATGGAGGAAACATTTGTCCAAAAGGGGAAGAAGAGGAAGATGAAGTGAAATCAGAACAGGAGAGCAGAAAGAAAGAAATGCAGCACAAAGTTCAGAGTGGACAGAAGAACCTTCAGTCCATTCAGACGTCGTTTTCATCTGTTTGTGTTTGACATTTTTAAAAAGTCTCCTCATCTGATTCTGTCTGATCAGTTCAGACTCTGAATGTTTCCTTCTTTTCCAAAGAAAAGTTCCTCTCATGTGTTTGTGTTGTTCTAGAGCTGATCTGAAGTTTCTATCTTTATCTGATCAGGAGTTCTGCTCATTAATGATGAAACATCAGCTCTAAATATCTGATTGTCTTTATTCTGTCAACACAATAAACTCAGAAACATACAGGACTGATCCAGAGACACTCTGATTGGCTGTGACATCACCCACCGGAGCCAATAGGAGCGTCTGATGTAGAGACGTGACTCTAGACCACAGACTGTCTCCAACCCAGGACCTGGACTCTGGCCTGAAGAGTCTTAAACCTTCATTCTATCTAATGATCATCAGGTGGGCGACTCCACTGAAATTAGCATTGAAGTCTATGGGAAAATGTCCCTCCTCCTCCTTTATATTGAAGTCTATGGGAAAATGTCCCTCCTCCTCCTCAGTAAACGTTTTCCTGATGAGTTTATGGTCTCAGTCTCTAGTTTACAGTCTTCAATACAACATGATGTTCATTTTTTAAATGAAACTCCATTTAGAGGGAAACAGAGCAGGAAGACTCAGAGAGCAATAAGCCCTCTGAAGAGAAGGTGATATACGTGATTTTTAATTCTCTGATTTAAGACACCTTTGGAAATTTTCTGCAGACAAAGCAAATGACCTCCAAGAAATATAATATTTTGAAGCACGAGACACAAAAACTGAAAACTCGCCTCTTTTGGAAAATTCTAAAATGCAATAAATTTTTTATATTTTTGGAAACCAGCAGGTTTGAATGGTAATAACTTTCTTGGCATACAAAAGCCAAAAATGACAAAAGTGTTTTTACTCTGGTTTTATGTTCTATCTCTTATTTGTGGTTGAGGAATAAATGAGTTAATGAATCGAGTGGATGCGTCGGCACGGCGCCGCCGTCGGGAGGCGTTAAGGAGGTTTCCTGCTTCAGCAGCCGTTCAGTCTCTGCAGAGGCTTCGCTCAGACTGTCGTAAAAACAAGCAGCGCTGGTCATGTTTTAAAGTGGGATCCAGCAGGAGCAGAGAGCTGCCACTGTGCACCAATAAACACTGTGTGCACACGGTGTGTGTGTTTGTGTAATGGTTTTATTTTGCGTATCACGGGGCCTTGTTGTCAGAAGAGGCATCGCACACTCTGAAGCAGCCTGCGTTACGGCGCCCTGGGGGGCCACAGGAAGTGGATCTACCTTTTTACTGCAGTGTGTTACAGTCCCATGGTGACATCAGTGCCTGTGTGCGTTTTGTATATATGTTAGTTTTAGCCTGACAATGTGCCAGTTTGTGTTATATCGAATATCTGTTGGTTAATCTTAGTGCGGAAAGGTTTTTCTGTGTGTGTGTGTGTGTGTTCTTTGATTGTGTTTTGTATTTTAAGGGATTACCAGATGCATCTGACCCCCGAGGCCCCCCGGGGCCCCCAGACCACCAAAACTCTGTGGATTCCTGACTAAAAAAACCACTAACACAAACCTTAAATCTCACTCACTGAGAAAGTACACACACGTTCAAGAGGTTCATTTTCAGTCTGACAAAAAACTACAAAACTACAACTCATCAGTTTACAGACTTCCTGCACCACAAATGATCAGGCTACACAAACAACAAGAGAAAAGAAACACAACTCCACTGACAGTTGGTATGTTTACGACCATGAATGACAAGAATTCAGATACAGGAAGTGAAAGACACTGAAGACGGTCGCAGACTGATGATGTCATCGCTGTTGAAACGAGACAGAAACTGATTTTAGCAGCGATCCTGGAAACGTCATTCGCTCCTCTGGTTTATCTGTCCTTCCATCACAAACACACACACACTTTAACCTCGTACATCTTTGCATCTTCTATCAGACACACAGCAGAGCTCAGGAGGACCTGATCACACTCACACATGTAAAGAACAGCTACAGTTTTAAGATATTTTCCTTTTTGTTATTCACGGTTTTTCAGTTTTAAAGTTTTAAATTGTTCCAATGAAGAGTAAACGTTTCAGTTCTATCCATCTACTTTAATTTATTCCACTTTTAGTGATTCTAATTAATTATTCTGTTCTTAAATCTGAACGCAGCTTCTGTTCCTACGTTCTTATTTTTTATCTCCATCCTCTGCTTATCGCTCCTTTTGTTGTCGTCTTATCGGGAAAACAGTTCAGGTCTATTTCGCAGCTCTTTGAGCTGCAGTTCATCTCCCGGCTGATAAGAACAGACGTCTGCAGGTCAGCATGACGCGGCGCCGATAGGATCAGAGTCCAGGGAGGTGTTAACAACAAACACCGCCGCTCGAACGCATCCATGTCGAACAGCTTTTCATTTCAAAGAGCTCTCTGCAGAAATAATTTGAAAATAAATGACTGACCAAAGTTTAATCATCATATATCTTCAGAATACACCCCTCGAGTGTGTAACGTCATGTTGTCTTTTTAATTGTGCTACTGAATTTTTGAGACTCATAAAAGCGTAAATTATATTTGATGTCATTTTGTCAGAGATACTCAAACGGCAGCGATGATGAAACTGGCTGCTGATCAGCTGACGTTTTTCAAACTCCTCAGCTTTTAGAACATTTTCAGTTTTTGTGTATTTGTCGTCCGTTGTGGTGGAATATGTGTGTTTGTTTTAATCTCATTCTGACCTGAGAAGCAGAAGTCTGGCTCACACCATCCTGCATCCGTTCATGTGATCACATTGAGATTGAGAACGTCTTTCTGTGGTGTGACCTTTGACCTCGCCGACCCCAACCACAGACCTCCACCTCCACAAACACCTTTCTCCATGTGTGTGTCTGTCTTTGTGTGTATGTGTGTGTGTGCCTGTGTGTGCATACACCTGTGAGTAACACACTGCATACACCCTCAGGGCAGTTACTTAGTGTAATAAATTCAGCAAGTACACACACACACACACACACACACACACACAGCCTGGTCACAAAGAGCTTTAATATAAAGACTCGGCAGAGAGAGAAAGAACAGGTAGGATTGACAAAAAATGGAGTGAACCTTATACTTTACACTCAAGGGAGAGCTGGGAATCATGGGAAATAAAATCTGATTCCCGACACTTCTCAGAGCAAATTCACTATGGCTGCTCCCTCCATGCGCACACACACACACACACACACAGGCACACACACAGTTATGAGAACAGAATAACAGATTCAGACACAAAATTGTGAGATGTGAACACACAAACAACACAAACACCTGAAACACACAGATGTGTTGGACCGTGTTATGAGACAGCTGACTCCCACCTGAGTCCGGACTCTGGATCATGAACTCTGAAGGTGGGAGAAGAGCAGCGGCCCAAAAGAACAACCGACCTTTTCAACGTCACTGAAATGTTCTTCAGCGGCTTTTAAACAAAAAACAAAAACCAAACCAGGTGTGAGTTCACTGAGCCTGCCGGGTTCATAGAAATCATCGGATACGTGACGAGCCGATTAATTAACCAGCAGTCCACGACTGTCCGTCACAGTTTGACAGCTCTGTATTTCACGGTTTGGAAACTGTTAACTGTTCATCCACCTGATTCCACTCTGAGACCGTTTCCTTCTTCATAACGGCTGAGGGGAGAATTCAGAGCACTCAGCTGTTTCCTGTTTATTAAGGCTTAAAGTTATGGAAGGTTGGGGGCGTGGCCTCTTTGAAGTACGGGGGGGGGGGAGTTCATCGTTAGCTAGCCTAGCCGCTAGGCTAAAGTGAGTCAGTGAATGTGATGTCATCATCTATTCCTTTTTGTGCTTTTTTTTCTTCTCTGGTGTTTTTCGTGCCGCTCTCCGGCCTTTGGTTCAAACTGTTCTGTCCTTCCTCCTGACCTTCTTCCTCTTCATCGCCTCCCTCGTTTCTCCGCTCACCGACCTGTTCATGCATTTCTGACATCTCGCCTCAGATATTCTGTATGAAGTGTCCAAAAGCTCTGACATGCACACAAAGACACAAGAAGACACAAACACTTCGAAAAGCGATGAACATCGAATACCAATAAGACGACAAACTACCCCACAAACACAACACACAAAAACACACACACACACACATATATATATATACACCCTTAGGCAGGCCCTAAGGACCTGGTTAAAGAATGTACACTGTGGTGTATAGATCCAACACACACACAGTTTCATTCTTTCAAGTTTTCTTTCACCTCTGGAAGCAAATTTTCAATTCAAAAAAAACTTTTACGAAAGAATCAGGAGTCAGTGGAGATTTGTTTCATCGTGCGTGTTTGTTTCTTCTACTTTTTGTGTGCGTCTCCAAATTTTGTGTCACTTCACAGCCATACTTTTATTTTGAAGGCTCGTCAAACCATGAGAAGTACAGTTTTATTTTGACGGTGTGCCAGATCCGGTTATAAAGAGAAGAAGTTGATGGCGGTATTTTGTTTGTCTGTCCGTTATTATTAAAAGGAAACATCCAGCTTAGGTTTTCATTTGCTGTTTTTTCCAGTTTGTCGATGTAAATTTCCACAAAACTAATTTTGGTCACTGAAACAATGGACTCTTTTTGTTGACTGCAGACGTCTTTAATTAAATATCCTCCGATAGCTCGAGGGCCCATTTCAGATCAAACGTCTCAGCTATGATTTGATTGGATCAAGTTTTTTTTTTTTTTTTATCAGAAACAGCAAACTAACAGCACGGTGTCACAGTGGTTATCTCTGTTTCCCCACAACAAGGAGGTCCTGGGTTCGATTCCCTTTCTGTGTGGAGTCTCCAAAGACATCATGTTTGGGTTCATTGGTGACTCTAAACTGTCCGTAGGTCTGTCTGTCTCTGTGATGGACTGGACACCTGTCCAGGGTGACCCCGCCCTCACAGAGTGAGCTGGGATCGGCTCCAGAACCCGGAAATGGATAAGAAGAGAATGAAGGGATGAACAGATAACTGCTCACTGATCGACTGCCATATCTGTCTTTTCAAAGGGTTGATGTCCTAATTGGAAGTCAAACACACTTGTCTACCAGTTTGGGTTTTTTATATAAGCTGGGAGTTGTGCTGTGTTCACACCCAGTGGGAGTTTAGAGCTTCAGTGGGCTTCAGTGGATCTGACACACGGGACTGAATCGTCCACTCTGCTATCGATTTCCTTATCTGGGAACAGACACATTGAAGATGCCAGCAATGAGCTTCTCGGGAAGATAAAGCCTTATGGACACACAAACACATACATACACACTCAGAAACACAGACACACACTCACAGTTTTTTTTTTAATACACACTGCAGTTGCACTGCTGGGTCTTATTCTTGGACTACAGTCAGCTTTGTGACTACCCAGGGAGACCTAGAAAGATGTAGAAGTAACACACACATACAGACACACACAGATACTCACAGCCGCACACATTCTGCATGGTGTCCACAGGCCACTGGCTGACAGTGGCTCTCCACTGTGCCCCACTCAGTCTTATCTCTGACAGACAGAACACACACACAAACACACACAGGCCCAAATGCCCATACAGAGCAAACACAACGCGCACACATATACAGATAAAAATACAGCCCACATTCAAACTCCTCGAGACACAGACATGTCAGTGTGCATGGCTGTACACGCAAACACACACACACACACACACACACAAACACATCCAGGGGTATGGTCGGGACCTTGTTGCCCTGCGGCTTTGGCTGCATCTGTTGGACAAGAGCTATACAAATGAGACACGCACAAGAGTAGAGTAAGACATCTGTGTGTGTGTGTGTCTGAGAAAGTGTGTAAGCGTTTAACAGATTGTCATTTTCCCTGACGTGTCCTCAAGGACATCCTTTATTATCCCATCAACGTGGACACTGTGTGTCCCACCGCTGCGTCTGTGGGACACACGGAGACGCAGAGGTGTGATGGAGGATGAGTGGAGGTCGGACCGGCTGATGGAAAGATAAGTGTGTCTGTTGGCCTCTGTGATCTGCACTTGACGGGATCTTGGAAACGTTCCGTAAGATTCTCTGAGAACGAACGATTAATCTCACCAACAACCATCAGCCGGTCTTCAGAGCTCACATGGCTCCGAGATGGAAAAACACACAGTGATGAAAAACCTGGATGTGTTTCTGAAGGGGTTAAAAAAAAGTGTGTATTGTTATCGTTCGGATGGAGAATCTAAATCTGTGCCTTTAAAATTAAAATACAGCAGAAGGTCACAGGTTTCACTCTGAATGTGTAATTTCTTTTTTTCTTGTTAGTCAACAAGAAAGACATCATCTGTTCAGCTGGGCAGCAGAGTGGTGTCAGAAAATTACCACGCATGCATGAGCATGCATGGGATGGACACACACACACACACACAGAAACGCACACTACCCTCCCTGGGTCACACCTGACTGAACGACAACAACTAATTAACTCCGATTTTACTTAGCTGCCCAGGAGAACACAGAAACACACACAAATTAATTTGGACACAGAATCACTGTGACATCTCGCACATGAAGCCGCAACACACACACCCAGAGACAAATTAATCAGCACACAGATGATCCCAACACACCTGGGTGGGTAGAATGAACAAAACTCACAAATGCACAAAACGCACAAAGCAAGGACAATGATGCGTACGAACAAATTCAGCTTCTACACACACACACACACCCGACGCACAAAGGGCTTCAGGGGAGCAACACTCATAGATGTGCATGTGTGTCACATTGTGGTTCACTGTGTTGGCGTGGTGCCGCCCCCCCGGCACAACGTATGGCACACACACACACACACACACACACACACAGATACACACAGGCCAAAACACTCATCAGCAGTGCAGGAAACACACACACATTTCGACGTTCTCAGAGGTACAGTGTGTGGGTTCTACTAACAGATGGTAATGACAGTTTCATTCCCCGGACTATCATCTAATCAAAACACTCACACATACATGCAAACACACACAAACCTCCCTCCAGATTAAAACATCCTTCACACCAAATAAGGTTAACAACATTATTCATACCAAATATGCATAGAAAACATAATTTAGGCCAGTGGGTCTCTGCATTTGAATGTATTTCAGTGATGTAATTTAAATCCCATTAAAAAACAAACAGTTCGATCTCCCATTGCACCTCGTGAAGATGTTGTTGTTTTTTTTTTGTTAGTTCGAAATGAAAACACACACAAAACATCTTCAGATGGAGATCTGTGCTTGTCAGACATCCAATTTTAACTTCACTGAAAGCGAACGGCAGATACTGATAAACAGTCCAAACAAAGTTAGTCATTTAAACTCCATAAGCTCCTGTTCCTACGGTGAGTACATGTCAGAGATTTTGCTCGAGGTGCGGCCCCGTGTTGTCAGAAGACGGCCCCGGAGAACGCTGAGCGACCGAGCATAAACTCAGTTTTACAGTGACTGAGCACACGGGGCCTCCGTCCCGGAGAAGGGCACTTAAAAAGAGAATAAAGTTTGTGAGAGGCGTTTTCCCTGCTGGGGGGTTTATGTGTTAAAGGACGGACAACACAACAAGACTTTGTGCTGCATCTGGACCGGCTAGCTGTTTAGTAGGAAGGAAGTGAGCGGCACTATCACATGGGGAGTGCTAACACTCAGCGCTAACAGAGCAGCTGTCTCAGTGCGAGTCTGGCCCAAAGACCTCCAGAGGAAAACAAGCATGACAGTATTTCAGAGGTCAGAGTCGGTGAGCTAACACTTTAGCATAAAATACATGTACTGATAGCAGATTAGGTCTAAAGCTAATGTATTAGCACTGATCAATATCAAGCTTGATGCTAAAACGTTAGCATACCATGGTAGATTGATACTGATGCTCTATCACACACTGGGCACGCTTTATTAACACTGTTGACCAATCAGAACGCTTTTACTGTAATATATTAAATGATAGCAGGTCTAACAATCAAGCTCAGACCAGCGATCCAAAGCTGCCATGTCTGAAACACCTCGACCAGTTCACACCAAAGATCTTCCACGTGGAGCCCTCAATCCTTAAAATCAGCTGTTTTGCAGGACCTTTATCTTGAAATTCCTCGAGTGCTACCGGCCGAGTCGAAGCAACATTCCCAACTTCCCAAAAGGGAGCTGAGTTCACCAGAACCTGCTCCAGAATAAGACACCAACAAAACCGAACCGACGGTGTAATTTGATTTAGTCAGTTAAGGCTTTCCTCGCGCACATAAAACAGCCATTTAAAATTGTTCATGTGGTCTTTGAGCTGAGACAGATTTTCATCATTCAACGTTTTGTTTGTTTCAAAGATGTCACCTGACAAGCATTTCCTGTTTTTGTTTATCTGCCACAGACACATCACCTACAGCGTGAACACTGAGCGGCGGACCGCAGTAACTAACTGAACACAAGATGGCCGACAAGCACTTTGTCTGAATCTTCCAGTTGTGTTTATTTTAAAGTCGTGTCGATTTGTGCTAAACACAGCTGACCTAAACCCGGTTTGGCTCAGTCAGGTTAACGCTGAAGCTACAGCAGCTCCCTCCTTAGCATACAGCAGCAGATCAGTGCTAACTCAGTGAGTGATAGCTGGCTCACACTTGTCTTCTAGAAAATACTGATGGCTGTTAAAGCATTTTTAAGTGATTATTATGATTCAGCTTCAAAAACAGAAATAAAACTTTATTGTCAGGATGTCTTCGGTCGACGTGCTTAAGGCGGAGGAGGGTGAAGGACCAGACGAGGACGCTGGAGGTAAACAAATGGAATTATGTCTGACAACAACAAATAGATGTGAAGCTATAATTCTATCAAAGGCTTCACAACAGCATTATCCGACCTCCTCAGTCCATCATCATCCTCCCCCAGCGGGATTGGGGGGCGGCGGGGGCATCCCGGTGTTCACCTCAGTCAGGGGATGGAGGGCGGAAAGGTAAATCACAGATTCCTTCATTTTATTCTGTCTGCTGTCAGACAGAGTTCAGTCAAGGTGATTAAAGGATTTTAATGTCCTCAGTGAGGGATTTATTGATATAGATAAAAAAAAAAACCCTCACAATTAGGGAGGTATAAAATAAGATGTAGATGGGGGGGGGGTGAGTTAATACTGTGATATTAATGTAGTTATGTATGAGAGCAGGAGTCCTGTGAGGCCTCGATGTGCTTCTAAAAAGATTAATGTCCGCCAACAGGGAGAAATCTAAAGACATTCTGTTGGTTCTATCTTTCTTTAAAATTACATGCAACAAACAAGAAGCTTTGTTGGGGTCTATTTTGGACGTTGAGAGCGAAGGAGGGAACATGAGACGGAGAACAGGAGGAACATAAAGTGAAAGACTGACGGAGACAGAAAGGGAGTCAAAGGGGGCTCATTGTGAGTCTGAAGTCTGTTCAGTATTCCTTCCTCAGCGTCCTCGCAGCACTAATGAGAAACAGCCAAACGCACACAAACACAACCCAGGCTCACTTTCTCCACATCCAAGAAGTTCTCCTACTTTCATCAGATCAGATCTCTGTTTTCCCTTCAACTTCAACCCGAGCACAGCAGAACAAACCTTTAACGATGAGGTCGGCGTAGTTGGACACCCCCGACCCGCCGTCCGACCGGATGACGCAGCGGTAGCGGCTGGTGCTGCGCTGCGACGTGTCGCCGACGCTGACGGTTGCAGAGAAACGCCGGTGGTTCACCACCCTGGTCACCATCAGCGCCGTGTCTTTACCGTTCCACTGCTGCAGCAGGAGGAGGGGAAGAAGAGCAGAACGTTACTGACCGAAGTCCTGGAGCTCCTCAAACATTCTGACCAGGAGACAACAGCAAATGATGAAAACCACAAGAAGAGCTTCAGGTGGGTGTGATTAGGTCAACACTAACGTCTGCCTTCAGACCGTATGGACCTTTAAATGAAGAACAACCTCCGCGTGGACATCCGCCTTTAGACGAGATGGCACCTTTAAGATTTAGCCCTGATGTTCTGGTTCTGGTTCTTCTGAAAAGACCAGGCTCAGCCAGAAACTGCTGCTCTCGACAGTTCTGAAGTATTTTTAGTCGCTTTCTTTAAAGGACAAAGTGATGAAACTGAAGGCCTGAGCAGGAAACAGTCAGACAGGAGCTCTGACGTAGCAGATGACGGAGGAGCTGCAGATCTGCTCCTGCAGCTCCTCCGCTAATACGGAGAAACATGCTTCCCCCAACGGACTCCATTCAGACGGGGGGGGGCTCAAGGCTGCCACATGAATGTAAACTAGTATGAGTTTGGATGTACACACACACACACAGATGGAGTCATCGGTGCATAACAAGGACTTTTAATCATTACTGAAATGGAGCTGTGAAGGCCGGAGGGAGGTCTTTTTTTATTTTCACGTTATATAGTAAAGATTATAATGAAATAGAATGAATTAGTTAGAACTGCATTAGAAAATATGCTAACATTACAAAATATTTAACAGAATATCAATCTAGTTATTTTCTACGTCTGTTAAAGCTCCTTTTTTTTTTTTTTTTTTTTTTTGAGTGGCCGTATTTACCATTAATAGTGATTTTATAGAAACTGGAGGAGAAGCTGATTGTTGGAGTCTCCAGAGTCTTCCCAACAATCTTCAGCCAGTTATCAGAGTGTAATAAAAAAGCACCACCGTTGTGTGTGTATTTAAATTGTGTTGCACCAACACAAACCCAGAGCAACACGTTCATGAGGCCAAACGCTGCAGCTGTCGGACCGATCTGAGTCACTGACCTCTGAATTAATGACATTATTACACTGAAATTAAAGCTGCAATTTCCAATTTTCTAACATGAAGTATTTTATTCAATGATGCATAAAGTTATTTACAATCTCTGCAGCGAGTTCAGACGTGTTGTGTATACACACATTGACAGTGTTGTTTCTTTTCCACTGACCTGTAGAATATTTGTGTTTTTCATAGAAAAACCTGATAAGGCGACACGAACCTGGAGCCAGAGTTTATCGTGCTGAGACCATTTCCCTCCGGCGGTGCATTGAAACGTAGCGTTCTGACCCACGTTCACCTCCACGTTCTGCAGACGCAGGAAGTGAGGCGCTTTACCTGCAACGCACAAGACACAACACAACGCACAGCGAAGGAAATTATCATGATGGAGGAGACAAAGAGTCACACACAGTGAACCACATACAGCTAACGACACGCAGTACATTCACAGTGGTTAAAAAACAGTAAGGGGAAATCCACAACAGCAACAACAATAACACAATGACACAACAACAGAGGCCGGTTCTAACAGGACTGACTGACAGATATTAGTTGATTTCTTGTCTGTTCAGATGGAGACAAAACTGCATCGATCACTGAACAATGACGTTCACGTTGGGACGAATGACAAGAAGAGAAAAAAGTTGTTTTTTTGTAACGTCTTCTTTTGTCCTGTCGCCTCCTTCGCTCAGTTTTTTATTTATTATTGGTCTTTTTCCTGTGAATCCTTCTCCTCTCCCACTCTGACTAGTGACTGACAAAGATGAGACACAAAAAGAAAGAAAGAAAGAAGGATTGTTGAAGTGAGTGAGGAGGAAAAACTAAACGTGTTAGTTTGTTTACATTCACAAAAATTAGGAAAGCTTCTGGTGTTCATTATCATATTTTCAGTCTATACAACACAAAGAGCCACTAATGAAACACAGTCAGAGTGAGATGTTCCCTAAAGGCCTCACATGCTGGGCCTTAAAATAAAAGAGACAAAAGGAAAAAGGAAACGGAGTCTTTAGCTGAACTTCTGCTGTATGTTGTTGTAACCATTTTCTAAAAACTGCCCTCCGTGGACACGACGCAGGTCTGTGAATCCGGAGAGTCGGACTCAGACGGTCCAGGAAGCGGTTTGTATTTCGTTGAAGTCGAGTGTTTCTGTCAGATTTGACTGATGAAGACCTCGAGTTTGGACCTTCATCCCGGCTTCGCTGCAATCTGTCAGCACGCCTCACAATCTGTGCTTTCCAATGCGTTTGTGCGAGATACACAACAGATGAAGCTCGGCGGGGGCAGTAGTCAGGGTCGACAAACACACACACACACACACACACACACACAGTTACTTACGGCAGGGGTGTGCCAGGACTCGTATGTCGTCGATGGCGATGAAGCCTGGGTGGCCTTGGACGGAAACCGCTTCGAATATTACCTGAGGAAGAAAGGAAAGGAAGGAAAGGAAGGAGGGAGTGAGGAAGGATAGAAGGAGTCACACTCTTCTGTGAAACTGCAACATCTTGACGTCTCTACGAAGCTCATATGGACCCCCCGACCCCCCCCCCAGGGGAATTTTACACCAAAAGTCAGCAACTATTCCTCTTTTCACTTCGTCCCTTCACGCTTCTGTCTCCATCCTTATGCCAGCCACATATGCCGCTCCTCTCCTCCTCTCCTCGTTTCCTTTCCTCGTTGCCTCCTCATATCAGCTCTTCTTCTAATTGCTCTTTTGTTTCTTTCACCGTTCGTTCCTCTGTTTTCTCCAGTTTTACATTTTCTTTACACTCCCTCTCAGGGGTGACAGGAAGTCAGCAGAGCTGTCAATAGGCCGTGCTCTCCTGACCCACACACACACACTTACACACACTAACACACACCAACACACACACCTCTGTGTTGTACTTGTCAGGATCCTCAACAGTATGAGCTCCGACTGGGTCTGAATACTAAAGACTTCTCTCTCTTCCTTTCCTACAAAAATAAATCCCCCTCTCTGACATCCACGTCAAGTTTGTGGAAGTCAAAGACAACGGAGAAGCTTTTATTTTCTGATTTTTTCTATTGCTGCAAGAGCATTTTGACAATTAATATTTGAACGTGAAAGCCACTCGCAAACAATTTTTATCCGGATTTGACCCAGAAATGAATAAAATGTACTTTATTTACCGTGCTACGTTTTGAAATGTTTAAAATTCTTTTGTTTTTACAAACACTGAGAAATGGAGCCAATTGTCTGCCTGTAATTTTTTGCTGGAAGTCTCAGAGGTCTTCACAGAGTCAGTCTGCAGTTCACGGAGGTTCGGCGGTCCGGTCTGTTCGAGCTGTCCTCGACTCAAATGCAGCATCGGACAAAGAAGCCCGTCACCATCAGAGGCACACCGGTGGATATATGTTCCTATTTACACGTGTTCCCTAAACGCAGCACAAGCTGTGTACAGGCTGATGCTAACATTTACGGATGTCCTCTAAACACCTCACATGCAGACCTCTGGACAGACTCTACGGTTTACAGTCGTTTCCTAAACGCCTCACATGCAGGCTATCGGTATGTTCTATAATTTACAGATGTCCTTTAAACGCCCCACATGCAGATAATCAGCACTCCTCCATCAGCACCCCTCCACCCCCACCCCCGACCCCCCGAGAGTCCAACACGGACCAACACCGTCCCAAACCAAGAAGAACTTTATCGTCAATCGTGTAAACGTGTTTCAGCCCGCTTCGTAAAAACTGAAAATAATGTTTCAGTTATAGAAATTTAGTCATTCAGCTAAAGTGGTGTAACACACTGTAACACACTGTAACACACTGTAACACACACACTGTATCTGAGAGCTGCAGGAAAGGTATCCTGTGAAAAAGTGCAGTTTGCTGCTGCGTTTCACTTTAAAACGTTTTTGAACGTGTCACTTCTCAGCAGGAGGCGAGTCCTCACTAAGGGAGGAAACAAACGCACATTTAAGTCAGTTCAGTGTCTGTTGTGTCTCAGACCTGTGTGTGCGACATTTACGCAACACAGCTCAGTCATTAGGTAAAACACAGCCCCGTTTGTGCAACTTCAACAAATGAACACAGCAGGGAACACACACAGACACACACACACACACACACACAGTCATTACATAGCAGCAGTTTGTCGTTTCAGATTTATTAAAAGGCCTGTTGGTCGTCTTTCTATCTGGTGAGTGATGAAACTTAACACAACTCCAACTCCATCAGTCGACACTCTTTCATTCTGTTGTGTATTTCCAGAACACGCTGTGTCCGTCCTCATGAACACAAAGAGGAAAATGTATCAGCATTTGGCTGTTTGACAGCTGCTGCCATCCCTTTAGACTCAGGGCACACTAAAGCTCCAGCACGTAGCATCACAGTTTGAGCCAAAAGGAGACGGTCCGGTCTTTGGAGGATTTCCTGACCCTCCTCAGACAGCTGTTTCCGTCTCACAGCAGAAAAAAAGCTGGTGGAAATATTTAGATCCGAGTTCCTACTGAACGACGTTTCACTGCAGACATTTTAACACGTCAGAGCAGCAAAATCATTCTGTTAATAATCCTCATGAGCTATCGAGACATATTCAAATGGGATTTAACAATCGTTAGTTAATAACGATTGAGCTTCTCCTGCAGTGTTACCTTTCTGCTAACAGTCCCATAATACAATGCACAATCTGATTTTATGTAAAAAAATAAAATAAAATTACATTTTTGTGCAGTTTTTGGGAAAAAGCTAATTAGGCTGCTACATATTAGCATTTTTTTTAAATATTTCCAAATCTATGTAATTTTACCTTTTAACACACAGCTGCTTTTTACTCGGCTGAATTTGTGTTTCATGTTCATAAGTTAAATATTTTGTCATTTGGGGGATGAAACGGTTAAAAAGTCGAACAGCTGAAAAGGTCAAACACTGAGGATCTGTCTGACATCACAGTTTAATTATAGATCTGAATCAATTGTCAAATTCAATTTATATTAATGCAGATGATTTTGTTTTCAGGATGCATCACGTATGTATTATTTCCTGCAGTCATGTGTAAATAATGAAGAACTTGTGTGTGTGTGTGTTTTACCTGATAGGAGTTGGGCCAGAAGGTGGAGATGGCGAGCTCGGCCTTCACCCAGCCTTCGGTGACGGTGTCGGAGGCGTTCCATACCGGGTTCCCCTGAGCGCCGCCGTTCACCTGCAGACGAAAAGAACCAGCGGTAAATCTCACAAAGTCAAACTGGACTTTTACAAAAGAGAGTCGCTAAAACGTTGAATATATATTTATATATTTCTGTTTTAACTGAAGACAGTTAAACGCTTCTATCAGGGCCGGCTCTCCTGCTAACTCGTCTCACTTTAACCTCTCTGCTCCTCCGTGACAGAAGAGCCTTCATTAGCACACACACAGACACACACACACTGACACACACACAGACAGACACACACACAGACACACACACCTTGATGTAGACGTTGAGGGTTCCGGGACTGGCTCCGTCACGGCTGGACAGAGAGTAGAGAAAGTCGATGCAGTGGGTGTCGTTCTCCTTCAGGGTGGGCATGTAGAGGTGGGCCTTCTGTCCTGACGCCCGGCCCGACGCATTCACCACCATGAAGGACCCTGGAGACACGGACACGGTGGGGGGGGGACAGAGGACAGGGGACAAAGACGGAGACAATTAGAGGACGGAGACACTGAACCTCCTCCTGTTCCTGATGGTTAGTTCAAGTCACCTCGCTGCCATCAGGACAGAGATAGTCCAGGTCCAGTTTGATAGTTTATAAACCTGGACCTGGACTGCAGCATCAGGGGGCGACTCCACTGGCTGTAAAAAGAAGTCAGACTGTATTGAACTCTATGGGAAAATGTCCCTCCTTCTCCCTGATTGATTTGCTCAGTGAAGGTTTTAATAATGAGTTTAGTTTCAGGTCTTTAGATTTTACACGGGACACCATCATCTTTTGTAGAGTCTTCCTGAAAGCGCTTCAGTTTCCGGAGCCGTACATCAGCGTCTCCATGCGTCCACGGCCTCGGGGTTCTGAACCGGGACGTAAAACACATTTTCTCTGTTGACCCGTGGTTGGAGTGTGTTTTAGACTCTGCTTTATGGCACAGGATGGAGCTTTAATGGGTCGGCCGGCTCCACTTGGCCTGCTGCCATCAGCTGGACCCGGAGTCAGAAGTAAGTGACTGGGAGCAGATTTGGCAGCAGGACGAGGGGAGATACTGAATCAGGCAGGTGTGACTAACACTGTGTGTCTGTCTGTGCATGATGGCTCTGTTGCTGAATTAATGGAGAATGAAGTTCAGGGAGGGGGGATGGAGGTGGGGGAGTCTGCAGGAAATAAAGAAATGTATCGGGATTCTGTATCTGAATCGGATTTTATCTCAGTTCTTTGGTGCTGATTGTGTCGAGGCTAAAGATGCAAATGATGCAGGTTTAAAGAGCCGACATCACATCCTACTGTTTGGTACGTTAAATAAAATCACACCACGTTTTCGTGTATTTCCTATGAATAAATTTCCGTTGTGTTATTTGCTAAAGTATCTGTTTGGAAAATAGAGAATTTAGAAACGAATCTTTATTTATTGCATCAGAGCGGAGTTATATTATAGATTCCACTATGAAGGCAGAAAAACGATGAATTGAATTCATCGAACAGGAAGAAAATGTTATTATCATAAATGTCCATCCATCCATTATGTGATACGCACCAACTGTCAGAGTCAGGAGGAGGGAACAGGAAAACTGGGGTTCAGACACAGAGCCTCCGGTCTGTGAGTCGACCACCGAACCACCGTGCCGTCCAAGTTAAGTAATGTTTTTAATAAAAGTCACAACAAACAGAAACTCTGAAGAAAATGGACACAAAATATTTGTCCTTAAAACTCAGAGACAGAATTAAACTGAAGTCTCCCAAAGTCACAGAAAAACAGGACTCCCTGATCCAGTTCTGATCCAGGTCTGATCCGGGTCTGGACCAGGTCTGGACCAGGTCGGATCCAGGTCGGATCCAGGTCTGATCCGAGTCAGAAACCGAGGACAGAGCCCGGGTCACGGACTGAAAACGGTGCCGAATTTGAAAATGACATATCGAGGCTGAACCATGGAGAAAAAATACACAACATGATATCGTCAGTCACTACACAATCATCACACAAAGACGATGTTCAACAATTAAAATTAAAATGAAAACATTCTAAAGAACAATAACAACTCAACAACAACAACAACAGTGTGTAGTTTGTGTTGTGTGGTAGCTTGCTTTAGTAGAGGACTGATGTGAAAGACAACAAAAGACACACAAGCACATAGACACACACTTGGGTGTGAGTGTGTGTTTGTGTGTGTTGATATTGTTGAGGTTATATTATTGTGGGATTGCCATCAGAGGAGGAGTGTGTTTTATCACGGAAGTAAGATGATGATTGTGTGTGTGTCTGTGTGTGTGTGTGTGTGTGTGTGTGTCTGTGTGTGTGTGTGTGTGTGTGTGTGTGTGTGTGCCATCTAGTGTCAGCTAGTTTCGGTCTACAAAAACTCTTCCTAACAGTGAACAGTGAAGTGGGCCTGATTACATTTTCTATTCTCTCTCTCTCATTCACACACACACACACAGACACACACACAGACACACACACACACACACACACACACACACACACACACACAGTATCTTTGTGCAGAAATTGGTTTTGTTCCAAATAAAGTTGACTCAGTTGAAAACGGTTGTGTCTCCGTTCAGCTGAATCCTTCTGAGGTCTTTTCTCAGCCATCAGGTGGATGAATGGAGGTCCGATATTTCCCATGACTCATTGCACATCAGCAATAAACACACGTAACGCCAACGGAGAGCCTGAAGATATAACGACCTAAACTTTTTAAAACAATATCCAAAACTTTTAAATATTTCACCAAAATCTCTACAAATTCAGAATCAGCTCCACGACAGATAATTTCATCTGTGACTCAGCAGACAGACGTGACTCCAGACGTCACGGTCAAAGATGGAGGATGATGATGGACGGATAAACACACAGAAGGAGTCGGAGAGTCAGACTGATCCAGATCAGCTGAGTCTGCAGTTTAAACACACAAAAATTAAGTTGCATCCGTGCACATCCAATGCACAAACTGAACCAAGCATGTTTAACACAAAGAGCCAGATTTAGATGATGAAATGTGACTCACATACGGACAAACGCCTTTATTCACAGACACACACTGACATACAATAAAAAATGCACACAACACAACACAACACAAGTTCTCGGCTGTGAGGTCGCAGAGGAGCGATCCGTTCACATGAAAAAAAAAAAAACTGAAGAATGCGTCTGCACACACACAGACACACACACATCAAAGTAACTGGGCTCACGCTGCCACATGAGAGTCAGCAGCGTCTTTGGGCCGCCGAAGTGCCTTTGAGCAAAGCGTTTAACCCGCAGGCTGCTGGGAGCGCCGCGCATGTGGCCGAGCGTCATCCAATGAAAACAGTTTATCACAGTGAGATTTCAGCTGCAGGTAGAAGGTTCACGCCCACACAGTGCTCAGACACACCAGGAGGCGTTCAAGTTGGACTCAGATCAACAGCTTTGGATCTATTTTAAAGTAATTTGACCCGACAGTGGTGTTAGTCGAGGTTACACACACACACACACACAGACACACACACAGTGTTGGCACACCGATGGTTCATTTAGCACGAAAGTCCCACAAGAGGATTTTAATAATCAACAAATTAGTGAAACAATGAGTCACTTTGAAAACACGCAACGGAAGATTTTTCAAAATAACTCCACAAATTGTGATTAACGGGGAAACACACTGAAACACAACGAGCGGGACTATTTTATGTTGATTTGTGCTGAATGACGATCCTGTCGAGTAAAAGTCTTCATTTGTTTCTCGTTTGGGTCCAGAATTCTATTTTACTACACATTATTGTGATCTGTCTCTAAACCTGGACCATTTTATCTCCTGACCATCAGGAGGCGAAGTCAGGTTGTACTGAAGTCTATGGGAAAATGTCCCTCCTCCTCCTTTATATTGAAGTCTATGGGAAAATGTCCCTCCTCTTCCCTTATATTGAAGTCTATGGGAAAATGTCCCTCCTCCTTTATATTGAAGTCTATGGGAAAATGTCCCTCCTCCTCCTCAGTAAACGTTTTCCTGATGAGTTTATGGTCTCAGTCTTTAGTTTACAGTCTTCAATACAACATGATGTTCATTTTTTAAATGAAACTCCATTTAGAGGAAGGAGGGGAGGGGTTAGGGGGCGGGGCTACTGTGTGACTGACAGGCTGGGCCACCCAATCAGGAGAGCATCCAGAGCAGGTAAGCCCCTCAGTAAACCGTCTCATCTGTTGTCTAATTGGTTTAAATATAAATGTGTTGAAGTTGAACACGTGAGAAGGATTCAAACAGGAAACAGTGTGTTTATACAGTAAATGAAAATGTGTGTGGGGGGGGGGAGTTACTGCGTCCCTTTACAGAGAACTGATTGCAAAGAGCGTGGGATGCTTAAAAAACAAGAAGGTACGACACACACACACACACACACACACACACACACACACACACACACACACACACACACCTCTTTAAGACCATTTGGGGACGAGGCCTCTCGTTTCTGTTCCAGCAGCTTCTGACTGTATTTTTCTTTCATCCTCACAAAATCAAAGAAGGAAAAATGAACAAGAATAAAATGAAATTCCAGACGATCGTCAGACTCATTCTACATATGAACCCTTTCAGAGCCACATTTAGAGAGTCTTTTCATTCCTTTGTGGTTTTCCAGATTTACACTGAAGGAGTGAGGAGGTGAGGGAGGAAGGAAAGGTAGTAGGGAAGGAGGGAGGAAACCACAGGAGCCTCAGCTGCGGTGCAGATACGACTCGGGTGGGATGACTAAACACGCTGACGTCAGGTAAAATGGCTCATTTTTATCATCGTCCTCATCTTTGTCTTTTTCTGGCACCGTCACAAAAAGTCGAGGGGAAACGAATCACAGAGTCAGACGCACAAACATCACAACAGTTCACACATTTAGTCCATGAACTGTCCCCGAGGACACACACACAAGTGCAGGAACCCATATGTTCAGTGTCCTGAATGGGTAATGGCCCTGCATCATCATCATCATCATCATCATCATCATCATCGTATATATATATAAACAAAAAGAAGTCACTTTTGCTACCACACACACACACACACACACACACACACACACCTCGTCTCATTACTTTAGTTTCATAAGTGATAAATCAATAATTGAAGTGTCATTATCGGAGCAACAGGCTGAACTAAATTTGCAAACAAGTCATTCATCCCTCTGAGTGTGAGCACGTCTCCCCCCCCCCATCCCCTTTGCTTTTAAACCCATTTATAACCCATCCTCTCTCTTCCTCCCTCAGTGTTTCTGTCTCCTTCCATCATCAGTGGCTTGTAAACACAGACACCTCCCCATTAGACTGAAATTTACTTCCAATATGCGCCGAAAGAAAAAGCTTTTAAAGCATCAAAATCTAATTCATTTAGTCCCATTACAGCAAATGGAGCAGGCGGTGTGTCTGAATGTGTGTGGCTCTGTATCTATATCTGTGTGTGCGTGCACCTGCAGAACTTCCCATAATGCATTTATGTTGGTTTAAGTTGCGGTCGACTGACTCGCTTCATTTGAACAAACACACGAAAGCCAAAATGTCGGCGCTTCGCCAAAACCTGGAGACTCGACTCGGAGGGACAATGACGCGGCAAATGTGAGAACGAGAAGAGAGCTCGGCGGTCAGACATCAGCACAAAGGGGTCAAAGGTCGAGTCCCACCTGAGATATACGACTTATGGTTTAAATTTAAAGCTTTGAATAAAACGTTTACATGCAGATATGGTTAGCACATCCTGGTCCAAACATCAATCACGCATTTACATCAACACAAGAAATCATTCCACCTTAAAAGCGTCATAGCCTAGCCTGTTAGCTTACCTGTCTTTCTATAATATAACAGACCGGGCTGTTAAAATAAATGCTAAGCTAACAGCACTAAGCTATCGTCCATCTCACTTCATGTTTTTATGTTTCTGTCTGAAGAGCGACGGATGAAGAGACGGCGTTTTCTGTCTGTCCACCTTTACCAGTTAACCATTTCATCACTGAGCAGCTACCAAACACTTTAAAGGTGGAATGATTTCTTGTCTGCTCCTCACTGCGTCGCGCCTTAAAAGTCAATGTGAAAAATCCGGAGCATTTCATGTTTTTATCAGCTCTCCTCCATAAAGACGCTTCAGCGACGATCTGATCTTCAAGTTCTTTAAAAGAGCTCCAGATAAGAAAGTGTTTGAGTGCAGCGCGACACAGACGACTGCACGTACTGTAGACGCACATTTAATCTCCATCTTTATCAAACGACAGAATATTCTGAACACCAAGAAGGTAAAAAAGAGAAACTTTATCTACATAAGCTCCATGACAAACTTTTTACAAAACAATGGTGTTTGAGGTTCAGACATGAAACGGAGTTTGTGCAACAAAGCAGAAAGGAGCACAGACAAAACTGCTCTTTAATAGATCAACTACATCACCAGATTTTCTGTTGAAACGCGGCGTCGATGCAAGATGTTCACAGTGTGATCTGCTCAGATGGCTCCCTGGAGTCTCCGCTCGACGCGTGCTGGCTTTTTCTGTTTTTCGTTTTTTGTTTTTTTTTTAAGCTGTGTAGCTCTTAAATCTCTCTTTCATTCTCCTTATCGGGTGTTTTGTGCCTGTCTTCTTTTGGATTAAGATGTCCTCTGAGCTCCGAGTGATGAGCTCTCGCAGCTCTTTCAGCATCTAAAGGGCTCGGTTTACATTTGTAATCTCGTCGGTGGGTTTTGAGACCCAGAGACGGGGATTTTATTTGAAGCCTCGTGCTGAGACAACGTGTGTCCACATACGGCCTGGAAACGTCTATCACGCAGCTGCTGTGGCTGTTTTCTGTTTGGATTTCATCGGAGTCTCTCTCTACCTCCTTAAACGTGACGGAGCCTAAAAGATGCACAGAGCATCCGCAAATCACTGCAGATGACTGAATTTATTGCTCCAGAGCTCTAAATTTTTCCTAAAAACACATTATGTGCTGTGTCACAGGACGGAACAGGTTCCACCCCTTCGACCTCATCCATCGCCACAATCAACCCTAACAATTTTATTTCTGCCAGACTCAGACTGATGGATCAGCCATCAAGGGCGGTGTTGGGTTCAGTATCTTGCTCGAGGACACTTGGTCCGGGAATCCGACCACTGAATTTCCAATTATTGGACAAATCACTGGACATCCTGAGCCACAGCTGTCATCTGTATTTCAGAGAGCAACAAGAAGAACTGAGGAAATATCACATCAGTCAGTTTTTATCATCATTATGATGATTGTTGATCTTTATGCCACAGAATTTATCCAGAATCAGATAATAAAGGAATTTAAAATGATGATGATGATGGCGGGGGGGGCAGTGAACTGTTAAAATATGAATTCCAGCCAGTGAAGCGACACCGAGTGTGTGAATGTGCTGTTAGTGACGGCTCAGACTGAGTCAGCAGCTTTAAATACCTTTTTGTTTCATTCTAAAAAAGCGTCTTTGCAGGCACACGTAAAGGCTGCGAACTGACACACTCATCTGTATTCACACGGCGTATTCAGTATTCACTCCTGCTGTTAAATAAAGGCAGGATGGATGGAGTGTCTGTGGGACACACACGCTTGCCTGCAGGTCGTTGTGGAGCTGCTGTAATCTTTCCCTAATAAGTTGCTAAAGACAGCCAGATTGGCGTTATTGATCAGACCTTCAGGGAAAACCTCTCTGTTCCTCCCATAGATCAATAACCGGCCCACAAGTCGCACACACAGTCACACACAGTAAATCCCGGCGTTACATTTGACCCGTGGGAACTCTAAATCCCAAAAGTCCCTGCTGCGGGGTCACGGGTCGGGCTGACCTATAGGAGATCGAAGACGGAGAATGTGACCGCTGACACCGGGAGACAATGGATGGGAGGTTTCCTTCCGGTTTAGTCGGTCTGCCGGCGTCTCATCCATCAGTGTGTGTCTGTGTGTGTCGGAGGACTCAACACACAGCTAGAAGAGTGTGAAGGCCGGAGGTGTCGGTCTTCATCAAGACAGACGAGGTCAGAGGAAGGAAAGAGAAGAAAGTGAGAGAGAAGCAAAACACACGGAGACGAAACAGAAAAGAAGAGAACAAGCGAAGGAGAGAAGAAGAAAAGAGCTGCTTCTGTTCAACCACAGATGATTTTCAGGAATCTACACAATCTGCAAACACACATTTTTTCATTTTCATTTATTCATTCCAATCAAGTGATTGGAAAGGAGCAGGGTGAAGAAAACTCCTAACACCTGCTCCTTTAATTAACTGTTTACATCAGATGAGTTACCATCAAAAAAAAACCAAAAACAAATCCAAAATCCATAAATACAGTTATTTCATCACGTTTTTAGAAAACTTTCCTATTCAGTTTTTAAACTGAAAAATATTTGTACAGCTCTTCTCTTCCTTTGTTAAAGAATTCCACGTTTTGACACCAACAACAGAAATACACATTTCTTTTAAAGTAGTCCTTGCGATTTGGTGTTTGAAATTAAATTTCCCTCCATGATTGTCATCCAGAGATACAAAAACAAATAACCCCTGCGAATTAGCAGGTAACAGTCCATTTTTTGCTCTAAACATAACTAAGAACGTCCCTAATTCGGCCATCTGTTTGAATTTCAACAGTCCTGATTTTATAAACAGCTCATTTGTATGGTGCCTGAAATCAACAGTGTACATTATCCTTATTGCTCTTTTCTGTAATAAAACCAGTGGCTTTATGTTACTCATGTAGGTGTTGCCCCATACTTCAACACAATTAGTTAAATATGGCATAATAAGTGAACAATATAAAATCCTCATTGCTTTGTAATCTAACACATATTTTGCTTTACTTAAAACAGAGATATTTTTGGACATCTTATTTTGTATATAAGCGACATGAGGTTTCCATGTTAGTTTATCATCCACACAAACACACACAGCCTCACTGCTGTTGGACCCTCTGAGTCCTGAATCAGCACCAGATTCTGTTCTCATTCATCTCACGGTCAAAAACTCAATTTGGCCTTTTCATAAAAGTTTCATTGAGAAGCTGAAGTTCAGTGGTATTTCCCTCTAATGAAGAGGACCCCACAGGGCTGTGTGTGTCCGTGTGTGTGTGTGTGTGTGTGTGTGTGTGTCTGTGTGTGACGAGTGTAATTATGTGATCTTTCCCATGTCTCTGGAGTCCAGAGATAATTACCAGTGGATAACAGTGTGTGTGGAGGGAAATGAAGAATCTCAGCATGTGGATTGTATCGTGTGTGTGTGTGTGTGTGTGTGTGTGTGTGTGTTTGTATCCAGGTGTGTTTGACCTCACAAATATTGGATTGTATCGTGTGTGTCTGTGTGTGTGTGTGTGTGTGTGTGTGTGTGTGTTTGTATCCAGGTGTGTTTGACCTCACAAATATTGGATTGTATCGTGTGTGTGTGTGTGTTTACTGTGATAGATGACTCTGTGTAAAGTGAATGTGAAAAATGGCAATAAAGTTTAATATTGTTCCGAACAACACAGATTTATGACACGGTGAATTAAACATCAATTTCTTATTCAGTCGACTTACACACAAACACACACACACACATAGAAACATACATTTGCAGACCTGCTCACACAGTGACACATACACACTCATAAACTGATACACACAAAGGAAATACGAAAGGCACAAATCCAACACACACACACACACACACAGCTATTTGGTTTCCATATATCAGTGGGTTTACGATTGCTCTCCGCTGCTCCCCGATCTTCCCCCTGAAGCACTGAACCTGGTGGGTAATTGGCTTTTTAATAACTTCTGAATTTCCACACGTTTCCCATCGCGGTTATTTGGCTTCTCAAGCCTCATTTGAGAAGTCATGCTGACAGAGAGAGGGAGAGAGTGTATGTGACGGGTGGACAGGTAAGAAAACAAAAGAGACCAGGAAAAGAAAAATACAACCAGTGTTGGGCAAGCTACTTGGAAAATGTAGCGAGCTAAGCTACAGCAAAAGGAAAGTAACTAGTGCAACTACATCCAAGCTTTTTATGAAACTGAACCAACTTCATGCCAGGTCAGGCAAAAAAGTTAAGTTCAATTGTTTACTGAACAGTGAGCTGCGCTAACTCACAACACGACCGAAACACAACAGCAAGAATGAAGAGCTGCTTCAACCAGTCACATGGTCAAAAACGTACGTGTGTGTGTGTGTGTGTACACTGCAACAACTCAAAATCCTACCAAGAATATTTATTTCTAGTCAAAACAAAAATCATTACACTTGAAATAAGACTCATTACCTTAAAAACAATTTTCACTTGAAATAAGTATAAAAATCTGTCCATGGAGCAAGTTTTTTTTCCTCATTACAAGCAAAAAGAACGTTGCTCCGTGGACAGATTTTTATACTTATTTAAAGTGAAAATTAGCTTGAAGTATTTTTTTTGAAGTGTAAAAAGTTTTGTTTTGACTAGAAATGAGACGTATATTCCAAACACACAAAACAAACAGAATATTCACATTATGTTGACTTAATGCAGGTCTATGTTTTTCTCCTCATCTTGTAACAGCGTCGTCACGCCGGCGTCATGCCGAAGTGCTGACAGTTTTATTTCAGTCCGTAACAGAAATCTCCGGCTCGTTTGAGCTTCAGAAATGATTTTGCAAATGTAGCTCGTGTTGACGCTACCGCGCTACGTGATCAATAAAAGAGCTTAACTACTGAGAAGTTACTTGATTCAGAAAACAGCGACGCTGCCACCACGTAAAACATATCAGATTACAAAAGGCAAACATAAAAACACGGATATCAGTCGCTCCAAGCAGCAAAGTAAACACATTTGTGGACTAAATGATGACGGCAGCAGGGGGACGATTAGCCTGAAGAATTATACGAAGAGACGACGACTGGATGACGTCCGTCCGCCGCCACCTTCACAGATATCACAAATATTCAACAGGCAGCGTTTAAATTTTACATTTGTTTGGAAAACCTCTCGCTTATTTTTTTTTTTTTAAATAAAGTCTTTTTGTCTGCGTGCTGCCGTCAGTCAGGGCGAAGGACGTTTTCTCACTGTGGACGCATTTTAAGTTTGTTTTTGGCTTTTGTGCTGCTTCCTGTTTTATTTTGACAAAACCTCCCCTGTGTGTCTTGTGGTTATTTTACTTCCTGTCTCACCTGAACACGTACCTGTGTTCTGTCGTCCTTCTGTTGGACTGAAAGAGAAAATCGTTTGATTTTGGTGGTCAAAGGTCAAAGGTCAGAGTCATTTAGACCTCACTAAAAACTTATTTTCGTACGTAACTTCTGAATTTGGAAAATGAATTATGATGCTGTGTGCGTCTCTGTGCGTGGGCTCAAATTGTCGTACGCTCCGAAGGACGATGCAAATGTGCGCTTACATGCACAAAAACTTGTGTGTGTGTTTGTTGAGATGATGTTGTGCAGCATCTCAAAAAAAAAAGTGCATTTGAAAGTTCAGTTTCTAACAAACGGAGGTGAGACGGACAGAGAAAATGAGGAAAGAGCTCCAAACTAACGTGGCTGCAGGTGTGTCACCTCAAAACACACACACAGCAGAAACCCTCACTCATTGGTTGATCTCAAGTAAACGCTCACTGAGGTTTATATTATATTCATTCGGTCCAAGGTCAGAGGGCTTCTGGGTAATTTGCATATCCGGCGGCTAATACCCAGCTAGCATTCTAGCAGGCATGTGATATATTGACTGTGAATTCTGAATAGTTGATTGTAACCAATAACAGCATTGTGTTTGTGCGGTTTCGGACATATAGATGTGTATCTGCTTTATCAACACGTCCATGACAACCTTTAATGGGCCTCTGATGGACTCTGTATCCATTCACAAATAAGATCGGCTGCTCCGTGTGTGGTGCTTATAATGTATTCATTGCTCAGTGCCAGGCATCATCACATGTGTGCGACCCTTTCCGAAGCCTTTTAGTGTGTGTTGCGTCGGTAAAGAGCTGCATTTCACAGAGTTGAATCATCTGAAAGCGTCGGCTCTCACAGCAGAAGCTTCGCATTGATGGAACAATCTGTGGTTGTGAAATATTGACAGCAATTTTACAAAGAAAATGTTTCTCACTACAGACTGAAGCTGCTCCTGCATTTACACTCCAAACGTCCTGAAGGTCTCCACACTTCTTAACTGTCCAGCTTTAGACCGTATGGACAGTTTCTTCTGCTGGCTTCCCTGCGGAGGGTGAACTGAGGTCGTTTGCCAGAGTTATTCACCTGAACCTAAACCTAAGAGTAGGCTGAAATGGTTTCCTCCGTGTTCACTCCATATGAATTGTTCATCTGTTTTCCTCTAAGAGTTCATTTCCTCACCATTTGCCTGAAGGAGAAAATCTCTTCCAGACTATTGTGGTTATTTTTATAACGCAGCGTCAGTGATGTCTCTGAAGCCTTACATGTACTCACAGAGAGGGCTTTTGAGGAATTTCTCCATCTGTATTTTATTCTGCTTCCTTCTCCACAGTGTTTACTGGACAGCTTTGTTACTAGTTTGATTTTAAATGATAAGATTTATTAAGGGCGGAACGATGACATAGTGGTTAGCTCTGTTTCCCCACAACAAGGAGGTCCTGGGTTCGGTTCCCGGCCTGGGGCCTTTCTGTGTGGAGTCTCCAAAGACATCATGTTTGGGTTCATTGGTGACTCTAAACTGTCCGTAGGTCTGAGTGGTTGTTGGTCTCTGTCTGTCTCTGTGACGGACTGGAGACCTGTCCAGGGTGACCCCGCCCTCCAGAACCCCCCGTGACCCGGAAACAGATAAGAGGAGAAGATAAAGTAGTGAATGAAAATATTTATCATAACGCACAATCCATTCTCATCCTCCATCTCTGATAGTGACGTCTAGAGTCACGTCTCTACATCGGACGCTCCTATTGGCTCAGGTGGGTGATGTCACATAGACAGTATGACATTTTGAGCATTAGAGGCTTCAGAGACGATTTTTTACATTAAGAAAACTTCAGATCAGCTCTAGAACAACCCAAACACATGAGAGGAACACAAAAGTGATGAAAAAACAGAAAACACTCTTAATATTAGCATGAATTTAACTGGTACCTGTGTATTATTACATTGGCTTATCTGCTTTGATAGATAAGGGATGTGAATACTTCTGCCACATCTGCAGGCAGACACACACACAATCATTGGGCTCAAAGGCTCAGAAGACTCGTGCACACATAATACGGCGCCCACCGCTGAGTCCTGGCATATAATCTAAGAACTAACTGCAAATGAAGAAAGAGAGACATCAGGAGCTCAGATTAGATGGAGAGTGAAACAGAGGCCGTCGTGCCTCTCCCTCTCTCCTCGTGTTTATCACCCACTTTTCTTCCAGGTTGTCTGTCATTTTCAGACGTTATTGGTTCTCGCTCTCATTTTCTTTCCCTTTCAAACACACACACATAAACACAGAGAGTTATCACCAGCCTACAGGGAGCCATTACTTCTGTGATCCGAGGCTTTTATATGGCAGCTTCGTCTTAAAAATAGGCATTTACTGCTGCCGCTGATGAATCACGTGTGAGGTTGTTACGTGAGCCCGTTATTCTTTCAATCAGCTGTTATTTGCTGGGTTTCTTGGAAAAAGCAGATAAAAGCCTCCACAATGCACGCTGATGGTGAATTAAGTGTGTCCCGATTTGTGTGTGTAAATTAGCTCGGATTAAAGAGTCTGAGATAAATAAAAAAAAACAAAGAAAACAGGGCAGACATAACAGGAACGGGCAAAAAGACGAGGCATCTGATGGAATTGGAACTAATCTCAAAAACACAAACTGCTGTAGAGCGAGAAAGGACCAGACGGAGTCCGGTCCATCAAACACATCAATCAATCATCAATGCTTTCTCTGCATTTCTTTTTTTTTTTTTAACCAAAAACAGGCAGAAATATTTAAAAGTGACCAATTTTACATTTTAAAGTTGTCAGTTCCTCAGGAGGCGACATTAAAGGCCCTTCTTTACCAAGTTATTTCCTCCAGCGCTTTATTTTGAAGGGTTCACATCCACAGGATGTTATATTTCTGCGTTTTAGATCATATGGATCTTTAAAGATCAGCCAGCAAAGTGAATGTAGCGACATCCATAAACCCCAGTTTATTAACTGTTAATGTGAAGTGCAGTTCTGCAGGTGATTGACGCCTGTCAGACGGTCTGAGGACAAAAATCTAATCAGATAAATATGAAAACAGATTCTCTGTGAGAAGGACTCCGGATATAAAGTGAAGGCAATAAGAGATGTCGTGCTGCAGAAACGACGCCTGAAGCCGATTTCGGATAAATCTGAGTGTGAAAACGTTACCGATGACTCGCCCTTCTAAACGGGACTCAGTTCTTTAACGTGTTATTTCTCTAATCGCGTCGCTCTCTTTTGCTTTTGGAGAAAACTTTCAGACTATTTCAGATTTCCTTTCCTGGAAACATCCAGTTCCATCCAAGTCAGATGATCCCGTCGCCCAATGTTTTCCCGACATCGCTGCTTTTCCTATTTATAGAAAAGTATTCATTCCCTTCCCTCCTCCGTCACTGTCTCATTCCTCTCCTCTTCATCCGGTTCTTCTTATCTCCATTTCTGCGTCTGTCACTGACATCTCTATCTGCCGCAGTCAGAGTTACAAAAAGATTTTAGCAGTCAGGTAATCCATCTATCTTCATCTCTCTCTCCCTCTCCGCGGATGCCGAACGCTGCAATAATGGCTTCGGTGTGAGAGACTGACAGCTCCACACAGCCTGATTCCAAATCACCGTCTTCATCCTGAGAGCAAACGGCTCTTAAAACGTACAAGAACTTTTTGCCGCCGTTATTCTGGCAGGAAGATTTTCCCCTCGAATCCGCTTTCTTTATTCTTCTCCGTTATGAAACTGCCACATCTGACAGATCGCCTAACTGTTCATACGTGATTAAGGAAATTCATTTGCTGCGCCAACTGTTTTCCCAAAGATAATAAAAATCTTTTTAAGAAGCAGCACAAGCGTCTGAACCTGCCGCCATGTTAACGATGAACATGTGGACCTTTAATCTTGTTTTTTTTTTTTTTTTTTAAAGTTTAAATCTTTTGACTCGTCTCATGTTACGGACATCACTGCTGAAAACAAAAGTTTGAAACTGGACAGATTATTCATATACTTCCTGTCCCCGGTGTCGGTGTGCTGTGTCCGGACTGTTCTCGGATAAATAAAGGCAGTGACACGCGGCGACCAGAGTGGAAACTGTCAGTCGGCTGTTTGCTGCTTGTTCTCCGCACCTGAAGACCAAAGCCGAGCACTCGCAGCTACTCTCTGTTAAAACAGCGGCTGTCTGTCACCCTGTCAGTGTTATTATTGCTTTGTGCCATTTGTCACTCCAGCAGTCCTTCCTCGCTGCTTCCCGCCCGCCCACAAATCACAAATGCAATCAAGTCGGCCCCGATAAGGGCCCTTGAATCAACGCCGCAGACCAAAAAAGCAGACGGGGTATTTCACCTCTGTACCCCTCAGCTGCCACTCCACACACACACACACACACACACACACACACACACACAATTAATGCAATACAGAAGTCTATTACTGATGGCAGTTTAAACAAAGCTTGATAGTGTGTGTGTGTGTGTGTGTGTGTGTGTGTGTGCGTTTAAGTACCTGTCACAACAGACTGGTGAGGCATTCTCTGATTAGTACTGATTTGTTTTCAGCCTCTTAAAGAGAAAATATGAGGTAACAGTGACACACACACACACACACACACACACTTAGCAGAGTTCTGGATCTGATTTCTGTAAAATAACCTCAAACCTGAAGAAGCAGGAAAAAGCTTCAGTTTTTTCTGGCTGTCAAAACTAAAAAAAAAAAAAAACAACTTAATTTAATTACATTTTTAAAAAGTGCCTGAGGAAACGAGGAAATACAGACGAGCTGTTCTGAAAACCTTCAACCTGCTGACAGAACAGGAGCACAGACTGGCTCTGGACCTGGCTCTGGACCTGGACCTGGACCTGGACCTGGACTCCGGGTCGGTAAACAGAAGACATGCAGAAGAGCCTTAAACCTTCATTCTATCTAATAACCATCAGGGGGCGACTCCACTGACTGTAGATGAACACATGAACTTCTAAAAAAGACGAAAGTTTGTTATTGGTTGACAATAACATTTGTATATTTGCAGGCCTTTGTGTGTCTTCAGTTGTGTTACTCCAGTTTCTCTTCATTGTTTATCCGTGACGAATTATTTTCTATTTTCTGTCTCAGTCGCCTCCTTTTTCTTTCAGGATCATTAAACCTTCATTAATTCTGCTCCGATACACAAGAAGACCAGACGGAGACCACAATCACTGTTCGAACCACAAACCAACACATTTGTGTTGTCATTGTGTCTGAGGACATAAAACACATCAATGGGCACATCGTCCAAATAAATGTCCAATATGGACTAAAAAAAAAAAAAAAAAAAAGAGAGAGACGACAACAACAGAAAGTATACAAAAGATCCGCAAGTAACACACATCTGAAGGAGTGAAGTGCAGACACACACCCACACACAGTCTAAGAGATGACCAGGTGTGAGGAGGCGGAGGGGGACCAGACAACATTATTCCTTTTGTCAACAACAACAACAACCACCAAGGACGTGTTTGCTGTCCCGGTTTGTCCAATCTGGTTCTGAGCTGTGAGCGTTTTCACGTCTGACATTAATTACAATATTATTTAACAGTTAGGCAGCGATATCTCATTCTAACCTGATCAGATATAAATACGTCATATTTATCAATCTATGGTCGTTCTCTTCAGATTTAAGCATCAAGTGGAGTCACAGACCGGCACACGGTGACATTAATGAGTAAAGTACAACGGAAACTCGTTACTGAAATAGTTCATATGATTAATTAAAGTAAATTTAGCAGCAGGATCAGGAGGGAATAATAGAACAAAGAACAGAAGTCCAACGCCGCCCTCGTTTCAAAACGTGTCCAGAAGAGACGGCTGTCTTTTTTATTCCATCTATAAAAACTTTAAGTCATAAATGTGTGAACGACTCTTTTTTTTTTTTTTGGAGTGACTCTTAGAGAGAGGAGGAATAATAAATCAGTAATAAATGGAGCCGTTTCATTCTATCCGACATCAGATGGTCATAAGTTACATAAATTTGGGGCTTTAAACAGAAACGACCAACACGTCCGCAGCCACAAACTTTTAAGACCACGTGAAAATGTTACGTTAACTTTTCCAACCAGCTTGTCACTAAACAAGAAAAACTGTCTTTGAGTGGTTCTGAGTGTTTTTCTTGTCCTTTCTTTCTTTTTTTTATGGTTTCTGTCGAAGCTCGAGTGTCGCTCATGCATCCATTTGTCGGTCTTTGTTAGTCTCTTTTGTGTCTTTTTCATTTGCATGTCCCTGTGAAGTGACAAAGACTCCGGAGAACGCAGACAAACGAAGACGCTCCAGACTCCAAATCCCCGTTTCCGTCTTCATTTTTCCTTTCAGTCTTCTCAAATGGACGGACTTTCCAAACCTTCTTTTTTGTGTTTGTGGTCCTTATTTTTCGCTCCACTCTCGTCATGAATGAGACATTCTTCTTTTTGTCACTCACATATTTGAGATTTCTTTTTCTTTTTTTTTTTTTTTACTCTTTTTATATCTGCATGTCACATTCAGTGTTTTTTTTTTACAATTTGACGTGTCTGCGCAGACACACACATGAATATGCAATGAACAGAGACACACAAAAACGCCAACGAAGTTAACTTACACAGAGGATTATTTTTTTGTCATTATATTAACACATTTCTCTCAGTCATCCTCTAAACACCCTCTTCATCTCTCTCTCTCTCTCTCTCTCTCACCCTCCCGATAATTTTTCCCGCCTCAGATTGCCGCCATGTTGACGGCAGCTGAAAACATCGACTGCCTTTGATGTTTGATGTTTGCTGCTCATGTGAGTTTGTCTCGCTCAGCCGGAGGTTTGAAGGTAATAAGAGCTATGAGATGTGTGTGTGTGTGTGTGTGTGTGTGTGCACGGCAGTGAGTGTGATGGTAAAAAAACCCAAAAGCCTCTTTTCTTTTGGCGATTTGCAGGTTTGTGAAAGTCTGACGGTGAAATAAATTCACTGCTGTGGCGAGTTTTTTTTTTTCCTCGTTGCTCTGAAATCTCAGCTCGGGGCTCGGCTCAGAAAAATAGAGATGTGCATTTATGAGTGCGAGTCGGTCGAGCTCAGCAGCTGAATATAGCAACATAAAGTAAAGGGGAAAATTACAGTAAACGCTTCTCGTGTTCAACCTTCACCTCTCTGCGTTCTCACATACGTGACCTTCGGTCTGATTTCTGAAGCTAACCTGGAGATTATTTGCTCGGCTAAACGTCTGCAGCCTGCTGCCGGCAGGTTTACCGTGACGATACAGCTGAAACGGTCGAAGGATGGTGACGGCCAACAGTGAAGTGCTCCACCCATCCCATAATATGCCAAGGCTGCGGATTATATCACTGCTGAGCCAATGTAGAGATGAGGACGAGAGAAGAACTTAACAATCCGTCCAGCCCGGTCCAATCAGGCCTCAGCCTCAGATCTACGAGCTGTCAGGTCTATGGACTTTATGACTACCGTGTCTAAGTGGAGATGAGGGGCGGGGTGCCAATCCAATCTTGTCAGATCTACAAGCTGTCAGCGGCGTGGGTTACGCTTCATGACAACTGTATCAGCCACATCGATAATGGAGGTGAGGCGAGGAGGAGGAGGAGGATTATGTGATGACTGATGATGGAGGGACGACAGAAAGGCAGGAAGGACGATCATGAACAAAGATCGGCCTCATTTTTACTGTCCTGCCGCCACGTCGTGATAGTCGTGCCGATCGAGGCTCATGACGGTTTATCGACACAACATGCAGCCGATTCTCTCATTTAGTCGTCCACAGCAGCTGATGGAAGATCATAAAAAATAAAAGTGAGACACAAAGACGAAGACACTGACAGACAATTTGTACTTGTCCTGCTCCATCAGATCTGCGGCTGTCAGGGCGGCCTGCAGTCAATAAGCCGTCTATGATGAGAGCGACTTTATAGGCCGTGAAGCTATCGGCCCTGACAACCACCGCCTGCAACGATGGACGAGACAGATAACTGACATGAGACGGAGCGGCGTGGCGCTCCTGACCGTTCAGTCGTGTCACATCTTCGGGATCAGATCTCAGATCTCGGGGCAGCCGGTTGGAGGCTGATAGATCTCTGTCTCTCCGTCACCTCTGATGTGTCAGAGACAATGACGGGAACAGAGAGACCATAATGATGTATGAGAGCCAAAACTGACAGAGTTAATGGACGATGGACAGAGAGCGAAGGAGGAGGAGGATGAAAGGATGGGCGAAGGATTCATTTATATTAATTAGAGAGAAATGAAGAGACACCTGGAGGTCTGATCTCCTTCCTTCAGACTCCTCAGAGGTTAGAAAACTTTAATGATATCGTGTTTCGCTGATCCTTCATGTCAAACATGCTGAATGACTATAAAACATCTTGAATCTTGATAATCTGATAAAAAATATAACAGATGAACCCGTTAAGGCTCAAATAGAGCTGCAGAATATCCGAATGTTTCGTTTATAAAAATGGTAATGTGATTTTTGTCGGTCGTTCCTTCTCCTCTGGAGAATCTCACCTGCAGGCCAAGCGTTTCTGCAGCACCACAACAACAACAACAACAACAACAACAACATTTTCCCTTTAACCAAGAAACAGCTCCTGATTTTTGGATACATCAGAAGTCATATTTCAATTTTGAGTATTTATCCATTTCTTTTGCAGCCTTTTGCTCGCAGTGTACGATTACGACCACTGACCAATAAAACGCAGCGTGATGGAGTGATTTTTGCAGCAGGAAGACAAAATGAATTCTGGGAACAATTCAATGTCTGCTGGAACAGATCACAACAGTTATCTGCATTCAGCACACAGCAACATAGAAGACTCAGACTCTGACCTGAATCTGCTGAACCGCTGACCAACTAGTTATGGCTCAGGTGAGAGGAGGAAGAGGAGGAAGAGGAGGAAGAGGAGGAAGAGGAGGAGGAGGAGGAGGAGCCAATATTACCATCAGTAGAAATAAAGAGTCAGCTGCTCACACCTTTAACTCTGAACCCTCTGAAGAACAAAGAAACATGAAACTTCGACTTCACCTGAATGTTCATCAATATTTAAAGAAATCAGTGACTGAACTGAGAATCAGTTTTCAAAGGTGAAGTTACAGTCAGTCAGAGATTTGAGGTTTTTATTTCACGTCTCTCTGCTCCAGAGAGAGAGATGAAGGATTTTGGTGAACGTTTGTTTTCAGCTTTTCTAACAGATCTGAGTCTCAGAGGAGACCGTCTACATCAGCACGGTGTAAACCGGAGAGATATCAACAACTTCTTCATCACGCTGGCAGATTTCTCCAGTTTGAAAAAAAAAAACAAACAGGAGCAAATGGCCTCGCTGGCTTTTTAATCATTTGCATAACTATGAATTTTAATGCTGCTTCGGCAAAACAGCTCCTGATAAACACGTCTTGTCAGTCAAATAACAGAACCGAGGAAAGGACACGAAGGTGAACGCAGATAGACGGAACGAGGAAGATGTACTGAAAGTGTGAAACGGAGAGAAAGTGTGTGTGTGTGTGCGTCTGTGTGAGTTAGAAAGTGAGAGAGTGGGCGAGATAGAGAGCGGGAAAGGGCAGAAGTGTGTGAGCGAACGAAATGGATAGACGGACCATCTGATTGCCATTTGGTGCTTGACAGGTGGAGAGAGAGAGCGAGCGAGGTAGAGAGAGATAGAGAGAGAGACCCAGCTGGGTTTGTGTCAGGATCCATCGACGGAGTTATTTCTGTCTGCCGGCTCAGAAGGACGGAGGCAGAGAGGAAGATGGAAGAAGTTTAACATCTTCACCTCCTGATGCAGTTCTAACTGTCAGTAATCTGAATAATGTGGATTTAAACTGCCACCAACAGAAATAAACCCCTTAGGGAGTGGCCGGGGGCGGGGACTGCTTATTTGTGACATCACAGAGTTACAGAAGTCCCCACAGCTTGTTTCAGCCCAGAGGAGTCTCAGCTGCCGCTGGTTTTGTCCAAATAAACCAAGTTAAACATGTTCTTCTGTTCGATCCGGCAGTAATATCAGATTTAAGACGATTTCCTGTCAGACGCCGATAATCAATCAGATGGAAAATCGTTTCATTGAACTCAGATAAAAACAACCCGTCCTGTCTGCCGTCGGTCTTCGGACGCCAAAAGATAAATGTCCTACCGGTGGGGAGGGCGGGGTCCATGGTGGGTTTCTCCCAGGAGTTGACTTGTTCCCAGGTAAATCCATTGGTTCCCAGAGAAACGCTGTAACCGCAGCTGCTGTACGACTCTTCGAACGTACAACCACCTGAAGGGGGAAACAAAGAGACACACACAGTTACAACACAATACAAATCCTCACAGCCCTGCACATCAGAGACCAAAAACCAGAAAGTCAACGATAAATCGAGGGAGAAGTCTGACTTCTTTATATGTGCAGCATAAAGGTTAAAGGTCTGTGAATAAAACAAACAGGAAACAGGAAAGAAAAGGAAAAAAGAAAAGCGTTCATCAATTCTTCATAAATGACAAAAAATCCAACTATTACTGTAACAGACGCAGCTTTCTGCTGTGTCGTCTATAAAAACACTTTTCTGTCCATAATGTGTCTCAGAAGTCTTCCTAATTGAATAATGTAAGTTAAATTAAATCATTTCTGCTGGTTGTTGGTTGTTGTTGGTGAAAGCTGGTGTGTTTTAATCACAAACAATCCTTCAGCCACTTGTTTACAGTGAAGCCAAACAAATTTCAGACTGTCAGAATTAATTGTGTTTCACATTTTAAAGGATTTTTGGGAATGAAATGATAAAAGGATTAAAAATATGACTCTGTTAATGGAATAAAATCTGTTATTCAGCACAGTTAGCGATGAAAGGCTTCACCCGGCTCTCGTCTTTAATCACTTCAGTACGACTTCCCTGTTTTGAAAAATGGAGCTTTGGTGTTGTTAACAATATTCTACTAATTAAGTTATCAGCATGAACTGAAAGAGCCAGAAAGAGACAGACTCTGTCAACGTCCATCAGAGGACGGCGCTGAAGGCCGAGAGAGCATGGCTTTACATGGGAGAGCGAGGAGGAGAGAGCCCAGTGTGTCAACATGATTAAGTCACCGTCTCATCGTTATTTCATGGCCCAGCTAAGACACATTTTCCACTGCATTAGCCTTCTCTGCTGGCCTAGAGCGCCACACACACACACACACACACACACATTAGACATATGCTTTGACACACAACCATTTTAATTTGTTTTGAAGAGTCTGAAAAAGGGGAATGTCGTGTCTTTTATTCATGGAATCACTTCAAGTCTGTTTTCTTTCTCTCTCTCGGTGCTGTGATGCTCCGACGCCACGTTCGTCCGTTTGGAACTCCTCAAAACAGCGAAAGACAAACTTCTTGTCTTCCTTGTTTGGAGATAAAAATCAAAAGTGGAGCCAGACGATGAGGTGAAGCTCCACTTCAGCCTTCACGTCCGAACTTCAAATTTCTACATGAGATTATCAAAAGTGTCCAGACTGGACCATGAAGCCAAAACCTGCAGGTCCTCCACAGTCCACTAGAGTCTGGATCCAGTTAGTCGGTCCTTATGGACTTCCATGTTTAAATGTCCAACTCCAGCAGAAATCAACATGTTTACAGTCCGGAACAAAAACTGTCATGATCTCTTCTTATCAAGTCTATCCTCATTAGGTGGTCCAGTCTGTCAGTCACACAGTAGCCCCGCCCCCTAACCCCTCCCCTCCTTCCTCTAAATGGAGCTTCATTTAAAAAATGAACATCATGTTCTATTGAAGACTGTAAACTAGAGACTGAGACCATAAACTGATCAGGAAAACGTTTACTGAGGAGGAGGAGGGACATTTTCCCATAGACTTCAATATAAGGGAGGAGGGACATTTTCCCATAGACTTCAGTAGAGGTTCAGAGTTCTGTGTCACTGATGAAAATCTCTCTAAATTAATCAGGACTGAGATAATTAGCCTTCATCAGCCCCTCGTTGTTCATTATAACAGGACGGAGGGAGCATCAATATTCAATATCACATCTTCAATTTTAAGACCACTACCAGGAGGATGGGGGGGGCTCCCTTTGGTAGGCAATGTGTGTGTCTGTGTGTGTCTGTGTGTGTCACTGCTTCTAATCTAGTTGTGAAACCAGAACAACTCCTCCCCTCCACATCATCTCATTGACACAAACACGCAAAAATAAAGTAATGAAAACTGGTTTGTGTGTCTGTGTGTGTTGGTATGGACATGTATGTGATCATGTATGCATATATATGTGTGTGTGTGTGTGTGCATGAATAGCTGTAGGGGTTGTGTGTATATGTTAGTGTGCGTGTGTGTGTGTTAATGTGACACCAAAACAAGCACACTGCCTTCATCTCTGCTAATTAACCTTCCTGTAACCAAAATGATAAAATATTGATATGTCAGCTAGAACACGCCTCCACACACCCACACACACACACACACACACACACACACACACTCTGTTTGATCTTTATCTAAATGACATCATCAACATTCCTTCTTCTTGTCGTTCACATTCAGCAGCATTTTTTGTGTGTCTGTGTGTTGCGTCGTCCGCTGTTGTTGTTTGTATTGTCTGTTGTCAAAAACCATGTACGCATTCAGCTGTCACCTGCTGTGACACATCACAATGTAAATCAGAAGGTGTGAACGACAACACAACACAACACAACACATCAGCCAGTGGAAACAAAAACAGACCTTCAGTGTTTATATCTAATTATTAGTATGAGTAAGGTTCGTACACACACACACACGCTCTGACCTTTGACCTTCAGACAGTCAGCGTTTCAGGAAGGACTGATTTAGAGACACAAACTGTTTCAGTCCAAAAACTCAACAATTAAATAAAACTCAGACCAAAGATTCCAAAAACCAGACCAGAACAGACCGGACCAGGACCAAACCGGTCTTAACCGGTTTAATCCGGTCTGGTCTGGTCTGATCCAGTTCTGCTCGTGCCGATCATAAAGAAATTTAAATCCAACGATGGTTTTGAACTCAGAGTTTGTCAGTTCGTCTCAGAGAGCTTTGATCGGCTGCTCTGAACCTTCCACTTTGTTTTCGGGGCCAAATGAACGAACACAGATGAATTTTAGCGGTGACGATGAAACGTTTCTGCTCCGTCACATTTTAATCCCGATGAAGTCCAAATTTTTCTCCCTGTTTGAAGTGGAGCAGCAGTTATTGTCAATAAATTAACCGTCAGAGAAATGATTATTACCTCCCTTTGTTGTTGTGGCTACAGTGGAGGTGTAAATACTTTTTCTGTCAAATAAAGCCTTTTCCCTGCAGATTAAGCAGCACAATTCTTTTTCACGGCCTGAGATGTTGATGGTTTTTGTGTTTTTGTGCGTCCTTGGTGGGAAAATCAGGTGTTTCAATGCAAACAGCAGAGAAATTAAGCAGTTTGTCTTCATATTCATTCTGAGTGATTTCAATTAATGTCCTTTTTAATCCTCCCTAACAGGTAACCTTTTGTGTGTGTGTGTGTGTGTGTGTGTGTGTGTGTGTGTGTGTGTATGTGTTACACACAACCTTCTCCAGTGTATAAACTGATGGCCTACAATAATGTGATAGCATGTTTAAGGGTAGAAACCAGATTCGGAGGAGATGGTGGATCTGAATTCCTCAGTTCTCTATCCTGATTGGGTGGTCCAGTCTGTCAGTCACACAGTAGCCCCGCCCCCTAACCCCTCCCCTCCTTCCTCTAAATGGAGCATCATTTAAAAAATGAACATCATGTTGTGTTGAAGACTGTAAACTAGAGACTGAGACCATAAACTCATCAGAGAGGAGGAGGAGGGACATTTTCCCATAGACTTCAATATAAGGGAGGAGGGACATTTTCCCATAGACTTCAATATAAAGGAGGAGGAGGGACATTTTCCCATAGACTTCAATATAAAGGAGGAGGAGGGACATTTTCCCATAGACTTCAACACAATCTGACTTCTTTGAAGACCTGATGGTCAGTAGATTAGACCATTACCTTTGGCTTCACTATTCAGATCCAGAGTCCAGGTCTGATCTGAATTTTTCTGGATTTCTATCAGAATCAGAATCAGCGAGGAGTCGACTGAAACTCCAGATTGATTGATCCACAGACCAACTTTGTCAGTCCAGATTCATCTAAACTGGCGTGACGACATCATCATCATCTTCATCATCATCATCATCCTCATCTTCACCATCATCATCGCCATCCTCATCATCATCCTCATCTTCATCATCATCTTCATCACCATCACCATCATATTCAACCTCATCTTCATCATTATCATCCTCATCCTCATCTTCATATTCATCCTCATCCTCATCCTCATCCCCATCCTCATCATAATCATCCTCATTTTCATCTTCATCATCATCATCATCACCATCATCATCCTCATCCTCATCTTCATCTTCATCACCATCATCATCATCACCACCATCATCATCCTCATCCTCACCATAATCATCCTCATCATCATCATCATCATCTTCATCACCATCATCATCCTCATCATCACCATCATCATCTTCATCATCATCTTCATCATCCTCATCCTCACCATAATCATCCTCATCATCATCATCATCATCCTCATCATCTTCATCACCATCATCATCCTCATCATCATCATCCTCATCATCTTCATCATCACCATCATCATCCTCATCATCACCATCATCATCTTCATCATCATCTTCATCATCCTCATCTTCATCATCATCATCATCATCATCATCTTCATCACCATCATCATCATCATCACCATCCTCATCATCCTCATCTTCATCATCATCATCATCATCATCATCTTCATCACCATCATCATCATCATCACCATCCTCATCATCTTCATCACCATCCTCATCATCATCATCACCATCATCATCATCATCATCTTCATCATCCCCATCTTCATCCTCATCATCTTCATCACCATCATCATCCTCACCATAATCATCCTCATCATCATCATCATCATCCTCATCCTCATCATCTTCATCACCATCATCCTCATCACCATCCTCATCTTCATCTTCATCATCATCACCATCATCATCCTCATCCTCATCCTCATCATAATCATCCTCATCATCATCATCATCCTCATCATCTTCATCACCATCATCATCCTCATCATCATCATCTTCATCATCATCCTCATCACCATCATCATCTTCATCACCATCATCATCCTCATCATCATCATCTTCATCATCATCTTCATCATCATCCTAATCATCCTCATCACCATCATCATCCTCATCATCATCATCTTCATCATCATCCTCATCATCCTCATCACCATCATCATCATCATCCTCATCATCTTCATCATCCTCATCTTCATCATCCTCATCTTCATCCTCCTGTTCCCTCCTCCATCTGATGTTTTGTTTTCTTCCCTGCTGGCTGTGCAGACACAAACTAAAACCTCGTATTCGGTCTGAATCACCGCAGCAGCTGCAGGTGATCTCAGATTTATTTCATCGAGGTCGCACTCTGACTTTTGTATTTTAATAAAATTTACATAACCTGTTTATTTTAATGGAGTTGTGTTGTTATACAAATATAGTATAAACGGCACATTAAGCTGATTTCTTGTGTTGTGTCACAGTATCACTTCACCGACTGTGAATATTCCGGCCCGATAAGTTAATCGGTTATTCATCCGGAGCGGATTCTTCTGCCTGAGCTCACATCGGGTCCATTTAGACACAAATTCAGACGATACAGATCACACATAGTCAGCATCACAATAATTCACACAAACGCACACAAGAGCAGCACAAACATGGCTCTTTGGCCTGTGAGCGACTGCTAACACACAAATAAACACATCCTGCCATGATAAACCTTATTTAAGCTGAGTCCCCTGCCTTTCTCATGTTCAGACCCCCCCGGAGGCACCCACAGCAGCCATTAGAGCCTTTCATGTCAGCCAAAGCTAACGCAGTACGACAGAACCCACGGAGTCACAAACCGAGGGGGGGGGCAGCCCGAGGCGGCTGGCTCTAAAGAGTCTGTTTACTGCTCACTTAGATAACATCTACTGATCCTGAATCTGACTGTGAGTTCAAGAGTGTGTGTGTGTCTGTGTGTGTCTGTGTGGGAGCAAACTGAAGACATGTTGCCGTGTTTTCATGTGTGAATGTGAGTTTGATATCGGAGGTGGGAGGCGGCGAAGTACGATCACAGAAGTAAGAAGAGGATGAGTGACGACTGCAACATGAACTGCATCTATCTGAGTTAGTACACACATCAGAACAAGCCTGTTCAGAGTGATCCAGAGTGATCCAGAGTGATCCAGAGTGATCCAGAGTGAGCCAGAATGATCCAGAATGATTCAGAGTGATCCAGAGTGATTCAGAAGGATTCAAAATGATTCAGAATGATCCAGAATGATCCAGAGTGATCCAGAGTGATCCAGAATGATTCAGAGTGATCCAGAGTGATCCAGAATGATCCAGAATGATTCAGAGTGATCCAGAGTGATCCAGAATGATCCAGAGTGATTCAGAGTGATCCAGAATGATCCAGAGTGATCCAGAGTGATCCAGAATGATCCAGAATGATCCAGAGTGATCCAGAATGATCCAGAATGATTCAGAGTGATTCAGAAGGATTCAAAATGATTCAGAATGATTCAGAATGATCCAGAGTGATCCAGAATGATCCAGAGTGATTCAGAGTGATTCAGAAGGATTCAAAATGATTCAGAATGATCCAGAATGATCCAGAATGATCCAGAATGATTCAGAATGATCCAGAATGATCCAGAATGATTCAGAGTGATTCCGAAGGATTCAGGAGGATTCAGAAGGATTCAGAATGATTAAAAAAAAAATTCAGAATGATTTCATATCATTATATAGATACACAGTTTTTTTGAGGCTGATAGCTGCAATGCTGACATCAGAGTTATTCATCCATCCATCCATCTTCTACCAAGCCAATCCCAGCTCACTCTGTGAGGGCGGGGTCACCCTGGACAGGTCTGCAGTCCATCACAGAGACAGACAGACCTACGGACAGTTTAGAGTCACCAATGAACCCAAACATGATGTCTTTGGAGACTCCACACAGAAAGGCCCCAGGCCGGGAATCAAACCTAGGACCTCCTTGTTGTGGGGAAACAGAGATGAACACTGTGACACCGTGCTGCCCATCAGAGTTATTTCAGGAAGTAAATGATTATATGTCCTGCGTGTGTTTGTGTTTTTAAGTCAGAATGACTAAAAGTGTGTTAACACAGGTGTAACTGTGTGTGTGCGTGTGTGTTCCTTTCGTGTCTCGTTGTTAACTCATATTAAATCCACTGTCAGCTAACATGGAGAGATCCTTAAATATTCCCATTAGGCCGTTTAAAACCATACGTCAACATATGCCATCTGCTTCACACACACACAACACACCCTGAGGCAAACTAAACACACTGGCTAAATACTAAATGCCATTACTGCCACCCCAATAAGCCTGGATAATAAGAGAAAGCAGATGGAGGTTTGCTAGTATAACACACAATGTGTGTAGGCGAAGCAGCCAAAAAGTGCGATAAAGTGTGTGTGTCAGGTGAAGTCGGTTCGTTTCTTTGATTTAAAACACAAAAAAAAAAAAGCCAAATTATGAGGGGAGAGGTTTCAGAGCGTATGTCTGGAGGGACCGAATGTTTAATCAAGAAATAGATTCATATAAAAGATTTTAATGAAACTGGCAGCGACGCCAGAGGGGCTTTGGAGGTTGTACATCCAAAGTAGAAGCCGTGTTTGAGACAAACACGCGTCAACACAGACTGAGGAAAGAGGCAATTTGCTAAATTAATTCAATATTCATTAAAAATAATCTTTGTGTTGTACATCTTCCAAGATCAGAGAGTGAGAGATGTTCGTGTGTCGTGAAAGCTTTTTCCTGTTTCCATGAAAGCATCAGGGCAGCGAACGCACCGCAAACAAGTCTGGATCTGAACAAAAAGCAGAGAAGGAAAGATGGAGCAGCCGAGGACGGCAAGATGTGTCGCTGCTGGTTTCAAAATAAGACACTTCTGTAAGGCCAGCACAGAGTCTGGATCCAGACCACCAGAGTCTGGATCCAGACCACCAGAGTTTGGATCCAGCACTGGGTCAGTCCAGACCACCAGAGTCTGGATCCAGACCACCAGAGTCTGGATCCAGCACTGAGTCAGTCCAGACCACCAGAGTCTGGATCCAGACCACCGGAGTCTGGATCCAGTACTGAGACAGTCCAGACCACCAGAGTCTGGATCCAGCACTGGGTCGGTCCAGACCACCAGAGTCTGGATCCAGACCACCAGAGTTTGGATCCAGACCACCAGAGTTTGGATCCAGCACTGAGACAGTCCAGACCACCGGAGTCTGGATCCAGTACTGAGACAGTCCAGACCACCAGAGTCTGGATCCAGCACTGAGACAGTCCAGACCACCAGAGTCTGGATCCAGCACTGGGTCGGTCCAGACCACCAGAGTCTGGATCCAGACCACCAGAGTTTGGATCCAGACCACCAGAGTTTGGATCCAGCACTGAGACAGTCCAGACCACCGGAGTCTGGATCCAGTACTGAGACAGTCCAGACCACCAGAGTCTGGATCCAGCACTGAGACAGTCCAGACCACCAGAGTCTGGATCCAGCATTGGGTCAGTCCAGACCACCAGAGTCCAGCAGTGAGTCCGTCCCATAGACTCCCATGTCTAATGTCCAACCTGTTTCCAGTCTGGACCTGAAACTGTTCTGGTCTCTGGAGATCAGATCTCTTTCATGGTGACTCAGCTGTTTCCTGTTTATTAAGGTCAAAGTGATGGAGGATTGGGGGCGTGGCCTCTTTGACTGACAGGTGGGATCAGTGTAGAACGGCCTGAAAATCAGACAGTGATGGAGTGACCAAACAAACGAGTGAACGAAAGGATTAACAGGTATAACCTTTAGCTCAACACCGACACACACACACACACACACACACACACACACACACACACACACACACACACACACACACTTCAAGCTTCCTGACCACAAACCCAAACATGATTGGAAAACACAACGTCTGCACACGTGTTTGCACTGAACTGAAACAACTGGATTGGATTGAGAGGGGACTTCAAAGAGAAAGTAGGAGAGCGCAAAACACAGGAGACAAACACACACACACAACACACAAACACACTCATATGGAAACACACAAACGCACTCTTGTCACCTGCACTCGTGTCCTGAGGTTGAAGTGACTGGCTGCAGCGAAATGTTGCAGTATATTGGAGAAGAAGTTGACAAAGCAGACAGACACTGACACTGACACACACACACACACACACACACACACACACACACACACAGCTGATTTGATTTATGTGCCCCTTCGAGCTGCTGTAAGTGTGTGTAGCTGCACACACTCTGAAATCCAGTTAGTTCAGCTTGACCTTGGACCCTTCAGCTGGTCCAGGAGCTGAACTCTGATCCGGTCTTGAACCAGACCATAGAGCGAGCCGCCATTTCATGAAACGTATGACGTAAAAATCCTGCAGCTGCTGCAGCCTCCGTACTGCTGATGATATTAAAATGAGGACATGGGATGGAAGTTTTCCTTTTACTGCCATTAAATTGAGTTTTTCCACCTTCGAACGTCGTCAGAGGTCGTCCAGTTTAACATCAAATAATAAAATCCAAAACCAAACTTCTATCATTCTTCTAAAATCCTCAATTTGACCTCCAGCTATTATTAATTATCAGCCATAATGAAAAGAAACTGACGAAAATGGAAGCAGATCTTTTCTTAAGTCCTGAATCCTGAATCCTCCGTTACAGACGACAGTGAACTAAACACGGAGTCATCAGTTTGGTGTGAACGCCGACACACACTGACACACAGTGACACACACCAACACACACAGACACGCAGCCGTTGGTTTTGTTGAACATGCCTATATATTCCTTAGCTCTCATCTTTTGTTTTGTCAAGTCTCTGTCGTTCAGTCTGATTTAAATCAAAAGACAAAACTGTTAAAAAATAAATAAATTCTGCCATTAACAAACATTCAGACAGACAGATTCTGAAACAGCACCTCACAGATATGACTGCTGTTTATACTGAGCCATTATAATTATTATGATCAGCCAGTCACCATCATCATCCTCATTGCTTGGCAGTTAGGGGTGCAGTGTGTCCATGAAAGACCAGGAGACAGACGTCCAGTTCAGTGAAGGTCACAGAAAGATCAGAGTTTTTGTTAGAGCGACCGTCCTGGTCTGTGGTCCCTGATGGTGGATCAGTCAGATCAGGGACTGACAAACAGTCCTCACACCAAAGAGGCCCACCGTACCGACGATCCCCGGATACCGTTTCAGTGACATGAGTAAACATTAATGGTCCATACTGGTCCTGAAGCCCAGAGTCCAAACTACCCTGCTGGAACCAGATCTGCCCTGAACTGTAAGTGGCTTTAAAAAGAAGTTCAAAACTTAATTAAATCATTTAACTAGAAAGTTTAATGAGACATTATCTGTTTTATAATCTGAGTTTTATGCTTTTTGCTCATTATACTTTTATGCTTCTTTTATTTCTCTTCAGCACAGTGAATGACCTCAGTGTATGCTAATGTGCTTCCCTAATAAAGCTGCCGGTTCTTTATTAGTTTGGGGTTAATAATGGGGCTGTAAGCTCAGCTGATCAATGAGCATTTATAATTCAGGGTTGTTACATATAGAGATGGAGGCGGCCATGTTTTACTTTGAAAGGACAACCAGTCAGGGCTGTAAACTGCAGCTGTTAGTAAGTGCATTCATCACACACACAACATGAGCGTGTCTACACATCAGTGTTATGGAGCAGCGCCGCGGCGGCCATGTTTAAAAGGCACTGGAGTGGATCAATCAAACTATGAGCCGTTCCCGACCTCTGACCTCTGACCTCAACATGTCAGCTGCAGATCTATTAAACTGAACATGTCTGACTTCCTGTTTGGTCCCTCTGAGTGACTCTTACTCAGATCCAGAGAGAGTGACCGAACAGGAAGTCAGTACGTTCGTGTTCAGTTCAGGTAACTCTGGACATTTTCATGCCGGCAGGAAAAGATCTGACAACTAAACTGGAGGAAGAGAAGGAAGAGGAAGATGGACAAAAAAGCAAAGGAAGAAGACGAAGAAGAAGGAGGAGAAAGCTTTCTGTTTTTGTGTTCCAGTGTGGGAGGAAAGTGTTGGGGTCTTTTTAAAAAGTGTGGATGTAGCGTTAGCCCCGAGATGATCAAGACGGTGAGAGAGAGAGAGAGAGTGTGTGTGTGTGTATGTTGTTGTGTTCCAAAGCATATGTGTGCACAGACACACATGGGAATAAGTGCAAGTTGTGCTTATTTATCACCCACTGAATTCCCAGAGCTGAAGAAGAAGAACATGTTTACTGCCAAGAGGAACTCTCCTCACACACACACACACACAGTTTGGTTTTGTGTGTGTGTGTGTGTGTGTGTGTGTGTGTGTGTGTGATGAACACACACTCTTGTCGAGTGTGTGTTGAGCTGCAGGAGGTCGACTCTGCTGCAGATCATCATCCTGCTCGGACGGATTTTTACGAGTTGCTGGAGGAAACTTTTGTTACTTCAGGAGAGAAAAGGGATTTTATGGAAATTTTGACGGAGGGAAACAAAAGAGAGCTGAGCTACTCAGATCTAATACACTTATCTGATGTTAGAGACATCTGTATTAATATAGAACATGGAGGACATTTAGACTTAAAATCTTATTTTCGGGTTTTAAAGGACGTAACATTCCTGACGCTGGGCGTTTGTGGGCGGTCTCAGTAAAACTCCTGACCCGTCGACGTCCCCTGTGAAGGACAGGGTCGGCTTTCAAGTTCAAAATGAAGACCAGACTTTGGTTCCAGACTTGGAGACGTTTAACTGGATTCAAGTCAGTGAACTTCGGACCAAAGACCAGAACTTTGATGAGGATTTGACAAATCTGGAGCATCGGTGGCAACAATCCACGTGGAGAGGTGCTAAAGGTTTCTACTGATGGAGCTTCATTTAACTTTAAAACAACAAACGAATCCACACAGAAAGACACAAACAGGATGATGGTAGACTCACACACTGTACATGCTCCGCCAACACGCAGCACAGATGCTCCACATAATTTCCCCTGCAGCCGGTTTAATCCAGTTAATATTCATAACGGGGACGTGTAGGTTGGAGTGGCCCTTCACTCTGCACCTCCAGCAGCTTAATACTTCATTTAAATTAGGTTCAGCTGGAAAAGCTGCTCTCAGCGACACAACAAAACATTTGGCCTCGTCTCCAGAAACTGAACCTGACCGACATTAAAGTCGACCTGCAGCTCCATCAGAGCGGATCTGAAACAGATCGAAGGCCAAATCCTCCAAATGCTGCTTCTGCATGACACCGTTTATATTTACAGCTTTTTACATGAAATACTCAGAAACAGTTTCTGGTTTTTATGACAAACTAAAACATTCAATCGTGTTATATTTTAGTTATGTGATTTATAATAAAAGTAAAGTTGCACTGAGAATTTGTTTTAGAGAAACTTGAGACCATTTAAAGGATTATAGGAACACAACTTCAGAAAACTATAAAGTCTTTGTAAATGTCAAACAGGAAAAAAATGGTGCAATCTGTAAAAATCGATTTGGCTTCATAAACTATAGAACAATAAATAAAACTCAAAGTTTATAATCTCATTCACATTCACTCAAAATCTTTATGAATGTCACATTTAGGGGTAAACTGATTCTTCTGAAATCACTGAAAGAGTTTTCCAATTTGTCTTTTTTTGACTTGTGCGTTTATGTTTAAATTACAAAGAAAACATTTCAGATACATTTTTCCTTTTACTGTCTGTTCACTCCTTTTCCCATGAGGTGTTAAAAACAGTTCTGATCGACCTCCCTGTCGAACTTCAGATCGTCCAATTTTCAGATCCTCATCCAAATAGAACTGAAGACCTTCTTCTTTGGTAACTTTAAAAACAGATTCTTCTCATTATTCTGAACATAATCATGACTTTAATTTCTCTCATACGTTTAATGTGTTTAAACTCGTCTTTTATTGTGTTGTTTTTTGGTTATTTGATGTTTATTGGCTCATCTAATACGTTTTTAACGACTAGTCCAAACAAAGAGGAGGATTGTACATTTCCTTCCTATCGACACCATTTATTGACATATTTAACTGTCGTATTATAACTCGCTACAATAAACCGAATCCTATCTGTTATTTTAATCAGCGTATATTTGCACTTTCAACTTTTCTCGTTTTCAGAATTTGGGGGTCGAAGCTGCTTTACGCAAATCAAACATCTGCATTCTCCTTTTCTGCCTTCAGTGCTTCGCAGAAGTTGTTGCTTTTTTATGGCATTGTGTTTTGTTTTGTTTTTAACATGCTGTGACGTCTCACCTTGACTGCACAGCAGGATGTGTAACGAACCAACAACCGAAACGACCAGTAAAGTGTTGATGAACGCACTTTTTCTTCTTCTTTGGATTATTGACGGTCCGATCTCAGTTTAACTGGTTTAATCCTGATCTGTCCACAATAACAGACGGGCTCCGCACATGGACATTGAAACACATCTCTGAATTATTGGCCGCCACAGTCTCCCTCATACACACACAAACACAGACACACTCGTATTGATTATCTATCTCAGTCTCTGAGTCAACCAAAATAGTTAAGGCCAAAATTTATCCTTTCTCCGTCAGAGACGAAGATGAATTACCAGCAGGGACTTTATAGGTGGAGAGGGCCAAACTTTGTGTGTCTGTGTGAGTGTTTGTGCGCTTGTAAATGCTGCAAGGTGAGGACCAACTACTTTCCCATCAGAGAGAGGACATTGCACGTCATCATGACTTTCTGACACCTTTTTCAGACTTTAAAGACTTTTGAAGAATAAATCACTCGTGCTTTTGTTGTGTTAATGCACTTCTGTGTGTGCGTGTGTGTTGATTTGCTTGAACGTCATTCTTGTGTATGCATGTTTTCTTTGTGTGAGTCTGTACCACCTGGGGTCACATGAAACCAGGTCAGGCTTTCGCCCCAACTGGAGTACAAGGACGGGCATACCCAAGGGCTCAGTGTGTGTGTGTGTGTGTGTGTGTGTGTGTGTGTTTGTGTGTATTTATAGCTTTGGACAGGTGCATAACCCTCCAACACACATCCACCCCGTCTTTCATCATTGTCCTGATTTTCTCTGTGTGTCTGTGTCCTCCCCAGAGGTTGCCGTTGGCCTATTTCAGACAGATAATGTAAAAGTCTAATATATTTTTACCCCTGTGTGACTCCAGCTGACCTGTCAGTGACCTCCAGCGGATCGGCCTCCACCTAAAGGCTCCGTCCGCTCAAATCCAAATTCTCCAAAGAGACAGAAACCCCGGACGGAGTCTGGGGAGGTCAGATCTGTCAGGCTTCTTGCTTTTTTTTTTTTTCTTCTTTACACATAAAAACACGTTTTCTCGCCTGCATAAAACATTTACATCTACAGTGATGTGATAAAGTGAAAGATAAAGATCCTGAAGATCTGAGACCAGTTAGGTCAAGGTACAAAACAGTATGGACCATCCATCGCCTCCTCCAAATACGCTTTCTAAAAGCCAAGATGGCTGACGGACACACAATAAACCAGAGGCTTCTCTCCCAGACTGATATGTGACGTCACGGCGGGTCGACTCCTGAGCAGCTTTAGAGTGAAAGAACACATGTCTGGGACTTTGATTTTCTCTGATGCAGAGATCTAAAGTCAGCTGGAAGAAATACGAGACAAAACGGAACCATAATATTGACAAGCCTGTGTGTGTGTTCTCATCTGTAATGCAGGCCAGAGTCCAGAATGAAGACGGTGATTAATGAGCCTGCAGGCTGAGAGGTCTGTGTGTGACCGGACTCGTTAGTTGAAGCGTTTAAACGCATCATTTCCTCTTTCTGGACTGAGTAACAAATGGGCAGTGATTGAAGGGAGCTGTGGGTAAAATGAAATGGAAAGCCGGTCTGCCTTTGAAAGTGTTTTCCTGAGGTACAGCTACTTTAACTGGTGTGTGTGTGTGTGTGTGTGTGTGTGTGTGTGTGTGTGTGTGTGTGCGTGTGTGCGTGTGTGCGTGTGTGTGTGTGTGTTAGCAGGGGGTGGACCAAAATGACTGACAGCTGGGCTGGACCGGGGTAGTCGGGTGAAACGGAGCTTTAACACAGTCCAGTAGACACAACCTACACACACACACACACACACACATAACAGACACACACAAACACTCACAACAGGCTCTAAACACATGAGCTCAGAATCACTTTCTCACCCACACACACACACAACAGGGACCTCTCCTCACCTCAACTTGTCTCCCTCTGACAGCTTCCAACAGTGGTCGAGACACACACACACACACACACACACACACACACACACACACACACACACACACACACACAACATTGAACTCTTGACAGATACATCCTCCCACTCCCCTCCCTGTCACACTGCTGGCTGCCTCACTACCTATGCATGGACACACACAGACACACACACACTCCTGGTCAGGTCAGCGGTTTGTGTTACAGAAACGCCTCAACTTGTAAAATGGAGCCACTTTCACTCGTCTCCTGCCTCACTCTCTCGCTCTCTGAGAACTCACTTCATTCTCACAAATTCAACAGTTTCTTCAGCTGTTCTTCGTCGTACCCTGAAGCCTTCAGCTATGAATGATCAGCAGCTGTCTAGTTCTGTCAAAGCTTCAGGTTGTCGTCATTTAAATTCTTTTTTTTTTTGACAGAAAACACCTCCATCACAGATCAGATCCAGATCATAAATCTGTCATATTCCAGGTGTGACGTCACGACGACGTCGTCGTCGTCAGGTCCGTCTGTTGCTGCTAGAAACTAATCAGGGATGAAAAACAGGCGACTCCGAATATCTCCCAGGAAGTTTGTTGGCTGTAATATCTTGACTTGTTTGATTAATTATGTCCATAGATATTTTTATGCCCATTGAACTGAACGCAGAGTTAAAGTTTGTTTCAATTGTTAACTGTCGTCCTCTGAGGTTAGAAACCATGAAGACACGTTCATTCGGATCGCAGAACGTCCAAACGTCTCCGTCACACTTTCAGATTCAATCTGAGCCAGCGCCGTCTCCTTTCAAAAAACTGATGTGGACGATATTCTGCTCCTTCTTTTTGGAACGACAAAATAAAAAGACACGTTTCAATCAACTGCAGACACGTCAAATGGAAAAAAATCACAGAGCGTGAACTTCTCTGTTGACAACAAGTGACCCTGTGGGATTTAAAGCTCCCAAAAAAAGCCTGAAAATCTTCTGAAAAGTCGCCTCTTTGAGTTTAAGAGATACAAAAAGCTTTTCAGATGTATGTACGCACACACACACACACACACACACACACACACACAAACCTTTTCATCATTCAGCCTGAAAATTGACTGATGATCATCAATTAACTAATTAAGATGACTAACTAATACTAATTTGTACTTGATTGATGAAAATGAGGCTTTACATTTTTTTTTATTTTAGGGAATAGCCTGACTCACTCTGCTTCTAATACACACTCATGGACACACAAAGATACACACGTCTTCACAAACGTACAAACACACACTTCCAATTTTAGAGCCTTGAGGTCACTGATTTGGAATAATGACGAGGTTTAGTGCATACAGGAGTTATTGTCTGTGTGTGTCTGTGCGTCTCTGTGTGTGTCTCTTTGTGTGTCAGGAGGTTTCTAGCCTCATTAACTAATCACTTCCTGAGGCTACGAGCTAACGTGGCTTCTCTGACAGCTGCTCTCACAGTCATTAGCTGCTTGGCATCCAACCATGCTAACATGCTAACAACATGGTGTCGATGGCGTTCTCCCGCTCCTTCAGCTCCTTCACGTCACGAACGCTCTCTGAGGTCCAGCTGTGACTTTGTGTAGCTTTAGCATCAGCTGTTTTTGTAGCATCGTGCTAAAACACTTTATGAACTCAAATAAATCAATTAACAGAATAATTTATCATAAATCAGAATTTAAAACCGTCCGTTACGGACCAGACCAGATCCCGAACAGACCAGATCCTGAACAGACCAGATCCCTGAATAGACCAGATCCCTGAACAGACCAGATCCTGAACAGACCAGATCCCTGAACAGACCAGATCCCTGAACAGACCAGATCCTGAACAGACCAGATCCTGAACAGACCAGATCCCTGAACAGACCAGATCCTGAACAGACCAGATCCTGAACAGACCAGATCCTGAACAGACCAGATCCCTGAACAGACCAGATCCTGAACAGACCAGAAACCTGAACAGACCAGATTCCTGAACAGACCAGAAACCTGAACAGACCAGAAATCCGAACAGACCAGATCCTGAACAGACCAGAAACCTGAACAGACCAGATCCTGAACAGACCAGAATCCTGAACAGACCAGAAACCTGAACAGACCAGAAACCTGAACAGACCAGATCCCTGAACAGACCAGAAACCTGAACAGACCAAATCCTGAACCTTATTAAATTATCTAGACCTGATCAGCAGAGAGAAAACAACCATCAGACCTAAAGCTCATTCAGACATCAGTTCATCTGAAGTTCATGTGTCTGTTCTGAGGGAGGAACCAACACAGGAACATGGAGAACAAGCAGAGTCCACACAGAAAGGCCTCAGACCTGGGGGGTCAAATCCAGAACCAGTACTAACCTGATCCGGTCCGGCTCAGACAGAGAAGACTCAGGAAACCCAGAAGTGGAGTCCAGTTCAAACAAAAGGACACGGGGCCTACAGAGAACAGGTTGGACATGGGACTGCTGCAGGGGCAGGTGTGGGGGCGGGGCTCAGGTGAGTGAGGACAAGCTGCAGGAAAACACCAGGAACAGGAAATGGAAGGCGATTTCACAATAAAACAGGAAACACTGACAATGAAACTAGATCTCCAACTTTACAGATGTTACAGATCCAGTTTCCCACAATGCTTCACTTCACTGTGACCTCAGAAACAATAAACACAATGTTGTGTGTCTGTGTGTGTGCAGTACGACAACGTGTGTTGTTTGAAGTCAACAATAAAAACGCAGCTAAACGACGACCTCTTCCTCTGTGGTGTCACCAATCTTCTCTCTTTACAGCCATTTTGCCTCCAGTCTCAGATTTCTTTCTCATTTCCTCTCCTTCTTTCTTTTCTCTGCTCCAACTATTAAAAAAAAAACAAACCTCCTCCGAGTACAGTAACTGACAGGAAACCTGCCCATGCACAACACTTTCTGCATATATCGCACTTTTAGGTATTAGAAAAAAAAACCCCAACAGAAAACTTTACTCTGCCCTTCAAGGGAGGAAATAATCTGTTTGACTGAGAATGAATAGTCTGCTCATGGTTGCAGTGGGACTGACTGAAAACACTCTGCAGCTTCTTGGCAGACAGACCGAACGTTCGCAGCATTTACATTAACTTCAGGCGTCGACTTCCATTTGCAATGTACCGGAGGATACGAGGAAGATGTATAGGCCGCCGCGTGCCACATGACATTAACATCTAATGTGAGGGGGATGATGGATGTTGGCCTGCGCAATAAATCAGGTAAACCAAACGAACTTTCTCCCTTCGCCATTTTTTAAAAACACACAAAGACTAAAAGGGGAAATAAAACAGCGCTATTTATTACCTCACTCCATCCGTCCAGATTTCAGGTGTGATAAACCACAACGATGCCGAGGAAAGCAGAGTACGGCAATGTGCCAACAGTCAAAAATGAACATGCACAAATTTTGTGACATTGATTTTAAGTATATTTAATAAAACCATCAGAAAGATAAAAAAGTTATACTTACAAAAAGTACCTAAAATATAATAATGATTATATATTTCTTTTTAAAATAAGTACATCATCATAAAAACTACATAATTAAAAGTCTTATTTTTGGATTAGTAAAACAGTAAAATAACTCCTTTGGGTTAATGTGGTAAATCACCATATTTGGGTTGAAATCTATCAATTATTTATCAGTTATCAATTATTTTGATCACCCAACAATCCACATACACACACACACACGAACCCATCGGTCATCAATCAGTCCTTTGCCAGCAGTGCGTTGGTTTCTCTCACACACACACACATGAAAGTATCTGGATAATAACAGCCACCTGCAAAGTGAATATAAAGAACCCTTTTTTGCTGTTTAGCACTTGTGAACGCACACACACACACACACACACACACACACACGTAATCAGCAGGATCTTTTTTTACTACCTATAATCATGTGGAAGCACAGATGGGTGTTATCAAATTACACAAGATGATTCTGTGCGTGTGACGGATGGACAGGAGAGGAAAGCTGAGGGAGTCAATACGGATCATTTTTATGACAAATAAAAACTTCCTTCAGGAGCTAAAAGCTCATTTAACGACATTTCCTTGGTTTTATCTGTCCCTCTCTTCGTCTTTAGTTTTTTTTTTTTAGTTTCTATTTGATTGTTTTGTATCTCCCTCCCTCCCCTTCATCTCGTGGCCTCCTTGTTTTTTCTGTCTTTAAATTCTTCGTTGTCTGTTTCTTCCTTTATTTTTGTTTTCTGTTTTACTGCGGCGTTCGTGGCTCTCTGTGTTTTCCAGCCGGCTCCTTCTGCTGATCAAATAAAGGAGGGAGGGAATAATCCAGAGGGATGGAGGGAGGGGGGTGAGGGGGGGACAAAAAGGAAATGGAGGCTAAGAAGAGGCGGGGGGGGAGCAATCAATAAGTCAGGTCTGGTTTATCGGTCAGTATTAACAGGTATTAACCTTTAACCTGTGACACAACACAAACACAACACGCTGCACATTCTCTCATTACCGATGTCGTGTAACTGCAAAGTGCTATCGATACCAACGCTTTACTAACTCTGTGTGTGTGTGTGTGTGTGTGTGTGTGTGTCCTTGTATTGCTATCTTTCTGAGGGCCAGACAAAGTGTACAGATGTTTTTCGATGTTTGATGTGTGTGAGTTTCATGATTCTCAGCTGGAATCATTCAGATTTCAGGAACGTTCTCATTGTGTCAACACAATAAACTGTAAATGACTAATTTCTCCCTGAGGTCAGAAAAAAACAGGACTGATGGATGTTGTTTGTCCTGAGAAGACTTCCCTGATAAATGTTTTTAATAAGAATAAAAACAAACACAGTTTTGTAGGACGAGTTGGGAATCGCTGAACTGGAAGTTTAGATTTATGTCCTGAAGGTGAAGTATTGAGGTGCGAAGTGAAGGTCCAGATTTGGTTTCCATTCTAATGCAAACAGCCTCCTTTCATCTCCTCGGTCTATTTTAAACGCACGTCTCCTTGATGGCGTCTGGAGCCGCCGTTTATAAATAACATCAATACCTGAGAAACTTCAGCGCGCCTCGTCTGACAGATTTGAGCAAACACAAAACATCACAGTTTGGCCACTTGGCAGCAGAAATCTGGAGCTTTTAGCAGAACCTGACAAATGGATGGTCACGCACACAAACACACACAGACACACACAGACACACAGGTAAGTGACGTTTCCCAGCAGGTAAACAAATTGCAGACAGCTATGTGTGAAAATTCATTATCACATGTCCAGACACACACACAGACACACACAGACACACAGCCGGTCCCTAAAGTGAACCACAGAGCGAAGTATAATTACTCTCCGTTGCCTTCCCTCCATCCTTCCCTCCCTCCTTTCCTCCTTCCCTTCATCCTTCTCACTCTCCCTCATCTAAATGCTAATGCAGCAGCTAACCTTTCTGCAGAGCAGTTAAGCTAACAATTGGTTTTGACTGTTGGACGCTCGTTAGCAATTAACTATACAACAATTAACACAAAGAAGAGGAGAAGGAGAGCACCGTGACTTTTCATGACTGATGATGATGAGTCTGAAAAATACCAACTTTTTAGATGTGTGTGTGCGTTTGTGCAGCTCTGTGTGTGTTGGTTTCGTGCCGTACAGCAGAACTATGTGAATTAATTGTGGAACAGCACAAAGAGAAGAGGCTCACCTCTAATGGAGAGACGCTCTAAAGCCACAGCTGTGTGTGCTGTTAATGTGACAGCAGCCATGTTGACAAAGCTTGTGGAGGGAAGCTCATCCCAAATCCTGGAAGTCCAGACGGAAGGTTATTAGCTCCTGGGATTTGGAAATGACATGTTGGACTTTTAATCCTTCAGGCTGTCTGGACCTGAACCTCAGGACGGGTTTCTGTTTTCCATCAGCTGTTTACTGACACCAGGAAAAGTGTGTGTGTGTGTGTGTGTTTAGTATTCAGTGTCCAACATCCAGTATCAGCATTCCATGACTGTATTCATTCACTGTTTCCTCCGCCGACCAGACACCAATTACTGCTGCCAATCACACACACATACACACACAAACACACACACACGCATGTTAGAAAACAGTGCTGAGCAAAACCTCAATGGGACACACACACACACACACACACACATACACACACACAGACACACACAGACACACACCAGGGCAGCTCCAGTGAGTGAAAGTGTGAACAGAAGTCATGTATCCCGCTGAGTCCCTGTTTGTGTTGTTCCGCTAACTCGGATCATTAAAGGTGTTATTCTGTATATTAATTATAAAAAAATCAAACACAACCTTTGTGCACACTGTATGTTTGTGTCAACACTAATCACGATCAAGGATATTTCTTCAGGTCTTATAATGAAACCCAATGGGCTTTCAATGCAAACAGATAGGAGCACACACACACACACACACACACACATACACAGTTCATCCAAACAAGCTCAGGCTCACACACACACTCACACGTCAGGGAAGATCGTTTGTGACCTTGCAGGCCAACACACTGCCTGGAGGTCATGGAACACACACACACACACACACAGCCTCGAGGTCGTGTCGGCTTTATTCATCACCACACAGTGATCTTGTTTCCTCCTTTTATTCACTGGGGGGGGGGGGGACACCCACACAGTCCCCGGCACTGCTTTATGGATACAACCACGAACGCACACACAAACTTTGCACAAAACAAACACATAGTTTGTATAGGTTTACACACAAACGCACCTTCAAGTTCAGGAAAACATGGAGGTTTGAGTTAAAATAGGACGAAATGGGACGAAGTACCCACTTACACTTTTACTACAACCTATCCAATCCCATTCATCTCGACCTCGATCACCCAGTGAGAGAGAAGACAATGAGACTTTATTTGTTTTTAGGAGGTAAGTCAGAAGTTTCTCTCCTTCAACATCTACCTGACTGAAGTAACGTTTGACGTCTCCTTCGTTTGTTAGTAATTTAAAACAATCCCTGAGACGAGATGAACATCATTTCGAGGATTTCAAAGTTATGTTACGTACGTCCATATTAATCCAAGCTCAGAGGACGTGTTCGTTCAACACGGCCCAGCACAGATCAGCAGGACGTGTCTCCATTAGTGAGGAGCCTCCTTCAGGGACGGGGAGCTTTTAGCGCACACACAACTGGACTCCCGAAGGAGCTGAAAGCCACATTTAGTGACCGACGCGGTGCAGCAGCATCTTCAGCTTTTGATTCTCAGCGTTGTGAGTCCTTCAGGAAAACGCTGATGTGGATGGAAAGTTTCAGAGGCGGCATCAAAGCTCCACTCCAGACTGAAACATCTTCCTCCTGCTCCAAAGATAGTCACCGAAATTAGGCCACAATGAAGGCTTCACTCAATCTGCTTTCATCTGTGTGTCCTCTCCAATCAAACCCTCTGGTGTGTGTGTGTGTGTGTGTGTGTGTGTGTGTGTGTGCGTGTGCATCCACTAACACTCATATTGTAACCTGAATCTGGAGCTCTATGTCCTCAGACCCGCACACCATCCATCCCCGGCTGTTCTCGTGCCAGCGTAACAACACTTTGGCATTTTTAGCCTTTTTACAAATGAGAATGTGTATTTTTCTAAAAAGCCTTTTAAGCACACACTTGATAGCAGCTGATACAAAAGGTCTGCTCAAGTCATTACAGAGGACACGGCTAAAAAGGAGCTGCAGCTGCATAACGCACACACACAGACACACACAGCCTAACTGTGACCCTCTTCATGGGGAGTCATGCATGACGGTGGCATTAACTTTCAACAGAAAGTTAGCCTCAGCCAACCAATTAACCAGCTCTTAAATCTCCTTAGTTAGGACAGTGTGTGTTTGTGTGTGTGTGTGTGTGTTTGTGTTTGTGTGTATGTGTGTGTGAGCAACCGTCAAAAAAGGCAGTGTGTGTGTTTGAATGTTGAGCAAAGGTTAATAGGACCACAAGAGGGATAAGACGGAGGCCTCGTTACCTTCCCAGAGCAGCTTCCTCCTCCTGCCGCACACACACGCACAAAAACACACACTCAGTGACAAAGCTGGTGGTCTATTGAGACAGCTGAGCAACGACTGAACAAATTAAATGAACAGTCGAAGCCCAAAACTGTATTCATGGTTTCTATAGAAGTCCGGTCCGCTAACGGCTAACACTAGCTGACCATGCTAATGTTAGCTGGTCAGGCTAACCTCAGGCTAACTGTGAACTTTGGCTTTTATGTTAATAAATAAAATGATCTATATTAACAGCATTTGGACGTTAGCTCAGCGAGCGTCGCTGTTCAACATGTTGGCTCTTCCTTTTAATCTCCCTGCATCATCGCTCCCTCTTTCACTCTCCACCTCCGATCTCAGTCTGTCTGTAAAGTCGGCCGTTATTGGTCCTCTGCCGTCTTTAAAAAGCAAAGCGCTGCTCTAATGGCAGTTTTAATATCAGCCCTGAAACAGCCGGTCCGGCTGATGTTCTGCTGCTGAAGGTTGTGTTGCTCGTTGTCAGTCGTTCTGTTCCGGGCTGCAGACTGACAGCGTGATGGAAGAACTGCAGCTCTCAGATTCACATATCCTCCGTTTCTGTGCAGCAGTGAAACCAAACTTTGACTTTCAAACACTGAGACCAAAGTGAGCGGGTGGAAAAGTTAAAAGGGACACGTAAGGAATCGACTGCCGAAGTTTCTGTCCTCCTGTTTTATTAGTACATAAATTACTATGAGCTAAAAAAAGCTGACACATTACAAAGCACGGCGGAGGTGGCAGTAAATAAAAGATACAAGAATGGCTGATAGGAGAATATTTTTCCAATAAGCACACCCCCTTAACTTTTTTAGAAGTGTACCGATGATGCCATGAAATCTGAATATAATTTGAGCACCAATCAGACGGAGCTCTTCAAATTAGACCTTCAACTCAGCTGATTGTGTGATGAGGACGATTTTACTCCAAAACATTGTGATATGATGTTTCGGGATCTGTCTGTAACATAATGTCATGTTAGCATTTAAAACAGCTCGAGGCATCGATGTTAATTTATTAAATGTGGAATGTTGTCATATAAGATATTTAAGGAACAGCAGAGAACAAATCATCCATACAGAATGACGAACCGGTCATTGCCTCCTGATGATAAGACGGCAGATTTCAGGAAATACTGAAGTTACATTTGACGCTAAGCTTTCAGCATGAGGAGGGCTCATCCTGATGTTAGCTAGCAGCAGACTTTCTAAATAAATCATTTAACATTAACGATGTGAAGAGTTTCTGCAAAACAACGTAACTTTGACACACACGAGTTTTATTTTCTAGAATTTTCTAAGAATCACTTGTGCGACATCTAACTCCTCGTCTGGAGTTTTTTTTTGCAGCTGAGAATGATCACTTTTACAATTAAGAGCATCAGTCAGCCGACTGGTGTTGCTGAATTTAATTGGGACTGGAGTCTGGGCTTTATAACGAAGAGACTATTTCAGACTACACTTGTGGAGCCGAAATGGGTCGTGCACCTGTTTCATGTGGGTCCATGCATGTTAAGAGTGTTTTAATGGACCATTATCTCACCGCATACAACTGTGGAGGACTTAAAGTATATTCATAATTAGTCATGATTCATAACTCAGCGGTAGCCATCAACAAAGTCTCATGCAGCATCTGCTCTGTAATTATCCTCCTCTGGTAGTAACAGCCACGGCAGCCTTTTCTCTCTGGAGGGTTGAGGAGAGACACGAGCGACGATTCTGTCATGCAAGCTTCTTCTCAACAGCACCGCTAATTATTATTTACACTTTATTTAAACTAAAAAAGGCATTAAATAAAAGTCTGTTGAGCAGATCAGTGTTAGACTTTCACTCCCTGACTTTGAGGAGCTCTGAGGAAAATCCCTGAAATAAAACTTCTTCTCGTTCTATCAGACCCGATCCGGTCCACAGGATCAGAGCTTTTAGCATGCTAACCAGTTAGCTCGGTCGGACTGTGTCGTCCCTTTTCTGATACCGAGTCGGTCCAGCGTCTGGAGGAAGAAGATGTTGGATTTGATCAGCAGACTAAATCTCTCCGCAGGACCTTTAAGCAAGTAAAAACTTTAATGCTAATGTTAGCGATGTAGCAATAACAAACCTGACAAATAGCTCTGATGGGCTGCAGTGCATGTTGAATTTGTGCTTTTGAAAGAAACACCACAGCAATCCGCTGGAATAATTAATTAATCACGTTAATCGAAGAAGAAGGAGTCGATGAATCCCATTAAGCTCACAGAAGCTTATACTTCTGCAGACATCACCTGATCTTCAGAGCATGTTGGCTCCATTTGATTCCACCTACAGATGAAGGATCAGTCTGATCTTCTGACTTCTGGTTCTGATGTCAGTGAGGAGAAGTTGGTCTGAGTTTATCGTGTCTGAAGAATAAAAACGTGGACAATAAAAGCTGCCAAACAGTTAAAAGCTGGACTTGAACACAAACTGCTGGAACATTGGGAGCGCTCTGCTGCTTCATCTGCTCCGTCTCCGATTCCAGGTGGAAAGACTTCACTGAGCTTTCATCTAAAAATGTGCCTGACAGGCTTGTGTGTTATTTACAGTCGAAATGCCTTCTGCTCTTTGGCTTTCCATTGAGTCAAAGTTGATGTGGATTTATTTATAGCGTGTTTAGAAACAAACAGGCGCCTCTCAGAGAACAAAAGGACACAGACATAGATTAAATGCAGATCATTGCTGTCTGTATCTAATGTCTCTTCCTGTTTGTCTCGCTGCCTCGCCAACTTTTTTTTTCCCCAGAAGTAGATCATCTATCAGCAAAAGTGACGTCTCTGTTATGTTAATGCTCCATAATGGCTCTATTCAAACAAGCAGGGCCGCCGTGGAGAACAGCCGGAGGTTTGTGGAGTGATATCTCTCCCAGTTCTCTTTCAGGGGGCCTAAATTATGGATGTTACATTTATTTTGTCATTAATTAATGAGCATTGTAAGCAGGAGGGAGGCCGGCAGTAATGGAGCCGCTAAATCACGTCTTTATTGACTGAAAAATGTCAAATTCATCGAAGTTTATAGTTTGTGAAACTGATGTGATTTTAATTGTGATCAGACGTTTAGTGCCGTTCATGTGACCCAAACGATGGAAAAGATCTTCGCCTGATTACATGAAAAATCAAGGTCACATGTCTTCATCTCACTCCCTCCCTCTTTTCTGTTCCTCCTCCTCAGCAATCAACAGTTTTCATCCTCCTCATCCTCCCATCATTTGTCATTACTGCCCTTTATCCTCCACAGCCAATCGCCCTCATCACTCTTCCTTTCTCTTCTTCCCTGCGACGGGCCGGTGAAGCCGCCGCCGCCGCCGCTGCCACCGTTCTGCCTCCGCGCAGAGGAAATGGTTTTCCTGTCTACCTGTCTGTCCACCTGTCTGTCTGCATCACTTAGCCAGACATGGTTTGCTGTCACCGGCGACGACAGAGCCGGTTATCAGTTAATCAGCATTCAATCACACACACACACACACACAAATTTAAACACACATGCACTACACACTGAGTGCACACGTGCACGCCGACACAGCAGCTGAGAGTGAGTGATGGAGGGATGGTTGATGAAACTGGATTCACAAACAGATGAATGCATGAATTCACGCACACACAAACACATACACTTAAATACTAAAGTACTTCCAAATGTACACAAGTGTAATCCAGCATCTGTTCTTTATGTGTGTGTGTGTGTGTGGAGATGAGAGTCTGTAAACAACTAGGATGGTTGGCACCTTCACTGCTCCATCATGGGAGGATGTGTGCCTTCCCCAGTGTGTGTCTGTGTGTGTGTGTGTAAATAGTGAAGAGGCACAGTCCAACTGCCGGGCAAATATTATGATGTTTGCTTTCATCTGTCTGTTGTGCTCTTTTTCTTAATTCATTCCTCCTTTCTCGACTTTGACTTCTCTGTGAATCACTTTTCTTCAGCGGTTTAAGACCATTAGAGTGTTTCCATCAGAGCTTTTATTCCTCCTGATGGTGCTTCCTGTTTCCTCCTTAAACAGAATCAGCTGATCAGATCTGGATCAGTCTGACTCTCTGACTCCTTCTGTGTGTTTATCCGTCCATCATCATCCTCCATCTTTGATAGTGACATCAGAGTCACGTCTCTACGTCGGACGCTCCTATTGGCTCCGGTGGGTGATGTCACAGCCAATCAGAGTCTCTGGATCAGTCCTGTATGTTTCTGAGTTTATTGTGTTGACAGAATAAAGACAATCAGATATTTGGAGCTGATTTTTCATCATTAATGAGCAGAACTCCTGATCAGATAAAGATAGAAACTTCAGATCAGCTCTAGAACAACACAAACACATGAGAGGAACTTTTCTTTGGAGAAGAAGGAAACATTCAGAGTGTGAACTGATCAGACAGAATCAGACGAGTCTGAATATGAGGAGACTCTTTTAAAACTGACCACTTTCTCAGGAAAAAAAAGCCTTGATGTGTCTCTGATAGTGTTTGTGATGTTTCTGATGGACTGACTGAATCCATCTCGATGAACTGAAGCCACCGTGAGAAGAAAGTGAACGCTCTGATCGAGCGTTTTTCTCCTCGAGCTAAACTCAACAATCCTATCAACCAACATTTATTTCCTTTCTGCCATTTACCCCATACCCCCCCCCCCCCCCCCCCCGTCCTCCTCCCATCCCCTCCATCAGCAGCCCCCTCTCTGCTCTTCTTGCCTAAAATCTCCAATTAAATATGGAATAATTACTCTGAAACCTCGTTAAACTTCATTAAGACCTCCTCCTGCATTAATCAGCAGTTATTTTAATTAGAGGAAAGGAAGTTTTTCACGTTGTGCATCGTGTACGTTTCACACCTCCGGCGTTCTGTTCAACTCAATCAGCGGCTTGATTTGTCTCCATGTTTGTTTGGAGGACGGACTTCCTGAACGTTCGCCGGCCTCTGAAACTGAACTGAACCTTCAGAGTTCCAGTTGTGTGTCCGTTTTGATTCCCTTTTCTTTGTTCAGTGAAGTGAATGTTGTCATGTTGTTCTGAGCAGCAACAACCACAAGAAACTCATATTTCACTCAGATGGCATCGTTACCATCGTTCGTATCATCAAGGTTTTTTACGGCGACTTCTGAGAGTTGAAAATGAAATAAACTTTATTTATCGAAGTGCGATAAAACACACATCTGCATCATCCAGCTCTGAGGCCAGAGTTAACGGCCTCCACAGGATGAAAACAAAAACATTTTCCAGCTCATTTACACCTCCTGACTTTTGGATTCTGTGATGCCGTTCTGCCTTCCAAGGCTGAGTGTTCTGGATGTGCTGCTGTATCATTTATGACTGCTGTATAATTCATGGGCTGCTGTAAAAATCATGTATAATTTATGCAGTGAAGGAATTAACTGTAATTAATGGTTTAACCTGTTATAATAAAAGTGTCGGTGTCCACCAGGCATATCTTTAATTTAAAATGTTACTGCTAAACAGAAACCTGAGCAAAGAGTTTCTGCCGCTGTGATGTAAATACTGAGCTGAGCAAAGGTGGACTACGTCTGTTTTTACTGAACTTCATGGATCCTCGTTGAAGAGGACGGCGATCACGTCTGAATATGAACGTTCTGATACTTCGAGTCATCAGAGAAATACACAAGTCACTGTGTGTGTGTGGCCGTCGTTGTGACAGCTGTTTTAGTGTTTCTAATTAAAGGAACATTTTAGCTCCACAACACCACGTTGACCCAAACCTGCTGTCTGCTGACTCTAACAGACCTGGGAGCTCTGGGTCCTGGACTTTTAGTCAGTCTGTCCACCAGAGTCCACTGGTGGATCCTGGGAAATGAGGGTCCTCTGCAGGGAGTTGGAGCTCAACCTTACAGATGGAGGTCAGCTCCTTCCAGTTCAGGTGGTTTGGGGACCTGGTTCAGGTGCTGATGGGGCTCTGTGGGACAGACCCGGATTACAGATCTTGTCCACCACCTGGGGAATGACTCTGCGGTTGACCTGACCTGGATGGACTGACGGATGGATGGATGATGGATTTCTCATCACACTGAACTGATCTCCAACCTTCCTCTTTCAGACAAACTGCAGCTTCCTGTTCATCGTGTCCTCCTTCAGGTCGGTAAAGTTTCACGCTAACGTCTGTGTGCTTTATAACATTTGGTGGGCGTCCTTCATCTAACATCCTCCGGCCTTTTCAGAAAGTGATCTTCCGCACTAATACAGCTCTTTAACGGCTGCATGTGTTCCCGTCGGGTTGGCTGAGCTCTGCTGGATTTGCAGATGTGTGAGGAAAATTCTCCCTCAGGGCGACAAAACATCTATTTTTCTTTTCTTTCCATTAGATATTCTTTTCCAAGCCGTGTTCCCGTTCACTGCTCATGGTCTCTCATTCAGTTTTCAACTGTCAAATATCGCCGTGGCAGACACAACCATCACTCTGACACCGTATTCCATCAGCAGAGAACTCTGGGAAATAACTTTGCTTATTTTTTTTCACGGTAAAACTTTGATAAGTGGCCATGAGCTGCAGACAAATAGCATTTCAATCAAACTGTGCAGAGAGAGAAACAGATCGTTCTGGTTGTCGTACCACTGCAGTTTTTTATTTTTTTTTTAATATCTCTGCTTGTTTACTGACATCACCTTTTAATTTGACTGGATGAGGAAAGTATTGAAAACGTCTGTAATGTGTGTAAACAAATATTTAAAGTTGAACTTTAACCTTTTGTCACGAATCAATCTCTGATATTAAGGAACCTTCACGTGAATCAAGAGATGCTGCAGGAAACGTTGTTCACTCTCATCAGGTGAGTCTCTGAGGTGGATCTCTGCCGGTTCTCAGAGTCCAGACCTGTTCAGTCCTGGTCTTAATGTCTCGTCTCAGTTGGTCGATCACACGTGGACGGATCTGAGTTCAGGACTGACCCCGCTGATTCAGGACCCATTTGGGATCCGATCACTCAGACCTCAGAGGTCTAGACAGGACTGAACAGGTGAGGACAGGTGAGGACAGGTGAGGACAGGTCTGGACAGGTCCAGAGACTGAAACCTTTGGACGTCCTCCACATTTTGAAACAGGTGAGTCAGAGCCTGACTATTAGCTGTTAGCATGTTAGCGGTTAGCTTGACAAAAATGGTGACTCGTCAACCAGCAACTTCCTGTTTCACCTCCTGATGTCACAGAGAAGCAACACTGCAAACA